>JBAMJR010000065.1:7402500-7445000 GCA_038501785.1 Myoxocephalus aenaeus
CTTTAAATATTCAAGGAGCCAGAAGCATTATCAGATGGGAGAGGACGACCTGTAAATCAGATATGAGCGGACACTAATGGATCCAACACTCCTGCGCTCCCCGAGCAGACAGATACTGAAGCCACTCTTGGGCCTGTTGGCTCTCATAGAGACGAGGATGAGTTTCTCTCTCTCTCTCTCTCTCTCTCTCTCTCTCTTTTTATCTGTGTCTTCCTGATTGTGCAGTGACCTGAGAAGCGCACACACATGTCCAGCACATGTTTCCATGCATCAGTGGAATGACTGGATACACACTCTGCAGTCGAAACGGTCTGGATCGTATTGTATCGCCTCGCTTCCTCTCTCTCCCTCTCTCTCTCTCTCTGAATTTTTCCACTGAACTATAACCCACAAAGCCAAAACACACTAATACATATTTCATCAAAACAGAGTGAACACCTGAATCTGATATTTGTTGTACATTATTAAACACTGTTATGCCAAAAATAATGGTATAAATATATTTTTTCCCATTCATGAAATTCATATTTTTTTAATTCCTAACATAGAGACTAAAGTAAAGTACAAGTATACATCAAAATTGTACTTAAGTGCAGTACATTATTGTCCTTCAACAACGTTTGGTCAACGGATGTTATTGTCATGTGACTTTGTGGAGGTCATGTGACCAACACTACTGTTGAATCACGCCTCCAACTCTGAATGTATTAACTCTTAGTTTTTTCTTTTAATATTGATTTAGGTCAAACGATCCGGCATGAAATCATTCATTTCTAGGTTTTCAAGCTGAAAACTTTTAATTTTGTCTTCTTCTTGTGAAGTGAAGCATTTGGTCATGCGCTCTCGGGAAATTTGATAATTTACTGTCCATAAAAACAAAGCCAGAAACTTAGAAATCACACCTAAACCTGGTCTGAGAAAGTAAAATATAGACTTTAAAATGACCACGAGAGTACATCTACCTTATATAATGCATGTGTTGACAGTCAGATACTTTCCCCACATTCCTCCTCCCTCTCACCACAATGGAGCCGTGTATTCAGCGGAGCAACTAATGTCACTTTCAAGCCACGTGTGAATCAATAGCTTCTTTTTTTTTTTTTTTTTACCTTTTTTAAAACCATTGTGGCATAATCGGCATCCTTGTTTGTATTGATCCGTCGCCACATAAGGGATCAATTGGCCGGAGTAGTGGAACCAGGTGTAGCCTGTCGCACGCTTCCAGCTTGCTTTTCGCGCGTGTGCGTGTGTGAATATGTGTGTGTGTGTGTGTGTGTGTGTGTGTGTGTGCACGCCGAGGCCTTGAACCGCTTCCACTGCACGTGTACGATGCATATAACGCCAGAGAAGAACCAGACCTCCAGATAGCCCTGAGATGGTTCCTGTAAGAGCACAACTTGAAATTGCATTTGCGTGATTGGACCCATTAAGTGAGTATTTACGTTACGCTCACATGTTCTGCGCTCTAGCAGGATCCAGTCACCCGGCTTGACACCGGGGCCGATGTCCAATGAGTAATTGTGAGCGAGGCTGTCATGTTCTGCAGACTTCCAGAGGCTTAAAATCTTGGCCATGTCGCGCATAAACATCCAGCGTAAGACTCTCCAGAGCCGCCGCCGTTCTTCAGATTGGATTTCCCTACACAAGTGCCTTTAATGGTAGGAAACGCACTCGGACGGGGGTTGGGGGGGGGAGTTCACGGCGAGGTCTCGTCGGACCGCTTGAAACGGCTCATTCACAAGTGATTTTTTAAAGTGTTTTGATTGCTTACACGCCTGAGAGTTTAATCCTTCGGATTCTTGTCTCATTCGATACATCAATCTAGCTTTCTTACGAATAATAAAAGCATTTTTAAAAGTATACTCGTCGACTTTGTCCATCGCCACCTGTCATTTATTCGTGCTCAAACCGAATCTTTCAGCACGAGTTGTTATAGTTCATCCCTCCGTCAGCGCTGTTTGTTTCTTTTAGGAATCCCGTAGGAATCCAATAGTGTTTCCTGACATGTTCACACTGCCTCCGTATGGCTCAGCTGAGGGGCCCATTATGTAGAGAAGAGTGTGTGAGTGTGTGTGTGTGCCATCCCTGCTCCTGCGATTTGTTTGTGGTGGGTGTCTGTTGAATGGGACCCCCCCCCCTGTAATGATCCCTCTACTTCCTAAAGCACTCAACCATGACCATCACCTTTCACCCTGCATCCTCCCCCTCTAAGAACCAACATTTACATATGTAAAAGTCCATCTCCACCCGGCCCTCCGCTGGGAGGAGGAGGTGGAGGTCACCAGAGTATAGGGAGTGAATGGGAGACGGCAAAGAATACCAGTAAAAATAAGACGGGAGGAGATAAGGAGCAAAGGAAAGAGGCCTTTGACCTTATCAGTCGAGGAGGTGCTGGGAATCTGCCACGCAGGCTCCGCCCCCCAATGCGGCAGGAGAGGAAAAAGTGCACGTGAGCGCGCACGTCCGGCCACACGTGCGTAAATACCCATTCGTATTCTTCACCGAACACTGTACACGCTTGTACTTCTGCGTTATCTCAAAATTGTCTTGTTTTAAAAAGGCAACGGCTATTGTGTTAACATCTGTCTCTCCGATTCCAAACAGCTCCCGGGTTCCTCGCACTCCTGGAGTTCACGAACCTAAACTATGAAATATGAAAGGGTGATGTAACATTATTTAACAACGCAGTTAGAGAAGGTCTTATTGCGCCCCAAATAAAAGCAGGAAGAGACCGAACCTGAAGGACATAACTCTCCCCCGGGTCCGTTTACAACACTGCCACCAGCGTGTAAACGGCAGCGCCACATTTTGACATCATTTGGAGAAAGTTAGATTAACTATGATGTATAACAGAGAGTTTGTAAAAGTTGGTGGAAACCAGATATTATTTATTTAAGGGCTATTCTTGGAACTGGATGTTAGATTAATTCTGTTGGGTTTAAATTCCGGGAGGGGATGCAGGGAATAAGGTCCAGGGTCCAAAGAAGTTATGATAAAAGAATATTTAATAAAAAGTGATAGACAGACAGCTTATGCTTTCGATCGAGCTCCTCTTTCTCCACCAGCGAACTCCAGGGGCACGCAGGACCGAGTCGCTCGCTCGTAGCCGGAAGAAGAGAGCGCTCGTCCTCTTGCAGTTAGATGTTACCTTTCCAGTCATGGAGCCTAGAGCCCTTCCGATTCGTTAACCTAATTTTCCTCACACCGGTGAGTACCTTTTTACTCGCTCATTGGCCCGCAGCTAAAGTGACGGAGCCAGCCTTCTTCTTCTGCACTTCCTGTTCTTCAGACCGGTCAAGTCTCGAAAGTCAATTCTTCAGCTCCGCCACCTCAGGCGAACAAGAGAACTACTATTCCTTAAAGCGACAGTACATGCAGCATGCAGCTTCTAACATCCATTCACACATTAATCATTTCACAGTATATAAAAGTGACCTTTATATATATACAATTACAAATCATTCATAATAATATCCCTTATTAATTATCATTTTTCATGCATTGTAATGTACACACAAACAACTTCTCATTTTACATTGTGCAAAGTCCAAATTTGACAAACTAGGTTCTAAAAACCCTACAATTCCCAAATGTGTTTTTGGCCTCTGACTTTTCCTTTCGCACCACGAGGTTGACGCACAGATTTATAAGAGCAGAATTAGGATTATTTGAAAATTGGGCGCCTGAACGGATGATTTGAGCATGAATGGAAATAACTTGTGGTTTACGACCTCAGTGGCATGAAGGTGAACCCGGTTCACGTCATAGCCGCTAAACATCCGCGTGTAGATTCGGTCTCTTGCGTTTGGAAATGCACACGTCTCCCAAGTATTGTTCAAATTTGTTTTCAATCAAAATCACGAGGCCAATCGGAATCTAAATAACTAAGTGTATGTTAAGTTTGAACATTTCCTGCTAATTCCGACACCTTGAATCGGAAACGTCAACCTTTCTCCGTCTAATTGGAAACGCAAGCGCGACGCAACACAACGGCAGTCACCATCACGGGCAAATACACAAACACAAAACTGCCCTGAAGCTCATTTACCAGATTAATTAATATCCCAGAAAGGTCACGCACCAATAGCTCAAACACACACACACACACACACACACACACACACACACACACACACAGCTGACGCCGTTCCCAGGCAGGACTGTTTGAAATGGAACATCCTCATAAACCGAGAGCCACATCAAGGGAAATATTCCTGCCAATCGCATTAGCGGCTCCACTTGGCTGCTCCGTGAGTGTACACTCTCCCAGGATTGTTTGCAGTTCATGACCATGGCAGAGAAAGGGGAGGGGGATGGAGGGGGATGTCAATAGACAAACACACTAGTATTATTAGAGCGGTAGTCATGTGCCACCCTCTGCGTACTAGCAGACGAGCTGTCGGAGACTTAAAGGAGGCTGCAATCCCATCGCGTCTGTCTGGGAAATCTGGGTAAATGCTCTCTAATCCCGTTGATCCTCCGCTAAAGCCAACGCTTCCTCACCTGCCCGCCTGCCATGGGAGAGTGAGTACAGAGCCCACGAATAGGAAAGGTTACGATGATGAGCAGCGCTGTTTTTTTTTTTTTATTGTTGGACTCAGTTTGTCATTTGATGCATGTTCCAAGTAAAGAAATAAACGTTGGAGTAGCAACAGGAAGTAGAAATACCAGATTGGATCCTTACATTTGATCACTTTTATTTGAGCACACACGATTATGTATGTGTGCATGAATGATAACCTGAGCTGTTTGATCCCATAGTTATCAGACGTACTCATTTTGAATACCAACTGTAAATGTAAAAAAGTAGAAATGTTGTACTATGGCTGCAGTAAACCATCTTTTTTTTATTAAATACATTTTCAGACTACTGAAAAATGGAAATCAACATTTCCCGGAATCCCAAATTTGTTTGTTTTGTCCAACTAACCACTGAAATGATTCTATTTACATTTAACTAAACAACACATCTTTGAATGAAGCAAGAATCATGTGATGGTTTTTTTAAAACCTTTTTTACAAATGGCTTAAACGATTTATAGATTCTCATAATTTGAACTTTTTGTTCAACTTTTTTAGTTAAGTTTTTAACAACTAATCCACCGAACTCCTGAGATACATTTTTGATGTCACTATAATCTCATCTCACTTTTTGGTCACTCTATTTTATTTTATTTTTTTCACTTTCTATCTCTGGCCTCAGTGAAGCGGTCCTCGCTCTCTGGCCTCTTTCAGTCAGCCAGACGTGTTTCTTTTCTAGTTTTTGTGAATGGACGTCGGTGTGTAATTACCTGGGCTGAGCTTTCAGTGTGGCCTGCTCCGTCAGTTCCACACCCACTGAACACACAGATACACATTTGAGCACGCACACACACACACACATTCCCCGTCGTGCACATACAGATTCAGACTCTGCAAGATTTCTAACACGCACACACACACACACACACACGTATGCATACGCGCTCGTGCGCACACATAAATACAGGCCTCCCCAGCTGGAAGTGCACAGCTGCTGCTGTTTACCCTGTCGGGACCAGAAAAACATCCTGTACAGTTCTCCGGGTGAAAACCTCCCCTCACATAATAAACACGAGCCCTCGGCACAGTTTGAAGCTCCACTTTGGGTGGTTTTTGTGGCCATCGAGGCAAAGGTCCCCTCCAGCAGTTCAGCTTGATGGACAGTTCGGTGCGCTGGAGATTGAATGAGTGTGTGTGTGGTGGGGGGGGGGAGGGGATTAAAAGGCAGAAATGCTGCTTTAATATATTGCACTTTGATGGTAGACGTGGCATTATCAGGTTTTCCTTGTTGCCATCTGAGCTCAAAGCCAAAAAGTAAAAGCTCACGACATCTGGATACCGACAGGAAAGAATGCAGGCACACAGAATCGGTGTATATGCGCCGCTCCAACAGAGGTGTGACATTTGCTTTCATCAGTCCACCGACGTCTCTCCGGCCCGGAGACTTGTTTAGCTTCAAGCTTCGAGCTTCGAGCTCCGCTGTGACGGAGGACGGTTTGTTGGGCTGTTGTTGTGTCTGGAAGAGTGAAGAAAAGTGGGCGAGGACACTTTGGGCTTCCCAATGACTGTTGGAATGCAGTCGTGTGTGAGCGTGTGCTGTTTTTGCGTGTGTGTGTGTGTGTGTGTGTGTGTGTGTCTGTCTGTCTGCTGCCCTGTGTTGTTTTGCAGCTGACAGTCACTTAAGCATTTTGGCTGGCACGTACAGGAGATTCCTGCACAGACAGAAGTATTTGCTTTTGCATCTGAGCTTAACGACCATATAGTATCGGGGCAGGGCTGAATGAGAAAGGAATATACAAAGCCCTGTGTGTGTGTGTGTGTGTGTGTGTGTGCGTGCCAACCTTTTTATGTCTGTTTTCTGTTTTCTGTCTCTTAGCGGTGGCATTTCACAGCCCTCCAGTCACTATCAAGAAGGAGCCGCAGAGCCCGGGCTCCGACCCCAGCCAGTCCTGTAGCCACAAGCAGAGCTTCAGCTACCCAAGCAGTGGAGAGCAGTGCCTTTATGCCAGGTAACAAGTCCTCCTCATGAAGTACACATTGTGTCCCGAAACCTTTTGACGTGTCTTCAAAGGGGCAGTGAACAAAAAAACATATTTTCATAGGTTCCTTGAGTGATATCTCTAAAACATTACATACATACATACATTTTTCTTCACGTAGTTTTTTTGTGTGGTTTGTTTTCATCCTTTGTCCCAGTTTTGCTTTCTAATTAGGAGGTTTGTCATTTCCTTCTCTTAGTCTCCGCCAGGCTTCCTTCCTTTTTAATTTTTTTTTGCTATTATTTAGAAAATACATCTAAATTTGATTAGTGCACGAATACAAAGGCTGATTTTATTATCTCTCTGCATATTTACTGACATCCTTCTGTTCACCAAGCGCAGAACAAATTAAACAATAACTTTAATTTTCTTTTTTTCTTAGTCATCCAATGACTCAGCTGTCATGCACAAGTCACACTGACCACATGCTATTACACACCAAACCCCCCCCCCCCCCCCACCAGAGAGCTCCCATTAGCTCTGTTTGTTGTATTGACCCTTACCGGCACGGCCCTGCTGTTGCATGTGCCTTTTTTAGGTGTGTGTGCACGTGCTCATGAGTGTGTTGGTGGTGTTTTTCAGTGCCTATGAGCAGAAAAGGGCCGCAGGAGGAGCCAAGAGCTCCTGCCCAGGGACCCCCATGTCTCCTATGCAGCAGCATTACTCCCCGAAACCCGCCACGGCCGGACGGCCCGACGCCGGCTACATGAACCCGGCTGCCACCTCGCAGCCGCTGCCCAGCAACAGTTACCCCGTCAACCACAGGTGACACGTCACAAAAGTCTCGGCGGCAGCTGTGATTGACATTTTTTAAACATGCACATTGCTTTTAACTAAATATGTGCTTGTAAATATGCTTGTATGTCATATAAAAATATGTTTACATCATAAAAATCTATAAATGTATTAAGTTTATATACCGTAAAAGTCAGGTTACAAGCCGCTACTGCCTTCGGTCAGTGTCCCCGTTAGCTCCCCGCTGTAGCCAGCTAGCGCTCCGGCTAGCGCTCCGCTAGCTCCCCGACAACCACTGAAGGTAGCGGGACCAGCCCCGGCTCGACACCCGACTCGGGCAGTAGCAGCGGGGAGCTAGCAGCAGCGCTATCTAGCAGCAGCGCTATCTAGCAGCAGCGCTAGCTAGCGTGCGCTGCCGGCTTGCGCTGCTGCTAGCTTGCTACAGCGGGGACACCCACCGGAGGTAGAAGAGGCTTGTAACCCCACTTTTACAGTAATGGCAATGTAAAAAAAAAAAAGAAGGGGTTTTGCAACTGTTAAAACTTTAGCTCTATGAATCTGTTAGATAATTCTGAGTTTCATGAGATCCTCAAATGAGCCGCTGTCTCTCATTTCTCAGCTCCAGGTACCAGGGCCCCTCAGGAGACCCCATGTGTCCCCAGTTCCCGCCACCAGGCCAGACCTTCCAGCGCATGCCCTCTGCCCCGGCGGGTCACGGCAGCAGCGGAGCTGGTGGAGGTCCGGGTGGCGGCGGCGGCGGCGGATATCACCGGCAGCACTCCGACCCCTGCATGCCTTACCTGCAGCAGAGCTTTAAGCAAGAATACCTCGACCCGCTGTACGAGCGGGCGGCTCACATGGCAGGGCCGGGACACGGGCACGGACCTCACCCCCAACACCAACACCAACACCAACCCCACCCACATCCGCACTCACACCCGCACCCACACAGGTTCGCACCAGCCCACATGATGGTGAAGCAGGAGCCCACAGACTACACCTACGAGCCCGGTGAGTGATTCAGGCTTTTCAATGAGACCGCAAGTGTGGGAAATATGTGGGGGAAATATGCCAATGGGGACAATTATTTTTCTAATTGTTTAAACAGTGATTGAGTCATCAGTCTGCCAGACACAAGGTCACAAGTTGAAGGTTCGGTTGCTTGTTATGACCGAGGAACATTCCAAAACACAAAGACATTTTTAAACAGGACTGAAGACGGACAAATTCTCACATTTTAGAGGCTGGAACAAGCAAATGTTTGGCAGTTTACATCAGCAACATATCATATTCTTTAGCTAGAGAAATGGATATTCAATTGACTTGCAAGGTCACTGTAGGTTTGGTGCTACAAAAAAAAAAGTTAATCTCACGGCAATTTGTGTGTTTTGGATCGCAGTGTAGCGAGACAGAGAAAGATGCACGGATCAGTTTCATCTCATGTGTGTACACAACATGAAGCACATCATGTACCTGTGCACTAAAGCTTGAATCTTCACAAAAGGTTGAAATGATTCATGAGGAGTGTTTGGCATTATAAGCTGTCTCAAAAAAAAAAAAAAAAAGGCCCTTTTTTTTTTAAGACAAACTCCTCCCCAGTGTGCAACGCTAACTCAAGAACAAAATGTCCAAAAGGCAAACAAACTTCTTCGCTGTATCTACACCCTCACCCGGCTCCCTCCCCGCCTCCAAAACTCCTCCTTTCAACTCTCTGACACTTTGCAAAGGAAAGGAGAAAAAACGCAGCTACACTCCTCCCTCCTTCCCCCACCTCTCTCTGTGAGCGAGAGAGAGAGAGGCAGAGGAATTTCATTGAGAAAATGGAGGGCACTGGAAAGACTAGAGTCCCTGGTGGAGTGCTCCAGGGTCTCAGGTTGCACCAGCGGCTTCCTTTTTCTGCAGGCAGATGAACTCATAATGGAAAAATGAGCGTGGCCGCAGTAACCCGAACCTCTCACTGGCTGGGCTTTGGGAGAGGGTGAGGGGTGAGGGGTGTGGGGTGTGGGGCGTGGGGGGGGGGGTACAGGGTGGGGTGGCCAGCGCAGGCGCTCTGACAACGAGCTGAACCACTCTGGAGAGCACAGAACCAGCGCCTCCGCTCGCCTCTCTGAATGTAAAGCAACAGAGAGAAATATAACATGCTCTCCATGTCCTCGTTCACCTGCGTCAAAGCTGCAGGACCTAAACGCTGCTGTTGGGTCCCACAGGCCTACAAAGCGTGCCTTGCAGCGCTGAAGCCGGCGCGCTTTAATGCATCATAAAAACCCAAAGAAAAGCGAGCTAATTCTCTTTTTATACCTGTACCTTTTCAATAGGGGGACCGGATAGACAGAGAAGGAATCAAACAACCTTGAGAAACAGAGAGAGGGTGGGGTGGGTGGGGAGGACAAAAGGATGTTTTTCTGTGGATAACGGCCGGGTGGAGGAAAGTTTTAATTTGGTGGAGTTTCCTCAGACGGGTCTCAGATATGAGTTTGAGTGACAGCAGAGGCCGATCAGGCGCAAAAGATCAGAGTTTATCTCGTGTTTGTAGACGGCTCCGCACACACTGTTCATGAGGTAATACAGGGGGGCCTTGAACCTGGAGATGTGAACAATGTGTAGAAGTCTGTGTGGGGAAAGAAGAAGGCATATATATATATATATATATATATATATATATATATAAACATTTATTTGTTCCAGGCAGTCTTTAAAAAGTTGAACTAAACCGTCACCATGCAACTGAAGTAATGTAAATCTAATTAGCAGTCTGAATGTACAATATATAGTTTTGTTCAGGCAGTTAATTGGATGGTTTGTGTCTTTTAAGAGCTTTTGAATGAAAACAAAACCTTGAATTAGTTCATAAAGACAGATTACCAAGTCTGCTTGTTTATTTGCTGCCGATTTATGTCATTTTGGTCATTTCATTAAAAACAGAACCTGTCCCAAAGCCGTAATCATGGGCATGAAATGGGGGAAATGCTACTTGAGCGTACAAAAGAGGTGGATTGACGTAAATACAACAACACCAGCGTCTTCTTTCACCGTGAACAATGAAAGCCGAAAGCCTTTTTAAAGTCGTGTGTCCCTGAGACTAGTTTCACGCACAAATTGTCCTTCTTTCTCTTATAATCACCGCTATTGTGTCGCATGAAAAGACACATTGGAATGGTCACACGCCACTCAGTGCACAATTAACCCCGCCGCTCTCACACCCAATCTCCCGATCCCTCCCTCGTGGGAGTCTGCCGCCGCTGGCAGACGTATTATTTACAGTGCCATGGAGTGCCACGGTTGACACATTAAAAAAAAGGACAACGGCGTATAGAGGAATCGACGTTACATCTTTTTTTTTTGCATTTGTATTCACAGACAGCCAAAGCGACAAAAAGAAATCTCAGGATATGAACCACAAAGAAAGTCTTTGCTCGTAACATAAATACGTGTCCCAGCTCGCAGAGGTTCATGAGGAGGAATATGAAATCTATTTCTGGTGAATGCACCTATTTGAGTCAGTCAATAGTGCCCAGATACAGTGCGGACACTGTATACCGGCGCACTTTTCTGGGCTGGTGAAGGTGGCTCGCTCGTGGCCTAAAAATACCGCCCGAGACAAGAGAGGCGATATGATAAATGCAGCGTTTGTCCTTGCGAATGCTCAGAGGTGATCACACAAAAATATCCCCTTTTAATAGAGCCGCGTTCTCAAGCTGATATTGGCTGAGTGGGCAGTAAATTTGGGGTTTTTATTTGGTTGAATTATTATTATTATAAGGGATTATTCTCCGACGATCAACACCTTGTGAGCACTTTCCGTTCCACCAATTTAATGGTTGATAAAACACAAAGGCTGAAAACGTCCAATTTTTCTTCCAAAGCGAACGGATAAATAGATGGACATTCATCCTGTCATTGTTTACCGCTTTTAAACGAATAAAGAGTTGACCGATAGCTTGTTGTGTTCCAGATGTGCCTGGCTGTCCCTCTATGTACCAACACAACGAGGGCTACCCAAACCCCCAGCACAGCAATGAAGGTAATGGGGCTTTTATTGTGAAAACGTTCATATTTCACCCACCTTGGTTGGTTGTTTTTCCAGTTTGAGGAATCGTAGCGATGTCAGTATTTCAGTTGCATGTTTTCCCCAATCTCCTCTGCGGCGCTTTATCTTCATTGAGCTCTGCGGTCATTGGCTAACCGGCGCCGAGTGTCCCGTGTTTCCATTGGCTAACCGGCGGCGTTTCTATGTTTCCATTGGCAGAGGCTCTCGCCTCAACCCCCGCCTCAAGAATCCCTGAATAAACATTACTCCTGGGAAAAAAAACACAGTATTTCCCTTCACTCTCATTGTTGCACCATTTTGTGTAATTCCACTTCTCATTCACCAACAGACTTAGTGACCCCGACAACTGTTACAATAAGTTCACTGGCCCTGAAAAAGGGAGCAAAAGACGTCTGTTTTAAACGTCTTTAATATGAAATCCTCTCCCTGTGACTGAAGTGCTCTATTCTACTGTTGTATATATAAAAAAAGCAGAGTACACACTTCTTGACTTAATGTTATTCACGCGTGAATAGATCCGTGTGTTTGTTCATTCAAAGCTTGGCTCGGATCCCAAGTGAACAACCTCGTTGTGCTGAGGATCGAGGCCCCTTGAAACTCTAACACAATTCTCCCTTTGTCTCGCAGGCTATCTGTTTGAAAATGACTCCCGTGTGGTTCCAGAGAAGTTTGAAGGTGAGCCAGCAGCACCCATAACCCCCCACCCCACCTCTTGCATTCACACAGAATTTAATTTGCCGACCGCAATCCACTTGGTGAGGTGTCAGTCAGGTGTATAGAGTTTCTCTCCGATAGCCGTCACCCCGCTATCGTCCCGCCTAGAGGTACACGGGGCCTTCGTGCACCCTAATCCTATTTATTGTTTGAGTTGTGGTTAGAGGTTTTACATGGGGATTATATATCATTGTAGCCCTGATTTTTATGTTTAATTTGATACCTTTTTTAAATTTATACCATGTTTTTTTTCTTGATTTGTACCTTGTGACCTGATATAAAAAGGGCCCGATATTAAGGGACCCTTTTAATTAAGAGGGCTCACGGAGAGAAGGGAGTCGAGCTGTTCCCCCTCGCGGTGTTGCCGCTGATTGACGCTAAAGGAGATTGCGCGGAGAGCCTTGAGGGCGTCGGCGGCGTGTGCGAGTTCATTGAGAAACGACAGCGGTAACTTAGCTGAGCTTCTCGTGTTTCCGTCACTTGTGTACGACGTATCCAGTGACGGGTAAACAACCCAGAACCAATCAGTGTCCACTTACCTGCGTGTTGTCCGACCCAACAGAGGCAATCGCTCGGTTTTATTTTCATCACAAGTAGTATGCATCCTTCTTCTTGCTTTTTAAAAATAAATTCAATGCGCTTTTGTTTTCCCATCCCAGTTTTTTTTTCCTCTCGGTCACATAAAATTGTTCCTATTTCCGTCGTGACTAAACGCACTGCTGCCCTCTTTAGGGGTCAATTTGATAAGCTGTAGTTAATAAGCATTTGATTCAGTTTACGTCAGTATGCAAACATGAAACATCAAGATTAGAGGAGCTAACGATGTTCTGGCCCCGGTCAGAGACTTCTTCCAGCTGCTCAAAATGTCCTTGTTTGTGCACGTAAAATAAGAACCATTTCAGACCCCAATTTAGTGATTGACGCAGATTAAATGCAGAAAATATATTAAAACAACATAATGTTTGAGTTGCATCATGAGCCGATCAGATTCAATGACTCCCGGTCCATTTGTGGCTGAAAGCATTTGCACATTTATGATAAAAATGACCTTGAAGGCGCTGACCTCCAGCCTCGTCTCTCCTCTCCTTCCAGGTGAGGTGAAGCAAGAGGGCGGTGGTGTTTTTCGCGAGGGCGCACCTTACCAGCGCCGCGGCTCTTTGCAGCTCTGGCAGTTCCTGGTGGCCCTGCTGGACGACCCGGGCAACGCCCACTTCATCGCCTGGACCGGCCGCGGCATGGAGTTCAAGCTCATTGAACCGGAAGAGGTTTGTCTGAAACCATCTTTTTCTTTTCATCAAAAATAATGTGAAAAGTGTGTCTAAACGCTAAAAGTAGAGGTGCAATTCCCTTTGATTAATCACAGTACCGTAAAAGTCTGGTTACAAGCCGCTACTACCTTCGGTCAGTGTCCCCGTTAGCTCCCCGCTGTCGCCAGCTAGCGCTCCTGCTAGCTCTCCGCTAGCTCCCCGACAACCAGCGAAGGTAGCAGCAGCAGCGGGGAGCTAGCAGCAGCGCTAGCTAGCTACAGCGCTAGCTAGCTAACGCTGCTGCTAGCTTGCTACAGCGGGGACAACCACCGGAGGTAGGAGCGGCTTGTAACCCGACTTTTACGGTATTTAACTTTGAGAGAGACGGCGGAACTTTTTTTGATTTGACTTTAATACAGTCTGAGACTTTTTCTTTTGAAGTGAGCGTCTAGCATTAGCGTCCCTGATGCATTTGTGTTGGGTCGAGTCGAACAATAAAAATGGATCTTTAGGTTATTTAAGCCTCTTTCAATCAAACCTGCGTTCATATCATTTTAAAATGCATCGGCGCCGATGGAGGAGTGTCGGTAGAGATCACAACGTTAAGAAGAATCTGATGAAGGAGTTGTTCTTTGAATGAATTGATGTTAGCAGGGTTTTTTTTTTTTTAGGCGCTACCTAGATTAGAAGCGATTTAGAAGTGAGATTTGGCCACTTTCCTCTCGGGTCTCCTCTCTTATCCATCTTCCATTAGTGCCCCATTCATTATTCAACACATGAAACGCCGGATTGATAAATGAAGGACGAGCGCTATCGCAGAATCATCCCGACACCCCCGATGTCTCTCACCTCTTCACATCGCTTTAGTCGAGACATATATATATATATATATATATATATAAAAATGTTTAGGCCACGTTTAAGTCTGCAGTTTGATTGGACGAAGCAGACAGCATCCATTTGGGTGGGTCCTAATACAGAGAGGTCTATACCGTGTTTTCCATTATCTTCTCACTGTACATTAAAAATGAATGGGGGGTAAGAGTTTTACAAGAGCAATTAGGGCTGAGAGCGCACTCAGAGATCAAACAGGGATGCTGGCTGGATGGCCACTGTGGGATTCGACCTGTCTCCTCCTGAGTCATGAATCTCAGAACCGGCTTTACGCTTTCCTCCACTACCTCGGATGTTTGTCAACATTAAGCTCCTTTCGCTGCTGTGAAACGGTTTGATTCACTTCCCCCCTTGGCCCGTGTGGCAAAATAATCTGAGTTAGCGGTCCCTCGTCAGCTGAGAGTTCACATTTTGGGCTGCGAGTGTATTTCACGGGCCGCCTCTGACAACCAGCCATGACTCTTATTTCACTGTGAACACTGTGGGACTCTGGTTGCATTCAAGTGGTAATGGGTTACATAAAAAGGAAGTGAATCCACATGTGGGGGACTCGCCCTGGCCTTGGCGTGTGTTGTAGCTAAAGCGGCGTTGGGCTTGCCGCAGAGGACCCCTAGTGGTTAAACAGTGGAAATACGCACACACTGTCTAAATATGATTTTTGGGAATATTCAATTGTGCAGCAGAAAACGCTGACGCCGGCGATTCTCTTTTTGTTGACGTGTCATTCGAGGAGGGCTGCACCCCTTAAGCCCTTCAAAGGCATGCAAATAACCACTGGCCTTTTAAAGTAACCTCACCAAAGCTGAACTAAGCCAGAAGTGTAACCACAGCCATTTCCTTTCCCTCCGTCCTCTCCCCGGCTCAGGTTGCCCGGCTGTGGGGCATGCAGAAGAACCGTCCGGCCATGAACTACGACAAGCTCAGCCGCTCTCTGCGCTACTATTACGAGAAGGGAATCATGCAGAAGGTACACAACACTACACACTTTATTAAAACAAGGGGTTTGAGATGATACGATCTTAAAGTTAGACAGGTTTTAGGGACAATGCCGTAGCTTCCTTATGTGTTTATAATAAGGTAACTGCCGCACTTAAAATGGGTCCTTTTTTAAATTATTAGATTCTTAAAACCTTAGGCTTCCATATATATTCATAGTAGGATAACTATGGTACCACTTTATTATAACACACTTTTATAAAGGGTATATATATGAATGTAACTAATGGCTTTTAATCATTTACTATTCAGTTATAAGCCATAAAGGAATTACTTTTGTTTGTGAATAATCCAGTTAGTGAGTGTTGATCATGGCAGAAAGTTTATTTTACAAAAATGCACCAAGAATGTAGTTGTGATTGTTAAGAAAGTGTTAATTGATTCATTGGAAAGGGTCTTTCTGTTCAATTAAATGGCAAATTAAGTAGAATAGTATGAGTGTAGTGTATATGAAAAAAGAAATGGGTGCCATAACAATCTCATTGTATAGTATATTATGCCATTATTATTATAATAATAAAGTATGCCATATTAAAGTACTTATAAGCAACTTAAAAGAAGCTTTATAAATATAAATATTTATTTATTTATATTACCACAAATATAAATATTTATTTATTTATATTTACTTATATTTTCTTTTTATATACCATTTTTTTAATATACATATATTTATATAAATATAGATTTTTTTATATATATTATATACATGTTCCTTGCTGACTCAAGCCCCTCCCTCTCCCTCTCCAGGTGGCAGGTGAGCGCTACGTTTACAAGTTCGTGTGCGAGCCCGAGGCGCTCATCTCTCTGGCCTTCCCCGACAATCAGCGGCCGAGCCTGAAGGCCGAGTTCGAGCGCTACGTGAACGAGGAGGACACGGTGCCGCTGTCCCACCTGGACGAGGCCGCTTCCTACGCCGCGGAACAAGCCCCCCAAAACATGGCCGCCCAGCCCTACTCCAAAGGCTACATGTACTAAAGCCAGCCTCCTTTCTTCCACCTTTCAGTCGTACCGACCCATCATCATACACCCCCTGAAGCCCCATGCACCTCTTGCACATGCCCACCCCATCCACTTGTATATAAGGCTATGGCGTTTTTCGTTTTAAATTAATCTCATTCGGGATTTTTTTTTTGTTTTTTTTTTGTTATGTTTTTAAGAGCTGCATTCTACTCACACCTGAGGCCTATTTGATCCATAAACATGACTGTGGTTGGAGAGATTGCGTAATAAATACCCATAATAATACCCAAATTGAAGTCGAGACTTTTCTTTCCTGTTGTTTTTTTTTGTGATGAAGCACAAGTGTATTCTATAACGTGTCTGATTTTATTTCATACTAATTTTAGAAAATGTCATCGTATAGCTTGTTGAAAAAGTCATAGTATTTAAAAAAAGTCAGTGTACTATGTCTATTATATATAGTATTATTATCTTAATAAATGCAGAAAAGAATCATAGTATTGTATGTCGAAAAAGGTTAGTGTAGGATGTTGAAAATAAAAAGTAAAAACAGGTTAAAGCATAGCATATAAAAATAAATAAAGAGTCATAGCATAGTCTGTCCAAAAAGTACGAAAAGTCTTTGTATAGTATTTAAAAATAATTATATATAATAATAATAATAATAATAATAAGCTCCAAAAAATGACCCTAAATTTGGTAGCAAGTCGATTTTTGGTGGCCCAAATGTAAATTAATATAAAAACACTACAGAAAAAGCAAAACTGTGGCATTACCAGATTGAAAATATGTAATCTTTTTTTTTTTTATTGAAAACTTTCTCCAAAATAAACAAAACGCATTTGTCCTCTTAATGCAAACACTACAAACCGTACAGCCTTTTCGCATAAAAAAATATACAATTTAAATTAGGAAATAAATGATTGTACTTATTAGTGTTTGCCTTCATGGGCATTCATATTTTAAGTTATGTATTATACGCTGCTCATTATTCCACCTCTAACATCATACTGCTGTGAAATCATCTCCTTCAAACTGTATTTATTTATTTGAGCGTCTATTTCTGATGTTTCCATCGTGTTTCTCCGCCTCATATTTACTGCAGACAAAAAGCAGAGAAGCACGTTTCCCTTAAGTGAATATTTCTTTAACTAAACGCCCCAGCGCATTGCACACACATTAAATAAATATGTCATTAAGAAGCAGCAACGAATACAAACTAATGTGTTTATCGGCAATTACGGAAAACAATTTTATTTTACAAAATATGTGGAATATTCCGTATATATATATATCTATCAAGGCCAAATTAAGTACGACTGAAGAATATTACACATCGTGAAACGTGTTCACAGCAGATTAATGGAGGTTGAATCAGCGGACCGTCCGGGTTCATCCAAACTAAATGAAACGTCTCAAAGTCGTCCCGTACGTCCCAGTACGTCCCAGTACGTCCCAGCACGTCCCAGTACGTCCCAGCACGTCCCAGCAGCGCGAGACCCTCAGCGGCGCCTGAACGCGCGGGAGATCCTCCAGGCGTTGGGCTCCTCGTATCGGTTGTAGAGCGGCTCCAGTTTCTGCATCCGCTTCTGCCGGCTGAGCCGCGTCGGGTCGCCGACTCGGTAGAAGGCCGGCGCGAACTCCACCAGCCAGCGCGGGTCGATGGTGGTCACCTCCCGCATGTACTCCTTGGTGGTGAGCACCAGCTCGTGGTACACCAGCCTGCAGCGAGACACAAATACGGTGGTTTACGGATCAGGGCCGCCTGCAACTCATTAAACTACTAACATGCGGCGGTTCCAGCCGCTTTCCTTTGTCCTGCTTGATGCTGACTGTCTTCTGGGTTTTGGGCTGTTTGAAGCAAGCATGTGGGCTCTTGTTTTGTCTAGAAAGATAATACAGTTTCCTAGAGACCAATTAATGGATTTAAGTTGCCCCAACGAGCGCAAAAAACTATGTAATACACAGCGCTGTGCCATCAGTGTCTGATTTAATATAGAATATATACAATTCAGTTTAAGAACTTACACATATATTGTTGAATATTTATGAAATAACTATTTTTTTAAAGGATTTTGGAATTGATGCTAATTTAAAAAAAAATTTTTTTTAAATCTCAAGTACCCCCATTTGAGAACCACTGTAATAGAGAGTACAATTAGCAGAATAATCAGTAGTTGCAGTACTATGATTAATAGTACTTTCCAGATTTAAAAAAAGTAAAAAAAACAGTGAAAAGGGTCCATCACAGTCCAGAACCCAAACATATTATAATTACAATGATACAAAGATGTTATTAAATGCTCAAATTATTGTTGCAGCAAACAATTAACTATACATAATAAACAATTTCACATTAATAGTGATTAATATAATATGACCGATCCATAGAAATCCGCTGTGATGTTTAAATCTGGTCTCACCATTCCGGCTGGCGGTTGAAGAGCGTGCTGGACGGGTGGAGGTACACCACCTGCTGGTCGATCAGGGTACGGTACCCGTCGTGCGGATGCTTCCTGGCAGAGTTCCTGAAGAAGCCGCTGCAGATGGCTTTCTGGACCCGCATCGTAGCGGGACCACAAGAGACCACGTCCAGCTTGTGTCTGTGGGGAATATTTAGTGTTAAATATGTTCGTACGACACTCAAAATGGGGGTTTTCTATATTAAAAGTGTAGTTGATTCAAGTTAAAAGCTGCGTGTGTGTTTCTTTAACTCTGGCACACATGTACACACATCGCCTCATATGTTTACGTCTACAGTAATTCCTCCATTCCTCACTGCGTGAGGTCAGCCTGACACATGTTTCCATTCTAAACAACACAACAAACACTGAAATGCAACAACGGAAACTAAACAGACTACCTGTCCATGATGCTCATCATCTGCTTGCGGATGTCCTGAGCTCTCTTCAGGGAGCGGGCCTGGACGAAGTTCTCGAAACACCAGGGGTTGGAGAACTTGTTGTTCTTCCAGGAGTTGTAGACGGCCAGCAGGGTCAGGTGGTCGCCCTCCGGCTGGAAGAACTTTGTCTTTTTCTGGTCCGCCTGGGTCTGTTTGTCCTGGACACGTAGAGGGGGGAGGATTTAATGTTGTGTCTTCGGACAATGAGAGTTAGTTCACAAAGGTTTGAAGCGCGTTGTTGCCTTGAAAATGCTTTATTCGTTTTTTCCAAATCAAAGATTTGAGCTCACAGAAGTAAGTCACAAACCTTCGGCCTGTAGAAGATGTTCTGCACAGACAGCATGGACACGATGGTTAGCATCTCCTCGCTGCAGCCCAGATGGACGGACATGATCAGCATCTTACACAACATCGGCTCCAGAGGGAACTCGGCCATCTGAACCACGCAGACGGGGGGGGAAATCAGACACGGATCGTATGCACAACGAAGATCTTGCACAGATCATACGGGTATATTAAGCAGCGTATAATACGTAGACTTCCCCCATCCTCCTCACCCTTCTCCCCAGCCGCGTGAGCAAGCCTTCGTCATCCAGGGAGCCCAGAGTGTAGAGCTGCTCCATGGCGATGATCAGCGTCTCCATGGGAGGAGCGTCCATGAAGTCAAAGGACAGCAGGTCGTTGATGCCCATCGCCTGCGTTAAAAAGAAAACAAATCTCACTGAAAGACAATTAAACAAATAACTGGGCGACAAAGAAGAAAGGCCCTCGGTTTAAATCATCAAAACCCCCCCCCAAAAAAAGATGGAGAGTGATTCCCGGAGACATTATTACCTTCAGGGACAGCACGGTGCTGGCCAGGCTGGTTCTCTGGATCTCGGGCACGTTGGTGGTCAGCATCTCGTCCCGGTAGGCCCTCTCCGTGTAGAGCCGGTAACACTTCCCGGGGCCCGTCCGGCCGGCTCGACCGGCCCTCTGCTTGGCCTGCGCCTGGAAAGGCGATCATGGAGGAACCGTTATAGTAACCTTATGGTGGAGGATGGGCAGTGTGCAATCTGTGTGTACCGAACGTATGTGTCTTTCTGCATCTTGTAGCAAAAGAGATGACCATCCAAACGTTAAATGTTCTGAGGGTCGCGCGAGAAACGGACGCACCTGTGAGATGGGCGTCACCACCAGCTGGTCGATGCCCGTCTTGGAATTATACACGATCTGTTTCACGAAGCCGGGGTCCACCACGTAGTAGATGCCGTCGATGGTGAGCGACGTCTCGGCGATGTTGGTGGCGATGATGACCTGCCGGTGAACGAGAGGATCAGAAATGTATTGTGGGTCTTTTGTTTGTCGTTTTAGATAAAAAAAAAAAAAAAAAGCCACCAAAAAAGGGTAAATATATAAAAATTCGAGAGCAGCTTGAATGAGGTTGGTCACCTTTCTGCTGCCCGGCGGCGCCGGGTCAAAGATCCTGGTCTGCATCTCGCTGGGCAGGGCGGAGTAAACCGGCAGAATAATCAGCTCGGGAACATCCGGCCCCAGTGACTTCATCCTGTCATACAGGATCTCACAGGCGGTGTCGATCTCCTCCTGTCCCGTCAGAAACACCAGGACGTCACCTGCAAACACACACACACAAGAAGTTTGGTCACATGCGAGATCATTTAAATCCACTTTTCTCCCACGGAGACATGGGGAGGTTTCTTATACACACACAACCGTACCCGGCGGCTCCATCAGGTGAATCTGCATGACCGTGATGAGGCCGGCGTCCAGGTAGTCCGTCTCCGGCTCTTTGCAGTAGAGAACCTCCACCGGATACGTTCTTCCTGGGATGGTGAAGATGGGCGCCTCGTAGAAATACTGGGAGAACTTGACGGCGTCCAGCGTGGCCGAGGACACGATCAGCTTCATGTCTTTGCGCTTCTGTATCGTCTAGACAAGAGGAAGTGACGGCGTGTGAAATAGAGCGGTTGATATCCTTTTAAAAAAAAAGATCGTGTGGTTTGCAGAATGTAAAACATAAATAAAAACCTTCTTGAGAAGTCCAAAGAGCACGTCGGTGTGGATCGTTCTCTCGTGGGCCTCGTCGAGCATGATGAGGGAATACAGACTCATGTCGGCGTCCAGCAGACACTCCCTCTGCAGCATCCCGTGCGTCATGTACTTGATCACCGTCTCGGTGCTGGTGCAGTCCTCGAACCGAATGGTGTAACCCACCTGGAGTTAAAAAAAGGTCACATCAATGCTACAGGAGCGAAGGAGGAAAGGCTCTCGCTAAGATTCCCTCGTTATCCAGATGCAGAAGATCGCTCACCTCTTGTCCCAGACGGCAGCCGTACTCTTCAGAGACTCTCTTGGCCACGGACATGGCGGCCACGCGGCGGGGTTGCGTGCAGCCGATCTTCCCCCTGGAGGTGTAGCCCGCCTCCGCCAGGTACTGAGTGATCTGCGTGGTCTTACCGGACCCCGTCTCTCCCACGACGATCAAGATCTGGTTGTCGTGGACGGCCTGCAAAGAGAAAGGGTTCATGTTGAGTTGATGGAGGTGTAACGCGGGTTCGCGGCTCGTTTGTTCTTTTTCTAAAAGTCCTCTGTTCTCTCTCGGGCTGAAAAATGCTGGAGAAGTAAGTTGTGTTCATTTAAAGCCTCACAGACCATAGGGGTGGGGAATCACCAGAGGTCCCACGATTCGACATTATCACGATACTGCGACATTATCACGATTCGACATTATCACGATACTGCGATATTATCACGATACGGCAATATTATCACGATACTTGAGTCGCGATACTTATCACGATGCAATATTATCACGGTACTACGATATTATCACGATACTTGAGACGCGATACTTATTATCACGATACTGCGATATTATCACGATGCAATAATATCACGATACGATATTTACACGATATCACGATACTGCGATATTATCACAATGCGATATTATCACGATACTTGAGTCGCGATACTTATTATCACGATACTGCAATATTATCACGATGCAATATTATCACGATACTGCGATATTATCACAATGCGATATTATCACGATACTTGAGTCGCGATACTTATTATCACGATACTGCAATATTATCACGATGCAATATTATCACGATACTGCGATATTATCACGATACTTGAGTCGCGATACTTATTATCACGATGCAATATTATCACGATACTACGATATTATCACGATGCAATATTATCACGATACTACGATATTATCACGATACTTGAGTCGCGATACTTATTATCACGATGCAATATTATCACGGTACTACGATATTATCACGATACGATATTATCACGATGCAATATTATCACGATACGATATTATCACGATACGATATTATCACGATGTGGCAATATTATCACGATATGGCAATATTATCACGATACTTGAGTCGCGATACTTATTATCATGATAATTAATTAAGCGTCTTTGAGCATCTGGAAAAGCGCTATATAAATTAAATGTATTATTATTATTATTATTATTATTATTATTATTATGATGCAATATTATCACGATACTGCGATATTATCACGATACTTGAGTCACGATGCGATATTATCACAATACTGCAATATATTGAGTATTGTCAGACCAAAAGGCCCCGATTTGTGGAGTTTTTGTCTGAAAAATATGAATCTCCACCACTGATGAAGAAAAGACCTTTTAATGCGGCTGCAGTTTATTGACGTGGAAAATATGGGTACTGATTTTAATATTATTAGTTATATTTTTCATCTTATGCTTTGCATTCTATGTATTCAAATCGTATTTATCAAGTGTGTTTAATTAATTTTCCTATTTCCTTATTGTAAAGCACGTTGTGTTGCATTTCTTGTACGAAAGGTGCTAAACAAATAAAAAAAAATTATTATTACGTTCCTACACTATAGAAGAAAAGGGTAAAAATGAAATGAATAAATATCACCATGAAACTTCCCCAGCTGAGCTACTTACATTAAAACAATATTTTTTTGTGTTACAAGTTTTCTGAAATTGTATGTTTAAATATGCAAAAGAGGCATTATGTCATGCAATTCTTTTGTGAATTAAGGAGAAATCTAAAATATCTATCTATAAATCTCTACAAAGCAGTAAAGTAAACACCTAAATGTGTATTTTGGATGTTTCTTTCCCCCACAAGTCTTAAAAAAAGACAGCAAAATATCTCAAAATCTCAGAACTGGCCCGTGCATGTCTTTGACCTCCGACTACCTGAACAAGCTGATCCTTGAGCTTGAAAATGGGCAGAGTCTCTCTCTGCTGCAGGATGGAGAGTTCGGTCCTCTGGCCGTACGACACCTGGTTCCCTCCGAAGGCGTATTTTTTCCACGCCGGAAGATCCATCGGCATGGCGCCGATGCCCCTCAGGTTGGCGGCTATCTGCCTCCCTTCATCTGCAGGAGGAGAGGAGCAGGACCGGCGTTAAGATCCGGCAAGATCCCAGTGTTTGGTTTAATGGAGATTAACTGCGCCGATAACTCGATATCTGAACAAGCTCTTCTTGTATTAAACAGCGAGTCAGGAGGTAGCGACCAGGGCGGGAAGGAACTCCCGCTATCCCCTCGGGCTACGGAAGACAGAGTCCCAGTGCATTATGGGGCAGTGTGCCGGGGTAAACTCGTGGGGAAGCTAGATAATCATCTCCAGCCGTGCCACGGTAACAATGTAACAGTGTAATAGGCCTGGCACGAGACCCGCGGTTCAATTTCATTTTCTAGATTTTGAAACACGACATATTGATTGATTTTGCCCTTGAATTAAGTTTCCGGGTGAACGTTTGTTCCGGACGGGTCCCTTACAGTCCGGCATCGGGTCGATCCAGTTCTTGTGGATCCCGGTGGGGATGGAGTCCATCTCGGCCGCGCGGGCCGTCTGCTTCAGCTCCCTCCTCTCCTTGGAGAGAGCGCTCTGCATCATGGCCGCTTGGGAGAGCGAGCCGTCGGGGTTCTGATGGGCAAAGTGAAAACAGCTGTTGGTGCCATGATAGAAAAAATAATAATGTACAGCACAAATACACACAATATAAACAATATATACAAGTCCAGACGGTTTTCCCGGTGTCTACCGTACTATATTTGAACCTAACGCATCAATTATTTTGATAATTTTGGCTATGTTAATGCACATGACATACATATACATATATATATATATAAAATTATCATAGCATTAACATAGCCAAAATTATCAAATATATGTTAATGCACATGACATATATATATATATATATATATATATATATATATAAAATTATCATAGCATTAACATAGCCAAAATTATCAAATATATGTTAATGCACATGACATATATATATATATATATATATATATATATATATATATATATATATATATATATATATATATATATATATTTTTAGAGTTTATTCTAACATAAAATATGTATGAAAGAGTTTTTTCAACCTCAGCGGCTATAATACTTCTTTAATAAACCGACTCTCAAACCGTTATGCACAAACATTTCCCCATTAAAATCCCAATTTTTATTTATATCAGCATATAATGATGCATTCTAATGTATCAGGCTTTCGATTGAGAGGCATGGCTTCAATATTGTATTTATTACTATTTTCCACCATATTGAGACATCTTCTCATTTGCCTTACGATGTCAAATAAATTCCATCTTAATGCAATGCATCAAAATCAAGGTTTTCTATAACGAGTGACATCCCAGACTGTGAGAAACATTTAAATTAATCTTAATCTAAAAGTGATTAAGTGAAATATAAAATGTAACTTGTAAAAGAAAATCATGGATTCAGCAAAGATTCACACGAAAGGCTCGCGTACACCTGAGCATTTCAACTGGTGCAATATAAATACATTTTGTAATATTTTTTTTATTCTGTCTGTGTGTAAATATATATATATATATATATATATATATATATATATATAAATAATACTGCTATTGTGGATTCTTTACTACTGTTTATTTATATTACTTGTTTTTTACTGCGGGACTAATAAAGGAATATATTATTTTATCTTATCTTTAGTAAAAATAACAAACTCTCGAAATTCTCAAAATCAATGAATATTTGGTCGTGATATTGAGGACTTAGTTGGTAAATAAAAGATTTAACTCAGTGAGCAGTGGAAAATAATATTAATATATTGCTTTATATTGTATATATTTTTTGTTGTGTGATCTGCGTAGATTCGACCGAACCACAAACAGCCCGTCCGGGTAAATACCTTCACGATCTTGACCGGGCTCATGTTGGTGCTGAACTTGGTCTGTCCCCTCAGGAAAGGCGGCTCCTCTTCCACCAGATCGATCTCCAGCTCTTGATCTGCGGTTAACAGAAGAGACGTCATTCTGCAGCGTGACTTTCACGGAGCACAAACTTCAGAAGAAAAAGGTTTGAGAGAGTCTCACCTTCATCGTCGTCTATTTTGGGAAGGATCCCCGTCTCCTCGTCAAATTCTGGGAACTCTTCTCTAGGAAGCACGTTGGCGGCGATCATCTGAGCGGGACGACATGTTTTTTATAACTGCCAAGGAAGACGTCACCGTTCATGCTTAAATCGGCGTGAACGTGTCTGATGAATGAATGAATACCTGCTTGATTTCCCATTTTTCAAGGTCGGTGATCTTGGCGAGCCGCTTGCGTTCCAGCGGGTTCTCCTCCGCGTCCACCAGGCTGGCTTCCACGGGGCGGTCCGGGTTCCTCATGGCTTCGTCTCCGGCTGCGGGGTCCAGGTTTCTCCTCCGGTTGGGGTTCAGGTCCTCCCCCGTCTCCTGGTCCACATCCTGGCAACGTGTAAACCAGTGAACACTTATTTCTTGTTAGATGCGAGTCAAACTGCTTTTTGCAAGTTAGTATGTGCATTAATTTAACGGCTACATGTGTTTGCAGAAAGTCAAATAGTAGAATTTAAATTTGAGTTCAGGTCATGGTCTTAAAAAAAGGGGAACAATGCATCATGTATGATTCACCTTCAGTTACTAACTAATCAACAGCAACTGAGTCATTCAATATTTAAATTCCCTTCATGGTGAAAGAACGTACAAACCACCGTTTCCACGCGGCTCACCTTCATGCTGAGGCTGGCTTTGGTCCCGGTGAAGGACAAGACTTTGACCTTCACCTTCTGGCCTTTGGTGACCACATCAGCCACGTTGGCTATTCGTCCTTCTTTGCGTAACTCGGAGATGTGCACCAGGCCCTCGAAGCGTTTCCTGCAGGACAGTTTGGTCAGGATCAAGATGCAATCAGCAAAAGAACATGACATGAACAAATATGAATGCAACATAACGGTGCAATCTAGTGGAGGACAATAGATTTTGAACAGCAGGGAGCCATGCAGGCCTTCGCTGCACGTCGTCCCCACGCTCTCTGTCCATAATTAGTATCCAGCTGTGAAGACTGACTGACCTGAGGCCCTCCAGCTGCACAAAACAGCCGAACTGCATAAGGCTGCTGATTTTGCCGATGTAGACGTCGCCCACGACGGGCTCTTCCGGCGGAGGTCGATCCACAAGTCTATCGCGCCAGCGGTCAGAGTCTCTCTCATCCTTCTTGTTGTTGTTGTCGTTGTTGTTGGCGGCGGCGTTGTTGTTGTTGTTGGCGCCGTTGTTGTTGTTGGCGGCGTTGTCTCTGCGAGGGCTCGGTGGATGGTCGCTCCAGCGGGACACCCGTTTCTTTTTGCGCGCGGGGTTCGTGTCTCCGTCTCGATCTCTCGATCTGGAGCGACTTCGCCGGCGTCCGGTCTCTCTGTCTGCGTCTCGACTTCTGGCACCGTCCAGATTCCTGAGAGAGACGATTTGATTTTAAAAAATATATCATAAACTGTTCATTTTCCAAAACGACAGTCACGCTTTTAGCACAACGCTTTTACCCGTCACTAGAGCTCGTTCCACAGAAGTCGGGCATAAGCATCTCCAGCTCCTTCATGGCGGCTGCCGCCACCTTCTCGTCATCTTTTTCTGGGTGGCACGGTGGGATCTGAAGGAGGCGGTGATCATTAGGGACAACAGCTCCATAACTCCTTAAATATTATAAACCGCAGTTGCCTCTGAAATGTGTTATGCTGGCCTTTATAGAGAAGACAAAGAAAAGAGTCTTACTCTCCACACAGGATGATCTGGTTTACATAAAGCTGGGTATTTGTCCTTCAGGATGTCTTTTCCCACCTCTGACGGATGAGCTGCCACGGAGAAGATATAGTTTAACAGAACATGAGGTATTAGTACATAATAATAACAACAATGCATTTCATTTATATAGCGCTTTCCATTTACAACAACAAAAAAAGTGTACAAAACACTTTACAAAACATCATAAAAGCTATCCAATAAAACAGATAAATAAAAGATACAAAACAATAAGAACAGAGCACACAATCACACATTAAAAGCAGTTCTGAAGAGGTGGGTTGTATAGAGAAGGGTCATGTTAAAATAAAGGTCATAAAGGTTCAGTACCTGTACTTGTGGAGGGTGATGGTCGCATAGTATTAATAAGTCTGAGTAGATTACCAATAAAGGTATCCTGAAACAAGAAATGTGGATTTAAATGTAAAGCAGTAATTATAATAATAATAATAAACATGTAAATAGTTCTTTACTTACTGTAAAGTCTGCTCCATTCTGTAAAAGAGCCGCTTTGAATCCCTCAAACGTTGGCTGTTTCTCGGCCAGATTGATGATAAATTCAGCTGCAAAACATCAACTGGTGTTCAGTTACTCGCGCTAACTCAGAGAAACACTCACGTGGACAAACAGTGACGTCACATTACCCAAATCCTTCTCGCTTATTCCCAGGTGATTCTCCAGCTCCGTGCACACCTTCGACACCAAGGATAAATACTCGAGACGTTTTATTTCCTCCGAAGCAGCCATTTTTTCCCCCTGCCGTTTGTTGTTATTTCTGACCAGGAAGTGGTTTCTTCTTCTTCTTCTTCTCCTTTTTCCGTTTGAGCTCCAGACGCACGTGATGCGGCGCTGCTGACCCCTAGCGGCCAACAGGCAGATGACAGTAATGCAGGCTAGAACCGTAATGGTTGAGTGAAAGTACTGTACAATACAAGCTACTCGAGTTTTCCCCTATAATACTACAATATGCTTCCACTCCACTGCTTTTATTTGATTATTAATAATTTATTATTTTCATAAATTATGAGGCATTATTATGTATTTAGCTGGATATCTTAGATTATTAAAACTATTAGTGATGGTTTCACAAAAATACATGACTAATAATTTAGTCACATAATAGTACTTTATCCAATACTTTTACTTCTGGTATATTTTATTGTGAATAGTTTTGTACTTTTATTTAAGTAAGAATTATGAATGCATGACTTTTTCTTGTAACAGAGTTGCTGTTATATTCCAACTTCTACTTTTTAGTCATAGATTTTGAATGCAGGACAAAGTATCTCTTCACTGTGGCACTGCTAAACGTAGATCTTTTAACGAAGTACTTCTTCCACCACAACAACCCAAAATTTTTATATTTATTCCCCTTCAACCAGCTGCAACATAAAAAGGCTGCTAAATAATACAAACAGGGATACATCTTTCTGTTTATTGAAGGCTTTGAATTGTGATAATTACTATGCATTTAGCTGATTAATAGCCTGAAATTTGTGATATATTTTCTTTTCTTCTCTTTGTGCAACGGACAACACCACATTCTCCGATTGATAACCTCGGTATCTGCTGCACCTTTCCTTCCACTTAAGAGTTCACAACAAAAACAAAATCCAAGGTTAAAAAAAAACTTGTATTTAATGGAGGACACATCGTCATCGTTCAGCAAAGCAACGGTCTTCGATACGCAGACGAGGGACAGTCGTCCGAGCTACAGTACAAAATCTATCAAACATACGCCGTTCAATATTCATGGTGCGACAACTTTTGACTGGTGAAGCGTAAAGACTCCGTTATGATCAGGTTTGTTTACAGAGTCAAAATAAATAGTCCACCGTCTTCGCAGAATCTCATCACAGAAGATCCACTTTTAAACTTGACAACTGAGAAGTTGTTATTTTTGTTCCCGTATTAGTGCTATTAAAAAATATTAGTTCCACGGTTCCTAAAATAATGACACTAAAATTCAGACCTAGACTTCTGGGGGGGAGAAATGTACAACATTTTAGTTTTTTTTTTTAAGTGAACTTTGAAGTAGCGACGACGCAAAACCACCAGAGCTTTTACACGTCAACCCATCTGACTCATCATCATCATCATCATCAAATTTGTTTTCCAACATTGGCGACGTCACGCTCGTCAGCGGCGCCGGAAGGCCCGAGAGATCCTCCAGGCGTTGGGCTCCTCGTAGCGGTTGTACAGCGGCTCCAGGCGCTGCTGCTTCTTCTGCTTGCTGAGGCGCGTCGGGTCGGACACCTTGAAGAAGGCCGGAGAAAACTCCACCAGCCAGCGCGGGTCGATGGTGGTCACCTCCCGCATGTACTCCTTGGTGGTGAGCACCAGCTCGTGGTACACGACCCTGCAGGACCAGAGAAGGAGGGGAAGGAAGTCACGCGGCCGTTTCACATTTGGAAATTAAAAAAAAGACATGTATTGTTGGTGTTGCCGTACCACTCGGGCTGCCGGTTGAACAGAGCGCTGGAGGGGTGGATGTACACCACCTGCTGGTCGATCAGCGTACGGTAGCCCTCCTGGGGGTCCTTCTTGGCCGCGTTCCTGAAGAAGCCACTGCAGATGGCCTTCTGGACCCGGACGGTCGCTTTACCACAAGAAACCACGTCCAGCTTGTGTCTGGAGAGAAGAGAGTGTAGAAAAACAACCTATTTTTAGGCCCTTTCCTTGAAAATGTCATACCCACACTAAAAAGGGTGTATCTCTGCAACCACTAGGGCTATTTGAATAATTGTGGTGTTATAATAAAAAAGGTACACGTGTGAGATTTTGTTCAGATGTGTAAATATCTGTCTATATGTTTCTGGTTAAGAGTAAATGAAGATGACAGGAAAAAATTAAAAGGTTTCAGGTCCGCCTAGAAGAAAACACTTTCAGGATGATTATTTCTTTGAAATGATGCAGCTGTAAGGTCCAACTCTAACCCAAATCATAGCTCAATATGTGAACATTCTCTAACCCAAATTATACACAATATGTGAACATTCTCTAACCCAAATTATACACAATATGTGAACATTCTCTAACCCAAATCATACACAATATGTGAACATTCTCTAACCCAAATCATAACACAATATGTGAACATTCTCTAACCCAAATCATAGCTCAATATGTGAACATTCTCTAACTCAAATCATAGCTCAATATGTGAACATTCTCTAACCCAAATCATAGCACAATATGTGAACATTCTCTAACCCAAATTATACTCAATATGTGAACATTCACTAACCCAAATCATATCACAATATGTGAACATTCTCTAACCCAAATCATACTCAATGTGAACATTCACTAACCCAAATCATACTCAATATGAACATTCTCTAACCCAAACCATAGCACAATATGTGAACATTCACTAACCCAAATCATACTCAATATGTGAACATTCACTAACCCAAATCATAGCACAATATGTGAACATTCTCTAACCCAAATCATAGCTCAATATGTGAACATTCACTAACCCAAATCATAGCACAATATGTGAACATTCTCTAACCCAAATCATAGCACAATATGTGAACATTCTCTCTGCAAAGGTTGACTTTGATAAAGTGAAGCAGAATAAAGTTAGAGAGGGTTTAGAACAGAGAACATTCAGGCGAGGACTCCAAAATTTGCATTGGGGCACATTTGTGACATTTAAATTTTCTCATGTACCAAACCATATATTTCACTTGTATATTACTTATGGTGTTCAATACATCCAAATACAGCAGTTTTTGCCTTTTTTTTCCTTCATAAAACAAGTTATGATTTACAGTTTTATATAACAATCGCTCAGTCTGGGGATTGGTTTTTAAAAGGTTGATCATTCCAGATCGAGTCGCTCTCGCGTCATCTTAATGAAGTCATACCTGTCCATGATTCCCAGCATCTGCTTGCGGATGTCCTGGGCTCTGCGCAGGGAGCGGGCCTGGATGAAGTTCTCGTAACACCAGGGGTTGGAGAACTTGTTGTTCTTCCAGGAGTTGTAGACGGCCAGCAGGGTCAGGTGGTCGCCCTCCGGCTGGTGGAACTTTGCCTTCTTCTGGTCCGCCAGGGCCTGCTTGTCCTTTAGCGCAAGAAAAAGAGGAAAAAATGTGAGGAAAAAATTTGTGTTTTGAGTCTTATGGAGAATACCAATTAAACTATTTTGGAACCAACATTGGTCCTGTAGGATTGGAGCTGTACTCTGGGAAAATAAAGGTCAAATAATGAGGAAAAACCGTCAGAGAGGATTTAAAGACAGCAACTAATGAACAAAACTTCAGGAAATATTTTATACTTATTTTTTTTTAAATTGGTCTACATACAAAACAACCATAAGATAAATTGTCAATATGTTATTTTATGATAAACTTGATATATTTACGCGCAGGCAGAGTGAACAAACTTCAAGCTATTTATAAGTTTTCCATGGAGAGTACAACTCCTCATGATCATAATACATTTTGACCTTGGTTTTCAAACATAAATGCAGTAAGTACTAATAAATAAATGCAGTAAGTCATTAAATAAATGCAGTAAGTCATAATGAATATAAGGCGTGGTGGTGGAATACCTTCGGCCTGTAGAAGACGTTCTGCACAGACAGCATGGACACGATGGTTAGCATCTCCTCGCTGCAGCCCAGATGGACGGACATGATCAGCATCTTACACAACATCGGCTCCAGAGGGAACTCGGCCATCTAGAAGGGAAAGGAGGAAGAAATTAAATATAATTATAATTGGAGCAATGCTAAAAATTGGAAAGTGAAGGGCAAAATAGAATTAAAAAAAGAACATTGCATTATACATAATTTGTTTATTCAAACTACAAAGTGCATGAATGTGATTTGATGCAGATTTATTCTCCTCACCCTTCTCCCCAGGCGCGTGAGCAAGCCTTCGTCGTCCAGAGCGCCCAGAGTGTAGAGCTGCTCCATGGCCGTGATCAGCGTCTCCATGGGAGGAGCGTCCATGAAGTCAAAGGACAGCAGGTCGTTGATGCCCATCGCCTGGTGGAGGAAACAAATGAGTTTAAAGTTAGACGATAACTTCAAGACACATTATTTATCTGTGGTTCTTGCTTATGCAACTATGTGTTTCTATAGGAGTCTTTGCAGAACATTGTAGTGTCAAGTTAAGAGAAAGGTTGAAACAAATTAATTATATATATATATATATATATATATATATATATATATATATATATATATATATATATATATATATATATATATATATATATATATATATATATATATATACACATATACATATACACACACACACACACATACACACAAAATGAATATATAAAAAAAATATATATATATATATATACACATACACACACAAAATATGAATATATAAAAAAAAAAAATATATATATACATACACACAAAATATATATATATAACAAAAAATATATATATATACATACATACACACAAAATGAATATATATAAAAATAAGTATATATATATATGGAATACAATATATAAAAAAAATATATAAAATAAAAAGGTGAATTAAAATAAATATATACATAGGAAAAATAAATATATATACACACACACACACACACACACACACACACACACACACACACAAACAAAACACATGAAAAAATAAATATATATATAAAAATATACACCAAAAAATAAATAAATATATATATATATATATATATATATATATATATAAATAGAAGAAAAAATTAAATTAAATAAATATAAAAAATTAAATAAATGAAAAAAAACGCACCCTTTGCTGAATGTCTACCTGGTGCTAGTCCCAAACACAGGAGAAGAAAGCGTTACGGCGGCGGGTGCAGAGTGACCGTTTACCTTCAGGGACAGCACGGTGCTGGCCAGGTTGGTTCTCTGGATCTCGGGCACGTTGGTGGTCAGCATCTCGTCCCGGTAGGCCCTCTCCGTGTAGAGCCGGTACGTCTTCCCGGGGCCCGTCCGGCCGGCTCGACCGGCCCTCTGCTTGGCCTGCGCCTGGAATTCAAACACAGATTTTATTTTAACAATTCAGTAATTGCCGAACTATCTGGCAACATTGGCGTTTTTCCTTTCTCCTGCAGTAAGTAGATGATGAATAGGCGGTACCTGCGAGATGGGCGTCACCACCAGCTGGTCGATGCCCGTCTTGGAGTTGTACACTTTCTGCTTGACGAAGCCGGGATCCACAACATAATAGATTCCATCGATGGTCAGAGACGTCTCTGCAATGTTTGTGGCGATGACCACCTGACGAGGAAAAATAAATAGCATTCCAAATTGTCAAAAAAAACTTTGCTCGTTTCATTTTAGCACATTGTTTTAGAAATGTCAGGCAGGGAAGTTGATTTCATAAGACTATAAGAAGTAGAAAACGCACATTAAATAAATAAAACTACTATAAAAAAAGGTGTCAGTTGACGATCCAATGAGATCACAAGACAAAGACTATTTACTGAATATGCCATAAAAATAAAAAAAGGACATTTATACAAGCAGAAAGATAACCAAGATAAAAATTGTTTTCCAGGATACAGATATATTTGGACTATTATGCATCAATAAACCAGAAATAGATAATGCGTTATGATTTTTAGATAACTAATGTTCCGCCTCAATCAAACATAACTACGGATAGAGTTTGGTGACACGGTGAAGGCATTTCAATGCAGAAGAGTATTTGTAGATAACGGTTATGGTCACCTTTCTGCTGCCCGGCGGCGCCGGGTCAAAGATCCTGGTCTGCATCTCGCTGGGCAGGGCGGAGTAAACCGGCAGAATAATCAGCTCGGGAACATCCGGCCCCAGTGACTTCATCCTCTCATACAGGATCTCACAGGCGGTGTCGATCTCTTCCTGTCCCGTCAGAAACACCAGGACGTCACCTGCACACACACAAGGGGACGTTGGATTCTGACACAGACCGATGTTTGGGTGTTCAAAGGACACTTTTACACATCCGACGTACCCGGAGGCTCGGTCAGGTGAATCTGCATGACCGTGATGAGGCTGGCGTCCAGGTAGTCCGTCTCCGGCTCTTTGGTGTAGAGAACCTCCACCGGATACGTTCTTCCCGGGATGGTGAAGATGGGCGCCTCGTAGAAATACTGGGAGAACTTCACGGCGTCCAGCGTGGCCGAGGTCACGATCAGCTTCATGTCCGTGCGCTTCTGTACGGTCTGAGGCGGACGAAGGAAACGGTCAGCGTCTGGTTTTACATGTCAACCCCACTCTAAAATGTGTGAAGCGCATTCCTGCTCACCTTCTTGAGCAAACCGAAGAGCACGTCGGTGTGGATCGTCCTCTCGTGGGCTTCGTCCAACATGATGATGGCGTACTGGCCCAGCTCAGAGTCGATCAGACACTCTCTCAACAGCATGCCGTCCGTCATGTACTTGATCACCGTCTCGGGGCTGGTGCAGTCCTCGAAACGGATGGTGTAACCCACCTACGGCAAAACAAATATATGCATATTAGCCATCTTGACATTTTTGAACGAAGCCATTAAACATTTGACAAATCGCTCACCTCTTGTCCCAGACAGCAGCCGTACTCCTCAGAGACCCTCTTGGCCACGGACATGGCGGCCACACGACGGGGTTGCGTGCAGCCGATCTTCCCTCTGGTGGTGTAGCCCGCCTCCGCCAGGTACTGAGTGATCTGCGTGGTCTTACCGGACCCCGTCTCTCCGATCACAATCAGGATCTGGTTGTCGTGGACGGCCTGCGACGGATTGACACCGAGCAAATGTTACAAATTGGGCCCTGTTTGTAGAATATCTCGGTTTTAAAAAGAATTAAAAAAAGGTGTTGGAGAAAAACTGATTTCCTCTCAAATATATGCTGTTTTATGGCCTGGGACGTTGTATCTCCGACTCTGCTCCTTTTTTTGCAAAGAATAAATGTCCTGATTAATGATTTTATGGTGTCGAGTAACAATTTTAACAAAAAGTAATGATACTACAGACGGAGCAACCACCTGCACAGTGGCATTGGTGCTGTATATTTTCCTTTAGCCACATTTCTGGAAGTGTTGTTTGCATTTTGACAGATGTTTCAACACAACACACACAGCATAAATGTACTTAAGCATCAACATCTGCTTCATCGGACTCCTTTATAAACTCCCGTGTGGCGCATCCCACTTTTAATCTGTGACGAACCTGAATGAGCTGCTCCTTCAGCTTGTAGATGGGCAGACTCTCCCTCTGCTCCAGGATGGACATCTGGGTCTTCTTTCCGTAGGAGGCCTTGTTGCCTCCAAAAGCGTGCTTCTTCCACTCCGGGATGTCATTGGGCATCATGCCAATGCCCCTCATGTTCGCTGCAATCTGCCGACCATCGACTGGAAAAGAAATCGTAGAAGTGAGCTTGATAATGAAGGAAAAGAATCGTATCCGATCTGCGTGGTTGCGGCAGGAAACAGCCTGGGCCCCGTGACGGGGACACAAAGAGCACTGGACCGTGGCGACACTATGCCATCCGGCCAGATCTGGAGGCTGCAGGAAGCTAGATAACCATCTCCAGTGCTGGCGAGCCTGAGGGAGGCCGCCTGCCATCGTGGAGCAGGTATGACTCAGACTGTGGTTTTGATGAAGCTTTAAAGACTTTATCCAGAACTGGATTGTGCAAAAAGCGAAGATAAAACTAATTATATATATCTATCTTACTAAAATCTAAAGGGAGAGGGTAAGATAATCAATATGCAGATTTCAAGCTGGCAGATGGTTTTATGGCTACACAGGGATTTGAAGAACCATTCTTCAAAATCAACTTCGGAAATCACTTAATGTGCACGTCTAATGGATTTCTTACCGTCTGGCAGCGGGTCGACCCAGTGTTTATTCAGCCCCATGGGGATGGAGTCCATCTCCGCCTCCCGCGCAGCCTGCTTCAGCTCCCGTCTCTCTTTGGCCAGAGCGCTCTGCATCATGGCGGCTTGAGACAGAGAGCCATCTGGATTCTATGGCCAGAGGGGAGAAACGGGACCGCATCACTCAAGAGCTCAGGATTACAGACGCCATGCATGTTTAGAGTCCCCGAAAATGTACGTTGAACAGCTCTGTTAGATAAACGAGTTATCTTTCTCACGAGAACTCTTTTCTAATAATTGTTTGACTTAATATTTTCCAGAATCATGAGCTGACAGACAGATGCAACTGTCAAAAGAAAGTCTAAACTTTCATTGTATTCAGAAAGATACGCGATACAACGTGTGCAATACCTTGACGATCTTGACGGGGCTCATGTCCATGCTTTGTTTGGTGTGTCCCCTCAGGAACGGGGGTTCCTCTTCCACCAGCTCAATTTCCAAATCTTCATCTGAATGGCAGAGAACACGATCAATGAGCAAGCAGTCCAACTCCCCCAAAAGTCTTTTATAAATCGTAAAGTAAGACCTCAAAAGAGGCTGAATTTTAAACACAGCTAGGTATAATATTCACTATGTTTGGCGTGGTAAACTATCGTTTGCGAAGTAGCACTAAACACAAAGTACAACTGAGGCTTCTTACCCTCTTCATCATCAACTTTAGGAAGGATCCCGGTCTCGTCGTCGAAATCGGGGAACTCTTCTTTGGACAAGACGTTGGCAGCGATCATCTGAGGGCGGACAAAGAGCACACGAGTGTTAAAAAATTGAAATAGCAGTTCAGTGGCATTAAATGTGTGCAGAAAGCCATGCTGTATAAAAGACCCACCTGTTTGATCTCCCACTTCTCGGGGTCAGAGATCTTGGTGAGCCTCTTGCGCTCCAGGGTGTCGTCCTGCTCCAGCTCGGGGGGGTGGCCCAGTTTCAGGTTGCTCGGCCGGTCGGGGTTCCTCATGGAGATCTCGTCACTTCCGTCCGGGCCTACGTTCCTCCTCCTGTTGGGGTTCAGGTCCTCTCCCGTCTCCTGGTCCACATCCTGGCGAAGAGAGGAGGAAGAAGAAAAAAAAAGAAGAAGAAGAAAATCAGCCAATTTACTTGCTAACAATTAAGAGAAGATCCCATGATGGAGGTATTTCACAATATACGCTCCAAATATCTCATGAGAAATTCACTTAACCGCTTAATCACTAAATCAGATGATAACGACTCACTGGCTGAAACAATTATAGGCTCGGTTATAAAAGGGAATATCAGATTAAATTAATTAAAAACGAGCGCAAACATAATCTAGAAATCTAATGTGCAATTAAGATCTCAATTTTCACACAATTAACTACTTCAGAGAAATCTGTTCCACAATCCATCGTCTGATGTTCTTACCTTCATGCTGAGGCTGGTCTTGGAGCCGGTGAACGAGAGCACCTTGATCTTGACTCTCTGGCCTTTGCTGACGACATCAGCGACGTTAGCCACGCGGCCTTCTCTACGCAGCTCGGAAATGTGGACCAAACCCTCCCATCGTTTCCTACGAGCAGAGAACACCGTGGTTTACTCAACTCACTGAACAACAGACTGAGAGACGCAGTACTTTCCTGGTAACTTATGCTCCATGTGTGCACCACAAATCATAGGAATGCATCTGCAGACGTGATGTTAATTAGTACTCAGCAGGCTGAGCTTTCGCCCTGAAGTTAAGTCAATGTTGTATTACTAGGGCTGTACTGAATGTCTTTCATAATGCTAATAATATTAGTGTATACTAATATTCAACTGTGCAGAAATAGCGCGTTTACACAGAATGAATAGACGTATTTGGTACAGTCCTACTTAATACTGACCGTAAGCCCTCCAGCTGAACAAAGCATCCAAACTGCATGATACTGGTGATTTTGCCGTTGTATATGTCTCCAACAGAAGGTTCTTCTGGCGGCGGGCGGTCCACATGTTTGTCCTTCCAGCGATCAGAGTCTTTGTCCTTATCTTTGTCTTGGTCTTTGTCTTTTTTGGGACTAGCTGGGCACTCAGACCAGCGGGAAGATTTGTCCCTTCTTTTGCCGCGATCTCTGTCTCTGTCGCCGTCCTTGTCTCTGTCGCCGTCTCTGTGCCGATCTCTGGAGGGCGACCTGGACCTGGAGCGGTGCCGTTTTTTCCTGTCCTTCTCTCGGTCTCGGTCTCCGTCTCTGCTTCGGTCTCGATCTCCATTTCGGTCTCGATCTCTGTCTCTGCTTCGGTCTCCGTCTCTGCTTCGGTCTCGATCTCCGTCTCGATCTCGGCGTCTGTCTCTTTCTCTGCTTTTGCTGCGACTTCGGCTTTGGCGCCGGCTCTTTTCTGACCTGCTAGAATAAGTTTAAAAAGTACATAAACATCAGCCACAGTTGACATGTGACCCTAAAAAGAGTTGAATTGATTTAAAAAAAATCTTTGTTGTAGAATGCACATTTGCTGGTTGTTTCATTTGTTATCCTATATTCAACAAAGCAAACATCTCTTACATGTAAAATATATATTTAAGAATGTGACCAGAGTTAGTCATCTTACCTGCTCTTGCTGCTTTTAGGGTCCGTCCCGCTGACACTGGGCAGAAACATCTCCAGCTCCATCATGGCATCAGCTGCTACCTTCACATCATCTTCATCTAGTAGCTTCTGAGAAAGTCAGTGAAATAAAACAATTAGCCCACAAAAGCACACTACTTTTACTGATCTTTGTTTAGATTTCTTATCAAATTCCCTTCTGGAATACTGTTCATTATTATGTATTAAATAGAGTTTCATAGCCAACGTACCTTTGGTGCCGGATCATCCGCTCTACACAGTGCAGGAAACAACTCCTTCATCTTGTCCTTCCCCGTCTTCGGCTTGACCTCAGCATCAGAGACTGAAAATAGACAGTTATTCGTTAATTGTAGTTTAGGTTTTTTATATATACTGATTTGTAGCAGTTGCACAGTACAAATATTGACCAAATACAAGTAAATAATACACAATATGTATGGGGGAAATGTCTCTCAGGGTAAAAGAAGCTATTTGATTATCTTTTTCTGTAACGTTATTCAGAGTGAACATGTTTAACTACAGTATATTGACAACTTGGCAGCTCGGTTGTCACATTAATTTACCTTTAATCGTAGAGGACTTGGGTGGAGGTCGCATAGTCTGGATGAGCCTGAGCAAATTACCCACAAGAGAATCCTACAATGAACACAAAACAGTCGATAAACTCTGATTAGTTAAGGTTCCAGTTAACTAGCGTTCAGTTGTTTATGCTAGCTTTAGCCAGTGTCTGGCTGTTAGCTCAATGTGGCGTTGAACTTACTGTGAATTCGGCTCCATTTTTGAGCAAAAGATCTTTGAATCCATCAAAGGTCGGTTCTTTCTCCGCGAGGTCGATGACAAACTCAGCTGCGACACAATTCAAACAACAAAATCAACAAGACACTCAATGCTAATATAGCCAGCTCGTGCTAGCTTAGTTAGTTAACGTTGAAAACCGTTGAAAACTCTCGTAATACTGAGACGTAACTTTACTACGAGCCCACAGTTTACGTAACACTTTCCATAGCACAACTCCGGGATTAAAAAAAAACGATCAGTTTAACATAAAACACTGTAGCTAGTTAACAACAGCTAACTAGCTACTTAGCACAAGCGAGCTAGCTAGCTATCCGGGATTCTTCTTCTTCTACGCCACAAAACTACTCACCTAAATCTTTGTCACTTATTCCCAGATGGTTGTCAAGCTCCGTGCAGACCTTTGACACCAAAGACAGATATTCAAGCTGCGAGAGCTCGTCGACTCCGCCGTCAGCCATTCTCCTCGAATCGTGTTTTGTTTCAGAGAAGGAAGACACGAGCAGACATTATTGAACGAGGGCAACTTCCGGTTACGACTTTTTACGTCAAGTACGTAAAAACTGACGTTGCCCGTCGTGCCAATACTTGCCGCACGATGGCGCTAAAACTCATAATATCTGAATCTGAAACGTTTATTTACCAACATACAAGGAATTTGACTTGGTGAAAGGTAATAATTAAATAATACAAATAATAAACAATAAAGAGAAATAATTTTAAGATAAATATAGTAAACAAAAAAACAGATAACATTACTTTAAAACGAGTAAGTTTTATAAAAATAAAAGTGGCAAGTGTCTCCACATGGTGGGGTGTTTACAGTGAAATATCAATTTGTCATTTGTGTTTTGGAAAAAGAGTGTAAACATCTGTATTTAATAAAAGGGATCCATCAAATGTATCTCTGAGGTATACCAGTTTATCAAAAAGTGAAATAAAGATAAGATATCCTTTATTTTTGTCCTTTGGGGCAATGTGTCTTGAGCTCCCAGCTGCTGCATTACACAACACACTTGCCAGCAACGTCATTACGCCCATAAAATAACATAGATCATATACAGACGCACACAGTGTGAGTTCACATACTGATATACCGTGTATGTTCTCTCTGTTATGCTCCTGGTCCTTGTCTTATGAATAGTTTATGGATTCTATAAATGCATAATGCACATGTCCGCAGATTTAGGCAAAGATATGATTGCGTGCAACGTCTTATAAGAACATCACACATTAAATGCTTTATGTTTTATGATCTGTAGGCCGACAACAGATCCAGCGTTGGCCCTGGGGATGCATAGCAAGAGCTGCATTATGTCTGGCGTAGCCTTGTCGCCTAAATAATTTGTTTCAGTGCAATGAAGAATTTATTAACACTGATGGGTTTAAGATATTTACGACATGTTGCTCATTCCATTTTGCTCAGATGGGACATGAGATGAGGCGACCTCACTATAGGACCACGAGTATGTGGACTTGAGCTGCTTTTCATTGTTTCGGATCATTTAAGAGACATGGAAGTGAAACATCTTAATGCTACAGCATAGCGGGATATTTCAGACACTGCTTCCAACTTTTTCCATGAAGAAATGCTTTTTCCCCCCCAAAAAACCCCTGACCTCAACCCCCATCCAACCCCTTTTTTGGAAAGAATCGTACCTCATATTAAACCTGACTTTACTAATCTCTGCAACTAAAATCGTCCCAGAAGCACCGCACTGTGTTAACGCCCGCAGTTTTCTTAAAGATCTTCAATCAATCACATCTGGGTTTAATTTGAGGGAGTCAACGTACTGTGTATTAAATTATTACTCATGAGTCACACAAAAAAAAAGGAATTATTAAGACATATGAACTCAGTTTATAGCGATTAATCGCACGCGTGCAATCTCGAGCACTTAGCTCAGGCTTCCAGTGCGGCTTTATCTCTGTTTCCATCTTGGCGTCACCGCATACGGCCGTGATTCACGGTTCTGCACTCACGAACAGGACTTTGACTTACGGAGACGCTGGTGTATGGTGTTTATGTTGGGAGTAGACGCTGGTATGCAGGACATGGGAGACATCCTTCCTCCCCTCGTCCTGGGATGACCCTCCGTATACCTTCCCAGCACATCCTCAACTCCACGACCTCGTCGTATGGGCCGCTCTCCTATTTAACCCCCATTCCCCAGCTATAAACACGCCACTTATTTCCCGTATTGTACTCTTGTATGACTTCATGCTCACACAACCCTCTGATATTCCATCATTTTAAGGAGTCAACCTATGAGCTTATGTCTGCATGCGTCTCGCTGCAGATAAACTCTGAACCTCTGTAATCTTTTTTGGTAATTATTTTTGCTTCGCTTGCCACTTCTCACATTGCCGCTCCTGCATCTTTAAAAGCGTACATTTGACATGTTGGTGTCTCTCTATGTTAACTCAGGCGGTAATGGATTCTCCTCAGAAGTCCCACATGATCTTTTTCCACTCGATGCATTTTTCATTTTTCATTAAAAAAACACAACCTTGGATTTGTTCAGCTGTTTCGACGTTTGGGTTGCGTCGACTATAATTCATGAGCTCACCTCAAATTTAGTCGATCTGTCGGCGGCCAAGATTCATGTAAAAAAAATATTGCGAAACCTTCAGGGCGTATACACAACAAGGACACAAAGTATGTGGACTCTTAAAGGGGCAGTGTGCAGGTGTGTGTGTGTGTGTGTGTGTGTGTGTGTGTGTGTGTGTGTGTGTGTGGCATCTCATGGTGAAGACTGCAACCGACTGCATCGCCCTCTGCTCGCCTTGCTCAGCGCGTTGGAGAACTACGGTGGCCTTCAGTGTAACGTACAAAAGCAAAAGGCCTTCTCTAGAGCCAGCGTTTGGTTTGTCCCTTCTGGGCTCCTGTAGAAACATGGCCGCGCAACATGGCCGACTCCGTGACGAGGACCAGCTCCCACTGTAGAAATGAAGGTTTTAATAAAAGCTAACAAACGACGTGTCCTCGTATGATATCCTACGATAAACTACTCCTCGTTTTTCACGAGTTTTCCTACAAAAAGTCTGCGACACGCGTGCGTCAATTTCCGCTCGTTGTAT
>JBAMJR010000065.1:7450000-7490000 GCA_038501785.1 Myoxocephalus aenaeus
CGAAGGAGCTAGCTTGCTAGCTGCTAGCTTGCTACAGCGGGGACACTGACTTGTTACCCGACTTTTACGGTACTAACAGAGCAAGAATACGCAAAGTTCAACCGAACTGCTGAAACTCTCTTTAGTTTACGTGAGCCATCTTTGTGCTCGCTGTACCAGGAACCAGGAGCTCTTTGATAGTCTGTTTATGGGATTACATCTATCAACATGCAGAAGTGCCATGGACGCATCATTGACTCTGTTACATTCTTTGTGATTGTTTTAAAAGTGGCAATCCTTAAGATTTCAATCCATTTGAGTGAAAACAATGGACTTGTGCTCAGAGTTTAGCCGTCTGCATCCGATATGTCACGCTAACACGCTATTTTTCAGAATTATTGCGCAGATAGTTTCATTTTTGAGGCTCCACGGTGGGTTTTCCTCCCACAGTCCAACGACATGCAGCTCAGGTTAATTGGACTCTAAATGGCCCGTAGGTGTGAATGGTTGTCTGTCTCTATGTGTGGCCTGCGATAGACTGCCAACCTGTCCATGGTGAAGCCTGCTGTCGCCCCAAATGTCAGCTGGGATCGGCTCCAGCGACCCCGCAACCCTAAATTATATGATAAGCGGTTTGAATAATGGAATGAAGTTCAATTTTTGGTGAGTATATAATGGAGAAAAACGGTTATACTGCATTTTTTCTTCCAGGAAAGAAACCCATTTTGCTATACCAAAGGCTTGAGACAGTGACTTAACAGACATTTTGTTTAAATAAAAAGCTTTGAGATTGTCTTTTTTACACTAAAATGCTGGCCAGATCTTCCATGTTGTGCCTTTAACAACATATCCAGCCACACATCTTCCCTTTCACCAATCTGGATAGCAGATATGATACAGTCATGATGGAGAAATTACATTTATGATTTATTCCCATGTACAGTGACTTCATCAGTCAACAAGAACGTTATATACAACTTCAAATAACAGAGACAATGAGGCGATAACAAGAAAAAAACGTCGGTTGTTTTTTTGTGGGTTTAATTTATTAGTCCATTAATGAAAACCCTCCAGCACATGACGTAGCTGGCCGGAGAACTGAGAGCCAATAACAGCCCAGAGAGCCAGTGAGATGTAAATTTAGTCACATATTTATTACATAAATATATAGTAAAATAGACCAGCGACAATTACCATAAAAATATCTTCCTTTAAAACCCTGACCATAAACAAAGATTTGAAAATCACACATTGACATTTACAAACACGCTGATTGTCTGGACCTGTCGTTAAGCAGCCCACCACGAAAAACCTGACATCACACCACCCACTGGACTCTGGTCGGGAGGAGGCAGAGGAGGGGGGGGGGGCACAAAAGGGGGTTGAGGTGGGGGGGAAGGGTGGTGGTGGGTGCCCGGGAACAGCAGGGGATTGGGTAATCACGGGGGGAGGACAGGTCCAGGCGAGACGGGGCTCGGTGTGATGGAGGTGCGGACGGGACGGCGTGAGAGGAGATCACAGTAGATATTCGGAGGTTTCCTGCGCGCGTGTGTGTGTGTGTGTGTGTTTGTGTTTTATTTGAAAGACGAAGGAGCGTCTTCATTCGCCGGCCTAAAGCCGCAACTGGTGTATATATATACGTCCTCGCACGTTTGAAATGAATCCTAAATCATCTTAAACCTTTGTTTTTGCATGACTGAGACAGTGAGAGTTCCATGTGAGAGTTCCAACAAAGAGAGAAATGACAGGAACAAAAACCTGGGACTAGTATATATTATATATATTACATTTTCAGATGCTTCCGTCTGTCTGGTTGAACCTGCACCAGACACCAGGCGGCTGGGGTCTGTAGTATCAGGGAACATTTAAATAGTATCCTGTATTTTTTTCGTCAGTCACGGAAACTGAATAAACTTTTAAATACTTTCTGCTACTCTTTTGTATAACCCTGAAAAATATATGAATATCCGGCACATCTGGATAGAGACTGAAGGAGAGATCTCCGCTGTTCGTACAGTGAATGGCCATGTGTTTCCCTGCGTGCTGTGTCCTGCCTTCATTGATTTGCAGCAGACTCTTCTAGCCTTGGATGCATCTGCAAACTATGTTATACTCTCCCAATATTTTATTTCACTTTTTAAGTCCCTTTGGCTTCTTGTTCTCTCTAGAAATCACCGGACTTGTACATACGTCCAAACCTGGATCATTTAGTCGCTCGCCGGCTCACAAAATTCATGGAGTGCTTATCTTCTTAGTGACTTATAAGGTGGGAAAATGATGTGAGAGGACAGTAACTTCCCTCTGTAGTTCAATGCCATCGATATGTATTATAAGAGCTTGGACACATGGACTCCAAAGATGGCGACCATTCACTTGGAATGAAAGGTTTACACAATCAAACTTTCCCGATATACAGAGTGATAATGGTCCTGGTCCAGTAGTATAAAGATTACACAAGGTTGGCATATGCAGAAGACTTTCACCCAGGAGACCGGCGGAGAGTCCCGCGTGGAAACCAAAAAAGTCGATGTTGATTTATTTTTAAATTACGTAACGTAGCCTCATATGCAACAAACCGACTTATTTTAACCCAAATCACGATGTTTTCCTGACAAAACGGAAGTTTACCGTAAAAGTCGGGTTACAAGCCGCTACTACGTTCGGTCGGTGTCCCCGCTAGCTCCCCGCTGTAGCCAGCTAGCGCTGCTGCTAGTTCCCCGCTAACTTCCGCTAGCTCTCTGCTAGCTCTCGCTAGTTCCCCGACAACCACCGAAGGTAGCGGGACCAGCCCCGGCTCGACGTCCGACTCGGGCAGAGGGGACGCGGGCAGTAGCAGCAGCAGCGCAAGCTAGCAGCAGCGCAAGCTAGCAGCAGCAGCGGATATTCAATACTACTGAATATCACAATAAATTCATTTTAACATGTTCTGCAACCAATGACGGCCCACTTTACTGACTTTAGAGTCCTTGCTTGGTCATTTTGTGGGCACTCGTGTTTACTTTCTCAGTTGAAGTAACTTGGGATTTCTTTTCCACCTTATGAGTCGCTAAGTTTGCCTTCAACTTCCTTCCGTGATTTGGTGAATCTGCCGAAGCGGCTGAAATGTTTCGGGAGAGGTCCGTCCAGGAAACGCGATACATAATTTGAAGGTCCAAGCTTCGATCTCTTGCACTTTAATAATCTGCCTGGTCTGTAGTTTGCATGGGGAGCTGTGACAACAGGTTGACACGCTTTCAACATAACTGACAAAAACACCTCACTTCCTGTCTTTGGCACCTTCCGACTAACCCTGATCCTGAGCGGACAGGTCGTGACCCCTGAGTGTCTGCAGACCACATTGTAATTTTTTTATTTTATTTTTTTCCCAGCAGCCTCTGTAGTCACAGTGAAGCAAGGAACTCTTGGAGGAGTGATACAAAAGTAAGAAAGGTAGTTGTATTAGCTGTTGTAGTGAGTCTTTTTTTTGTTTTATTTATTTTTTAGCTCATTTTTGTAGCTACTTTATTGTTGTGTAGGTTTTGTTAAACATCTACTGCTGGTTTGAAGTCATAGCATGTGTGAATCGTCACAAATATACTGAGCAGGCTGAACAGGGTCCTTGAGAAAATCCAAGAAAGAAAAAAAAAAGACATTAGCAACTCAAAAAGAAACAACAAATTAAAACTTCACCACCGAGAAAACTCCACCTCTTCGGGGCGTGCTTCTGTTGGTTGAAATATCCGAACACAAGGTTTGCAAAAATGTGTTTGAATGCACCGTACGGGCCTTCAAACGGGCATCCTTGTGGTTGATTCAAGACAAAGTAAACTCCTGCACACTGCGAATGCTGACGTTCATCTCCTTCATCGTTTACCTTGTTCTTGATCGATCATGAAATAATTTTTCATTTTGAGACGACAGTGGATCGTAGAATAGTGAATACAGACACAGAGATAGTTCATAGACATTTGTACAACACAACCCCATCTATAAATAAAGTCTGACATGGAAACATCGACCAGCAAGACGTAGAACTTTCACCTGGCATTTGCTTTTTTTTGTGTGAGTTTTTTAGTTTTGTTTTAGCGAAACACTGGTCCCGCTGTTGAAGAAACCACTTTGAAGCATAGCGTGTGTGTTTTTTTTTTTTTTTTTGCTAAATGTTTTTAACAACATACGATAAGCATGCTAAGCTCTCTGTACATGCAAACACCAAGTCCTTTCCCCAGTTGTAAAAAGGTGGTAAATAAGACGTTCCCAGTGGTCGTGAAGCCGTAACGAGGTGGTTGTTGGTGATTTGCTGGTGCTGCATAAAGTGGCTTGGACCTGCTACAGTTTCGAAAAAAAAAAAAAGTTGAATCCCTTTACTTTAGGTTTCAAAGTTAGCTGAGCAGAGAGCATGTTCCCGCTGGTTTTGCATACAACAGTGGGCTCGTGTTCTGTATGTGCCGAGAGATCGGATGGTGGACAGACAAGGAGGACATGGTGGACCGAGAGCAGAGGAGGGAGGAGGGAGGACGGCAAAGCACCCTTTGAGGCCGGTTCTTCAAACCTGAGCAGTTCTGAACAAATTCAAAACCGTATTTTTCAACCTGACAAACATTGCATATTTTTTTCTTCTTCATCTAATCTTTATCTAATTTATCTAATCTCTGATCTCTGATCTACATATCTCCGATTGATAGACTATTATTAAATTAGCTAATTTGTGTACATTCTTAGCTGTCTAGGCATGTGATTTCCTCACCCATCCGTACAAAAATAAATCTCAAAACCGCCACAACACCACCTCTTAAGTGCTCTTCGTTCTGTCTTGGGATTTGGTGTACTAGGCAACGGTCTCAGCGCAGGACAGCGATTGGCGTCCGCTCAAAGCTATAATGTCTAGTGAGGGGGGAGGTGGTGTAGTGTTATCTCATGATCAATACAACTCTCTTATTTACACAATGCCTCTCACTCAGTCTTTAACACACAAGCGACGGGCTGCCAGATCGTACCGTAACAGTCCAAATTTAAACAGTCTGAACGTTTCAAAAGTGTCGATGCTGCCCAATAAGTCGATTTGGCGCTTTGATTATCACTCAGCTCACGGGGGGCTTAAATACTGATTTCTTGTTGTGCTAATGTGGCCACAAATGGAGTATCGGCTTAGATTCAGCCATTTAATATTGTGTGTTGGGATGACCTAAAAATCACTCTCGGGAGTCCTTAAACTGCAACCACCCAGCAACACTTATTCACTCTTTAAACGGAGATCCCAACGCCACAACATGCGTTTTTTTTTCTTCCAAGTGCAAGTCTTCATAATAAATCCTCCAGTGTCCCATGAAACACGCCGTAGAACTACACCGCAGAGGACGAGGGATACAAAAGCAATCAATAAGGCCATCATTTGGAAAGAGAAACACAATTGCGAAAGCCTTGCGGACAGTAATCTGCTCTGGTCTGCTTTTGTTTGTGGGAATCCTCGCAGCTTTTCCTTTATTATTACCCAGCACGCTCACAAATAAATGGCGGCCGCCTCTTTGCTCTCTGTGAGCCCGCTGAACACAACCTTAGTTACATTCTTCAAAAAAGGAAATAATGAAAGTCTATGACAGGACTCTGTTTTACAGACTTCTGTCATGTACCGCGGCCTAAAAAGGTGCTTTTTTTCGGGGGGGGGGGATTCGGGAGGGGAAGAGAAGAAGGTCGATCGGATATATAAAGGCGTTCGTAGCGTAGCGTTCACACACACACACACACACACACACACACAGCTCTCTCACATGAGCGTGGACACCAACATTCACATGCATACACCTATATACATGCACAGCCGTGGTTTGAGCCATGCCATCACAAAGTTAAGCAGTAAGCACACGGAAATAGCACAGGCATGTGGACGGAGGAACCATGTACTTCTGTGTGTACACCATTAGCCAACTGGGTGAGGGAGAGCTGGATGTAGCTGCTGGCACTTTCCCCGTAAAGGGAGAAAGTGCAAAAGACTAAACTAAATGACTGAGTTCTAATGGCTGAATTTGGTTTTGTTCACATTCTGGCACGTGTTCATGAGAAAAGTCAAAATGTGATTTATTTAGGATCACGTGATCAAGCTGGATTCTGGGAGTAGCTAACAGGCTGGCTCGATAAAAAAATAATAAAAGACAGACAATTCTGTTGTGTTTTCACTGTTCAATGGAAGCCCATTCCCGCCAAAAAAAGATAACTAAAAAAGATTGTTATACTAAGTCATCAATAGGACAAAATTCAGGGATGAGATTTTTTTTTTTACTTCCCTAAAGTCTTAATTATGAGATTGAAAATCAATTCATTTGACTTGCTGTGAGTGCAATCATTTTTGTAATCCCTAAATGACAATGTATGACATAATCCTGTTATGTATGTTATGTAATCTTGTTAAAAAGTAAATATTACATTTTTGTTACCCTAGCCTTCAAACGTATCCTCCCTCACGGCTAACGCAACCTCGGCTAACGTGTCTCTTCTCAACAGATTTGTCCGTCTGTCAGAACAGCTCATCTCTGCTAACGTTAGCTTAGATGTCAAACTCCAGATAGCTTCAGAGCAGTTTACCGATATATTAGAGCAGAAGTAGAACAGTTTGTCTCCAGAGAGGCGGAGGGATCTTTAGATGCTGTCCGGCTAACTTTCTGTAACCGGCGTAGCATTAAAGCGCGGCGGAATTAGCAAATTAGCTAATTAGCCAGCTGTCCGTGAGTTAGAAAGCTAGCTTGCTAATTCCACCGTACTTGAATGCTACACTGGATACAGAAAATGAGCAGAACGAAGGTGTCACTACGTGCTTTCCTACACTGAGATAAGATGAAGCTTTAAGTTGTTAAAAGCTTGTTTTAGTCGTGACAGCAAAACCTCACCTCAGCGAGTCATCGGCTTTGGATTGTACGCAAGCTATCCGGCTATCCTGCTACGACGGCAAATGGTACACACAAAAATGGCCGCCGCTCCGACCGTCCCGCTACGTCGATTCGAATGCGACGCCGCGGGAAGCGTGCGACTGCCGCATTTGCGGTCCAGTATCTTTTTTGTTACTTACTCTGAAGAGATTTGAGTTCACAGTGAGTTCAATATTCCCCTGAATAATGGGGAAAGCATTTCTGGCACTTTTTTTTTAAGCTTTCCAGTTTGCAACATGAACCAACTCACACAGCGGCAACACCTTGGACTCCATTCTATCGAACGGGGTGGAGGTTTTTCTTTGTTATTAAAAACTTCCTAGCGCCGCTAGCCCGTCTTTGTACCGATGAAGCCGACGTATTTACTGCATCGGAACGTCAACTTTCACTACACTCGGTGAGCGATGGCCTTTTTCGCTGCAGCAAATCAAATGAAACCAGTCTGGTCCTTTTCAGTAGCTATTTCTCTCACTTAATCAGTAACAATAAACACAATCCTGGATTTATTTCACTGGAGCCAAACTTACTCTGAACTCTTTATGACTCACGATCTCTCAGTTTAGCCTCGTGCTTATAATCCATGTTGGTCCTGCCGATGAGAATGCTGTAAACTTTATGAAAAAACGGTTGTATCTTTAAACCCAGAAGCACAGGAACGTATCTCACTCTCTCGTCTTTCCTCGTCTCTTTCTCTCTCTGATGGTGCTGGACCATCAGAAACCCTGGGAACTCTCTTCCTCCCCCTGAGTGCCTCATTCCAGATGTTTTGGATTTGGATCTTCATCCACCAGCATATTCAGCCTCTCCTCTTCTCTCTCTCTTTCTCTCTGTGTGAATGCTTAAGCTTTGCCTCATGTGTGGTTTTGTAGTCTGACCTCTTCCCAGCTCTCCATGGTGGAGAGGTTGATCTGTTTGATCACACCTGGAAGTTGCATGACGTACTCCCTGATCCATACGGTTTGCAATCTATCTGTAATGTTGTAATTCTATGTAATACTATGTTTGTCTATTTTATACACACATCTATCGTGCATGTCTGTCCGTCTTGGACAGAGCATGCTGTAACAATTATAAAGATATTGGCCTTATAAATGAAATTGACTCTTGGCGGTCGTGGGCTTCCATACTAACGAAAACAAACACAACTCTCAAACGCTCTCCCACCTCCACACATGAAGAAATGTGTCTAAGAAGCAATGAGGGCTTGACTCGTCGTGTTTGAGGTAGACTCGGGATCCAAAACCCTTGAAGTCTACTGGACACTCGTCAAAGAACCAAACACAGAACAGAAAAAAAATATACATTGCTGATTGTGAATTGAGAAGACAAAAAAAAGATGAGCTAACAATGGTTTTTCATCTAAGGTTCATCATCATTTATTAGAAAATGTTCTTTTACCTGAGAGAATCCTTCAATAGCTTCCTTTACCCAGTCACAAAAAGTGGTCTGTGTTCGTGTGTGTGCATGTGTGTGTGTGTGTGTGTGCATGTGTGTGTGTGGAAGTGGGTCTAAGCTGATGCTCTCTCTCATGGGTGGGCGCATTTTAAAAGCAATCATGAGATTATTATTTTCCGACAAATGCATAAAAAAAAAGAGAAGAGGATCTGGCGAGAAATACGCCGAAAGGTCCACTCACTCACTTATTGCACTTCAATAAAAAAATCATTGTAAACTTTATAATTAGTCCTTAACGGTCTTTGCCTAAAGGCTGCAACTCTTATTTCGTAATAAAAAAAACAAACAAACCATTAAATGGTACAAAAGGCATTTGGCTTGGGTGCAATTTAATTTTTTTTTCTTTTTTCATTTTGTCACAATTATTACCGCCAAAGATTCTTCCACTTATCGCGGATCGGTTTGGGCCATTCAAAGTGCATTTTAGTTAAGTGCTCAAGGTCAGCTAGGGGTCAGCGGGTTGGAGACGCTCATCTCAGTGGGGTGATGCAGAGTTATTTTTCTTTTAAAGATTTGTTTATTGCAAATCAAGTCAAATCCTTTCCCTCGCGTCTTAAAAGCAGGAGGTAACGGGTTAAGTAGACTTGCTTACAGTACAAACACCCCACTGATGGACATCCACCACCCGGAATACTCTTTTAATGTTACATTAAGTTGGTCGCGGGACATAAACAAATTAAAGCTTCACACACATATTGCAGTAAGATTGAGTTTAGGGGCTTGTCTAGATCTTAATTTGTGGCCTTAAGGCTCAACCCAACGAACACTGAGAGCATCGCTTCAAGTAGACACACCCACACTTCCAAAACAACACACACACACATGCACACACACCACTTTCTGAGCAGTTTACAAAAAAAAACAGCACATCTCGTAGAATCCATATACTCTCCACAACATCCCCAGTACCCCTCCTACTTGTTCTCCGAGACCCCCGGACCACCGGGAAGAGGGTCTTCAGGGTCACGGGAAGAACCTCTGGAACTCACGCCAGGCCCAATTTGATTTCATAAGCTAGACGGGCCTTGTTGTTGATGTTGTTGTTGTTGTCTTTTCATGGGGAAGCAGGAGGGAAATTGCATAGACATCTTGCTATTTGCATGTCTTCACAAACTCTACATTTGGCATAAGGGAGGGGGGGGGGGGTGGGGGGGGACCAAACACAACCATGAAACCAACAAAAAAAAAAAAAACATCACAGACAATCTCCACCCTTGCCCAATGTGTCAACATGTGAGAATAAACCGGGGTCGTAATATCTATGGTGTCAAATATGGTACTCTCTTCAAGCTGTCATCATCCTCTAAGACACCATTTACACTTCACTTCATGTGTCTTTGGGTGCAGATTGGATCGCTATTAGAGCGAGAAAAAGTTGAAATGCGTCTAAGAGGCATTTAAGAGGAAATATAGTTGTTGGAACCAACCGGGGACGTGGCTTCAGATGTTCTTTACTTTCAGGAAGCTATCTGTGGAAGTAGCCGCTGGAGCTCCTGGTGTTTCTGACCGTTAACCAATCAGCTTCAGGCTCCAGTTCACCACCACCATCTCGACTCGTGGGCGGGGCTTAGTGTCTTAAATCTGCATTTGCATACAAGAAACTTGAAGTGTAGGAGTGTAAACTGGTCCAGGTGTATGACGGACTTGTTTTAGAAATTGAGGTGCTGGCTTCTTGGGAGGGCAATGGGTTTGGCGGACAAATGGGGAAATCCATTTTGGCCTTTCCCAACATTGATGCCGGTGTGTTGCAGCCACGTTAGCCGACATTCTACTCGTGCACCCCAACCTCCCACCCCTCCTAAACCTTTTAGGCCACTGTGGCTGCTGGCGACACCCACATCAATAGTTTGGAAGAATTTAATCTGACTCCATAGGTGAACACACACACGCACACACACGCACACACACACGCACAAACACACAACTGTCGGCATTCATGTGTGGCGCGTGATGTCGTCGTGAGAATACGAGGAGGGGCGAATCTATCTCTTTGCAAAACAACAGGAGGCACAGGGTTCATGATTAATGTCACGGGGCACTTCTGAATATGGATCAACATGCACATGTGAGAGAGTGCACACATACAAATGTATGAAGCAATACACTTTTTTTTTCCACTCCCCCCCCCCTCCCCCTCCCTCCCCTCTCTTACATGGGAGCGGGGACGGAGAGGTTTATTAATTTACTTTTCTTGCAATAAATCTCGAGTGTTGTACGTGTTTTTTCTTCCGTATTTACATCCTTGGTTATGGCCAAAATAAAAAAGAAACGAAAATCAAAAAAATAAAATAACAGAAAGAAAAAAACATATAAAAATACACAACATTGCACCTTGCAGACGGGCAATATATACTCTCAGTTTTGTAGTTTGTTTGTAACGTCTGTGTGACACCACTATCTTTTCTGCTGGTGTGTGGAAGTTGGGTTGTGGGTGCCCCTCCTGTCAGCTACATTCAATACCATAAAACTCTCAGCCATTACAAAAGTCATAATCCCTCAGTCTCTGGGTCATTCACATTTTAAAGTTTACTGTCTGTGCCTTTGAGTCGGAGAAGCGCTCGCATTAGCAGATGATCTCTAACGTCTCACAACCGAATAAAGGTAGAGCACAAAAGCTTGAGGGAAGAGTCCTTTTGTAACTTCTACTGATGCGTACACACAAGCACATATTATCTTTAACATATACATATATATATATATATATATTTTATCTATATATGCATCTCTGAACTTTCACATGTGCCTCTAAAATATGACTCCTCCCAAGTTCCTTTGAGTTTTGTGTTGTGTGAGGTATGACAAGATTGTTTAGGTTTTTTTTTTTTTGTATTTTCAGTTTCTGTTGCATTATTTTTCCTGTTTGTGTTTTTTTTTTCATTTCATAAAAAAAAAGAATATATATATATACATATATATATATAGATATCTATATATATATATTTAAAAAATCCTGTTTTGTTGGTTGTAAATTCCTCCTGATAAAAGGGGACGGACAACTGGACAGACACACAGACAAACAGATCAGTTGGCTTTTCAACACAAAGTATAGATGTGAAAAAGATGTGAAATATTCTCTGTTACACTGCACGCATGGTCAAAAAGTGACTACAGCTGTTTTTTTTCCTTTTTTACACAGAAGCAGTTCAAGCGTCAAAAAACAAAAACAGAAAAATAAGAAAACAATGATAAAATAAAATAAAAAACATCTCCAATCATTTTGTTCAGGAGTCTTTTTGTGTGTGTTTCTTTTTAAAAGTCATCTCTTTTCATCTCGTTTCGTGGATTTATAATCATTTCATATATCTTTTTTTTCTTCTAAATCAGACTCAGAAGGTAAAGCAGCATTATAAACCCCCGACTGTCACACACACACACAGACCCGGTCAGCTCACGAGAACAAAGGACATCAATAGGGTTTCTCTTTGCTTTTTTTTTTATACTCTTTTTCAGTTCTTTTTTTTTTTTGTGTTGGAAATTCCAAACCTGCACCTCTGGAATGAGGGATCTCTTCCTGATCCTCACCACGCGTGAAAGCTGGAGGTTATCCTTTTAGAGGGAGCTGAAGGGGCGGGGACATTTGGGGTCGTCAGCTGACATGGGAGCTGCCGTGGGAACCGAAGGCGAGGCCGTTACGCATCCCTGCGCCGCCGCCGCCGCCGCCTCTTCCTCCGAGTGTTCGTTAACATGGTCTCTCCTGACCGGCCTCTCTCTCTCTCTCCCATGTCAACGATGGCAGTGAGGGTCGGGAAAAAGCTTTGTTTGTCGTTGTTTTTGTTTTCCCGTCCCGCGCTTTCTTTCTCGTACATCCTCACAATCGCGCGCTCGAGTCTCTCGCTCCCGTCGCCGCTGCTTTGCCGATCACATTCATTCTTGTGGCCAGCCTTGTCTCACAAGGGAGAGGCCTGGATCCCGTTTGGTGACAAACTGGGGGGGGGGGGGGGAATTAGGTAAGAGGAGAGAAGATGATCATCTAAATTTGAAATGTCGATGGGGAAATGAATTATTAATGCTACGCAGCCCTCCAGCGCGGGTTAAGCGGCGAGGGCTGTGTGCTGTTGGTCTAATACTGACTAACGGGTCAGGTTTGGGACTGAGCCCACTGCGACTGCCGGCATCTGTTACACAGAGCCACCCAAAACTCAACACCCGCCACTCGAAACCCGCCCCCAAAGTGAGGCGGGTTTTGATTGGTTGGTTGGGGACGGGATTGGTTTTAATCCAACAGTTTTCTCGGTGTTAAAATTTTGATGAGTAAAGGGGCTGAAAGGGAGCACCGCTGCAGTAGTGCAAAAGCTCCCACCAGCCTGGCTGGTTGGGGGCCATTTTAACGGTGGTAGGGGCGCAATTTAGCCTGGAGCTCGGCTCCAGGAAAGGGCTTCGTCGTGGGATAGAAGTAGGGTAAGGCAGGGCAGGTGATGGAGGGGTCTTCTGGGAGTCCGACCGGGTCGCTCCAGTTCCTCTCTCCTCCCTCGGAGCGGCGAGGCTCGGCCGTCCGTGTCGATTACCCACAATCCCTGCCGCACGTCGCTCTGCTTCGGTACTTCTTCAGGGGTTGCGGATCCCCCGACCTGCACAGACCTCCACTTGGCTTTAAAAAAATATAAAATAGATTCTTCTTTAGTCTTTCTCTGCTTTTCGTCCTCTTCCTGCGAGAGTGGCTTGGCCCCAGAATTGGAATGAACAGACCAGACCGGGCTTTTGTGATCAGATCAACATTCTTGAATGGCGGTCTTGGCTCGTACACTACGATCTCTGCCAATGGACGTCTGCCGGGAGATATTACCAGTGATAGTGGTGAGCGTTGGTAAAGTGCACGGGGACTAAAAGAGCTTCATTTCGGTGGAGAACATTCAACTTTCTTTCTTTCTTTTACGCCTAATGCACAGTCTGTGCACGCATGAAAGCTTATTCCCTGTGAGGATCCAACGGCAGCCACCATGTACTGTGGAAGATCGCCATGATGCAGAAGGAAACAGCCCTTTTTTCTCTGCGTGGCCACCGAGGGTTGTTTACTCTCTCCGCCAATCCGTCCTCTTGCTACTCGCGTACATGGGCTGCACATCTACACCGTCCTGGTAAATCCAAATTTCCTCCCCCTCAAAAAAAAACAAAAAACAAAAAAACACTTGGTCCCGTATAACAAAAAGAGATAACCCGAACGCGATGGGTACCATTCCCTGGAGTCGGTAACAAAAAAAAACAACCTTTTTTTCCCGGGGGGAGATGGCTGGCCCTTCTTGTCTTCAATGGTATTCCATTTCAACCAAGTGATAGCACTGAGGGTGTGCGCGCGCACGTGTGTTTGTGTGTGTGTGTGTGTGTGTTCATGAGTGTTTTTTGTGTGTGCACCGGCTGTAAATATTATGCACATTTGCTGCGTTACCCTACACAATGGTGTGTGTGTGTGTGTGTGTGTGTAGGCTGCGGGCAGCCGCCCCGTGTCCACAGAGGTGAGGTAGTGCCTGACACCTGCCTGGGGGTGTAATCCACTTTTGAGGTAAATGGTAGCCTTCTTGGCATTTGCCTGCTCTCAGTGACGCCCATGTTTTTTTTTTTTTTTTAAAAGAAGAAGAAAAAAAAAAGGCAAATGCGCATATGGAAGCCTGGGAGGGCCACACTGAGCAGAGTCCGTGAGGAGAGGACTCTGAACAAACCCTGCAGGTTAGGGCTGTCTATATATCGACACCGCCGCGCAGTGCATACAGTAAAATGAGGCATTCACGTTACTCTGAGGTGATGTGTGTTTATGTGTGTGTGTGAGAGAAAGACAGAGAGAGAGAAAAAGTGTGTGTGTGTGTGTGTGTGTGAGATGAGCTTTGCCGTCTCGCTGGTGGTTGCAGCTACTGAAAACCTCCTTGGAGGCTGCGCGCGGGAGATTTATTCAGACTCTGCCTCCGACTTTACAGTTCAGCTGTTAAATCTCGTTTCCTCTCTCTATCTCTGCTCCTCCCTCCTCCCTCCTCTCTCTCTCTCTCCCCCCCTTCTTCCTTTCTTCCTTCCTTTCAATGCTCCGACTCCTCGGAGAGAGAGTAGAGCTTCATTATCATTAATAAGACGGTAGGCTGCTGGCACAAGCAGCACGGGCAATGACAAGGCAAGTCAGCTCGTGTGTGTGTGTGTGTGTGTGTGTGTGTGTGTGTGTGTGTGTGTGTGTGTGTGTGTGTCACAGGAGCCGGTCCAATGACAAAAACGAAGGTAGATATGGAGCCATGTTCTGCACATTTTCAACACAATTTCATAAAAACTGGAGTAGCCTTGTACAAATATAGCACCGGTTTTCACTGGGATGTAAGTACAAAGCTCCAAAAAAACAAAAACAGCTGTTAAACGGCTCAGATTGAGTTGAGGAATTGATAAAAAAGACTAATAAGTCTGACAGCTCTGCTATATATATATATATATATATATATATATATATATATACACTGCAGCCGTTACACACCCAAGCAATGCCGGGAGCATCTGCTGACTTTCCCAATGTGCAGCGTTTGCTCCTGATTGCGTGTGCATGCATGACTGCGAGCAACAATATGTCAATATGTGTCCATATTTTCTGAATTACTGCCGTGACACAGATTCAGAAATAATACTGAGAGGTGCTGGCCAGCGTGGAAGCTGGAGACATGGGCTTAAAAAAAAGGTGTGTAAACCTGTGGCTGCTTAAAAAAAGAAAGAAGAAGAACCTCTGCAAATTGCGCTGCTCTGAAGAACTGAGGTGGAACAGGCTGAGAGTGTGTGTGTGTGTGTGTGTGTGTGTACGTGTCTTGGCAAATGGCTACAACTCTTACTAGATAAGACATCATGCTCAGACAGAAGGGCCCCTGCACAGATTTTTTAAAACAGAGGTAAGTAAAAGGAGGAGAAAGAGGTGGAGGAGAGGGTGTTCGTGAAAACTAAATCCTCTGTTCGCTTGACTCTCCTGTTGCTGGTGTGTTGTTTCTGCTATTGTTGGTTCCAGTTGTTCTCGTTTTCATCCTAAAAACCACAGACTGTAAATGCGAGGTCGAGAGAAAAGCAGAGACGGCTCCTCCCTCCGTCCTTTCCTCCCCTATTCCAAACGAAGAAAAAAGAAAAGAGAAAGATGGCCCTTCCCATCTCCCAAAGTTTGCCCCCCCGGGGGCGCGTCTTCCTCGTCCCAAACGTCAAACAGCGTGTCACACCTCCTGGTCCTCGAAGACCTCCAGGAAGAGCGGCGGGAAGAGTTCGTTGGGACACTCCACCTTCATGTGAAGGAAGCGGCTGGCGTGGCACGCCCCGATCATCCGCAGGTCGGTCACCTTCATCAGGAGCTTCGGCCAGAAGTGAGGAATGTTGTGCTTGCGGTAGTTGATGTAGTGCTCGAACGCCAGCAGGTACGTCTCCTGGCACTTCTCGATCTTGTCCATGCAGGTGAGGCCCGAACGATCTGGTGACGGAGGAGGAGGAGGAAATGAGTGCATAGTAAAGGATGAACTGTGTGGGCTTGGTTGCATTTTTTCATCCTAATAACTACTCACTATTTAGCATTAGTAAAGCATGAGTAAACACTTAATTCATCATTTATAAAGCATTGTTGCAACATGAACACTCATTACTAATAAGTCCTATATGTCCTTAATAGTTGGTTTTATAAAATATGAAAACCCATTCATGAAATGCATAATAGTCAAGCTTATTAATCAAGAATAAAACATTAGCATGGACAAATCTGATGGTCAAGTACTCGTGGGCGGGACTTGTGTATTCAGTATAAATGCAGGGCTGTGTATGCAAATGTACATGTAAAAGATAATTAAAAGGGGTGTCGGGGTGATTGTATATTTATTTTTTTACATTTTTCTGCTGTTTTTTTGTATTTATGTTTAATGTTAATATATGTAAATGAATAAAAATGTATAAATGTGTTTATGAATTGCATACTAATGAGTTACTAATGAGTGTTCATGTTGGAATAATGCTTTATAAATGATGAATTAAGTGCTTTACTAATGCTAAATAGTGTGTACTTATTATAAAGTCCTACCAAAGTGGCAATAAACAAGTGTTTCTGTTGCAGGGTGTTGTCCTCTCACTCTTTTACAACCAAAATCTGCACTTTCTAGGTTATTTACAGTAGTTCCATCGCCTCTGATTGGCTCGCACGTTATTACTGATGAGGCACGATTGGTGGAGGGTTGTCGAGGTTAACGATTTAAAAAAACTCACAAGTGGATGTTTGTCATAAAGATGGCCGCCCTCTCTAATTTTATTACAACGTACTAATTATTGGAGGGTATTTTATTCCCCCGGGGGCCGATGCAAAATAAACCTTTCACTAGGAAACTCCGTCCTCGGCCAGCGGTGGAATCGGCATTATACACATCCTCTCTTTATTTGCATCCTATTATTTCAAAACTCTGAGCACTTTATGTGACATGCATCCTAAAAATCCCCCCCGAAAAAAAGTCTCACGTTAAGAGCTGAGAGGGAAAGGCTTTTTAAATCACATTTAGGATGGAATTTAGATTCCCTCCACTCAACACTGAATATGTACAGTATGTGGACTTTAATCTTCAAGCCATAATTACATTCTGCCTCACAATAGGCGACAATGTATACAGTGTAAAGCGGCGGGTAATGAATATGGACTGTCATGGAAATGTGTCTCCGAGGGCACGGGAGACAGAAAAATTAACATTTACATTATATTTAGCTCAAACCGCGAGACGGCCCGAGTGCGTGAGAGTCGCTCTGCGGAGTCGTGCATGTTTGAGTTAGGGGTCTGAAGCCAACAACAACCTGAGCTCATGAGCAGCACGGCCTGCAGCAGCGCCACCTCCGTGTCGTCCAGGTTGACTGCGCCAGGCTCTTGCCGAGGTCGAAGATGGCGTCCGACACCACGCCCAGCCCGCCGTTCTTCAGCTGCTCGCGCTTCACGGCCATCTCGCCGCTCAGCGTCAGCGTCTCGCTCTCGGGGTCGTAGCGCATGGCGGCTCGCAGCGACATGATCTCCATGCAGCAGCCCTTCAGCAGGATGATCTGGTCTTCACAAGGTAGCTGGCGGGAGAAAGGCTCTTATGAATTAATTATTAAACACATTTCAAGGCTGTGAACTCCAGAGATCGGCGCTTTCGAGGAGGTAAGCCGGGTTACAAGTCGCTACTCACCTTCGGTGCTAGTTCCCTGCTGTAGCCAGCTAGCGCTGCGGCTAGCTCTCCGCTAACTTCCGCTAGCTCTCGCTAGTTCCCCGACAACCACCAAAGGGCGGTAGCAGCAGCAGCGGGGAGCTAGCAGCAGCGCTAGCTAGCAGCAGCAGCTGGGAGCTAGCAGCAGCAGCGCTAGCTAGCAGCAGCAGCAGGGAGCTAGCAGCAGCAGCGCTAGCTAGCAGCAGCAGCTGGGAGCTAGCAGCAGCAGCGCTAGCTAGCAGCAGCAGCAGGGAGCTAGCAGCAGCAGCGCTAGCTAGCAGCAGCAGCTGGGAGCTAGCAGCAGCAGCGCTATCTAGCAGCAGCAGCGCTAGCTAGCAGCAGCGCTAGCTTGCTACAGCGGGGACAACCACCGAAGGTAGTAGCGACTTGTAACCCGGCTTTTTACGGTACTGTGGATAACTTCAGTTACAGATAATGTGGTTGCTGTTTTTTTCTTTCTTTCATTTTATGGAACAACGGGAATGGAAGAAGGTCTGGATATTCTTTATTGTTATTCTGTTTTCGATTCCGTTGCTTAATGCATTTCTGACTGATTCTTATCAGATGATTTATAGCAACTTCATCAATAACCTTATTTGCGCTGCACTTTTCAAAAGCTGTGTTTAGAAAATGTTCACTCAACAATCAAATCATAGAGAGCAAAAATCACTTTTTTAAGATAATGAAGATAAAGCTTTTATACTGTGGGACCAAATAGAATTTAAGGAACTAACAGACTTTGGTTTTGTAAAAGATAATGCGGTATATTGTATTTTAGTAGATGTTTAGAGTAGATGACAAACTCCCCCTCATAAAAACAAATGGATTCCTGGATATTCTCTTTCATTCATACGCTGAAGGCCATCTTAACACGTGACCTGGATGGAAGTCTGAAGCATTATCATGTATAATATGATATATATATATATGTACAGATGTTATGGAGAGAAAACAGGAGGACGGGCTGAAGACTGGCGGAAATGTTTTTCCGCTGATGAACACAGATTATGACTAATACGCCCTGATTTACATGGATATTAGAATCTCTGGGTTGAAAACCATTTAATTAAATCTGCCGACTCCGGGTGTGCTGAACTAAAATCTCACCTTCGTGTAAGCTTGTTTCATATTTCCCTGCTCTCGACTTTGAGCAGATTAATTGGCATTAATTGGCTTGATTTGTCTTGTAAATGTGCAGCCGGAGCGCATGCTTCATTTTTATTTTTTGTGGCTCAATAAAAAGCTGGCTTTGTTTCCGTGCGTTCTTATCTGTAATTCACTGCAGTGGCACGAACAGGTTCTCTCTCACATCAGATTAAAATGCTTCCCTTTATATATAATATAATCTATTATATTGTGAAAGAAAGATAACGTAATAAACATGACTGATTATCTGCTCCGGTGTCTGGAATACTAAAACTCTGCGTCCTTATCTGCTGCCGTTTGATTTCTTCATCCCTAAAACGAACAGAACGTCCAGCAGCAGCAGCATCCATCAAAAATAATAATAACATTTATAGAATAACAGAACAATATAAATGAATTCAGCGTTTTTTTCAAATATGCAGATTAAAGAAAAAAACGTTCACTCCCTGTGCTCTCTGGGATTCATGTTCTCACAAACGACTTATCCTCTCAGACTCTTTCTTTCTAACACACACACACACACACACACACACACACACACACACACACACACACACACACACAGATAATTATCCAATCTACGGTCTCATTACACGAGCAGAGACAGAATCACATGATTACATGTTGCTAATCAAGGCGGGGCCGATTGTCAGCAGCAGCAAAGGCTTCTGGGTAACGTTCAAAGACCCGCACTCACCTCGGAGAACATGGGCAGTTTTTTGGCAAAGTCGACGACGCGGGTGATGGCAGGAGTGATGATCTTGGTGAACTCGCTGAAGGCCTCCAGGTCCACCTTGTCGCCGTCTGACGTCGGGGCGGCCGGGGACTGGCCGATCTTCTCTGGCTACGTTGGGGGGGGGGAAATAAAAACGAAGGCCGATTAGAAAGCAAAAGAGCCACTGGAGCGGTTATTATTCTTGTAAACAAATCCAGAGAAAAGACCAAACTGATCCCATTAATACACATTGTGTGTGTATTAAAGCCTGATATCTCTACTTCCTCTGAGCCACAGAGCTCCATTAAAAACACATGAATGAGCCTCGCTGTTGTTCCTTCATCTCCATGAACTCTCTCTCACACACACAACACACACACACACACACACACACACACGTTCTTCTGCCACAAATACTCACTAGAGTACCAAATGTGGATTCATCGCCGCTGAAAATAGTCCCCAAACAAATGCCTTATTGCCTCCTCTTTTGAGTGGAGCCACGTGGAAAGCTACCAGATGTTTTAAAGCGCTCACTGAGATTTATTATATCTATCTTTTCAAATGCCTTTGAAGATGTGTGTCTTCAGTTAACCAACAGGCTTGGAGGGGCTTTGTGTCACAGACCGGTTAAGGGAAGCAACAAAAGCAACAAAAAAAAGAAAAAGGGGTACAAAAAGGATCGAATGCAGGGATCTTTTGACTGTAGGCGTTTCATACTACTTGGTTATTTTGATACCTTCAAAAAGGTACAGAGTTCTGGAGACATCTTTTTAGCTGTTGGTGCCATCACATGTGTGCAAAGTGCAGAGGGGAAAGTGCAGAGGGCAAGAAGAAGAGAGCGATACCTTCCACAACAACAGAGTACATTAGAGCGAGCTACAGTTCAGAGTACGGGTGTGTGTTTTAAATGAAAAGAGCCCAGAAGAATAAAATAGGATCAATAAGAGCGGCGCGGGGTTAGAGGGCCCTAACGCAGTTTTTAAACAGTTTTTATGGCCTTCCTACAAAGTGCTCCACTTGCCTTTGGGAGACAAATTAAAATCACTTTACCAGATAAGGAGGGCAGATTGTGCTCCGTGAGAGGGATGGGGACGCGTCACCCGGCTGAGGAGCGAGGACTGCGGCTCCGTGATACGTAAAGGATATAACGCGCTCGTCAACGTAAAAAAAAAAAGACCTTTAATTGAGATAAAAGTAGGAGAATTATCACCTCGCACGATGGATCATCAATCCTAATGCAGAGCGGGGGAGGGACTAGGATGAATTTAAGCCAATCCTGTGCGAAGCAAGTGTGGACAATGTAAACAAGCGGAGCAATAACTTTGATGGAGCCAAAAAAAAGAGTCGAGGTCCGCGGCGGGTTTTTTTTCCTTCCAAGAAGAGCGAGCAGCTGGAACGCTTTGTGATTTGGTGTGATTTGCCGATATTGTGCGGTAGAGATTGTATATAATTATATAGATTCCAATATAATGGAACTAACTTGGCACCAAAAAAAAAAAAATACATTGAAGAAAAACCACCCAGTTATTCGGGATAATGAACGGGACCTTGTTGTGAGCAGTTTCATGGAGGAACTATTTATTTTCTTTCCACCGAACCACATGAGGGAAGCGTGCATCTACTCTGTATATTGATTTTAGGGGTGAACCGTCCCTTTAAGGCAGGGGTATTCAACTAAAATTATACGAGGTCCAGTTCGAGAGAATTTCCTCATGCAAAGGTCCGGAACATCATAATAATGTCAAATGTGTGCTCTATGATTTTGTGCCATATGTATTGAAGTAGCCAACAGTTGTATTAACGTATGTATGTAGTCAACAACTGACTGTCAAATTAAATAAAGAAAGTTCAATTGGATAACATCTAAACAATATTTATTATTACAGATTCCAATTTACTGGAATAATTATAAATCATACATACTCTAATAATACATACATCATCTTTTATTTCAAGTAAAATAAAGGCTGGATTTAAAACAGAAAGCTTTTGAAAAATGTGACTATATAAATTAAATGAATAAATGTAATTTATTATTTTAGAAAAAATAATTTAATAATTGTCATGCAGCTTCAAATTCAGTTTATTCGGGCGTCAAGTGATGTCAATCAAAAGAGCCAAGATATTATATTATTGTCATCTAAAAAGAGAAATGTGTGTTCAGAGACTTCACCTGGGTATTAAACCTCTTTACCTGGTTATTATACCACTTTGTTTCAGCTCATTTCTCTTCTCTCTTAACCTCATTGTTGGTCAGTTAGTCAGTTAGTTAGATTCTACAAGACGTTTCACCTCAATACGGTTTCATTGGAGCTCGAGCGATCACACAAATGTGTAAAAGCGCGTCGTGAACGTCCTCCACGGTCTTTTCTTTCGGACTAATGCGATTTCCCCCGCGGCCGTCGATGCACGTTTATTGACCGCGTGGGTCGGCGTCCAGGGAAAACACTCGGCACAGACGGGGAGTCTAAACATTGTGGGGAGGTATCGTAAAACTCAATGTGGCTTAAGCATTCCTCCTCTGTCGCGTATAGAAGGAAAAGAAACAGTTTCTCAAAGAGTCCCAAAAGGGGCTGAGGCTATTTGGACTGGCATGAACCAGCGGCAGCGCACTGGGAACCGGCAGTCGACTGGGAGGAAACGCTCTCTTCCTGCAGCCTCATCGGTTACGAGCTTCACTGTTGACCTTTTCATCAGACGGATTAGAGTTTGTTCCAGTAGAGGAGCGAGGCTTCATCTGGCTGGGATGTTTCTACCCCTGTGCTTCTGAACGCGATTAATAAAGATAATAGCGTTAAGCGTTTTTGTTTTACGTTGGTTTTACATTATACAGCCCCTTTAGCCCCCCCCCCCCCCCCAAAAAAAAACTCCCCAAGACACTCCAGTGAAATATAAACATCTGAACCTCAGGTCGTTTTCTTCCCAGAAATCATCTGGTAATAATACGCTCAGAATGTGATAAGATCACCTTGTGACTGCAGAACTGCGCTTAAAAAAACGAGGTTTGTTGACACAAACACTTTCACACAACTTCATGTCCTGTCCAACACAAGCGGCGATACAAAATAACCACGAGGACGACTGGAGACGCACACAGACCCACACAGCTGTTTACGAGGAGAGAGGGAGGGGGAGAGGGGGAGGGGGAGAGGGAGAGAGGGGAGAGGGAGAGGGAGAGGGGAGAGGGGGAGAGGGAGAGGGGGAGGGAGAGGGAGAGGGGGAGAGGGGGAGAGGGAGAGGGGGAGGGAGAGGGGGAGAGGGGGAGAGGGAGAGGGGGAGGGCGGGGGTGAGGGGGCGAGGGGGTAGAGGGAGAGGGGGAGAGGGGAGAGGGGAGAGGGGGAGGGAGAGGGAGGGGGAGAGGGAGAGGGAGAGAGAGAGGGAGAGAGAGAGGAGGGGAGAGGAGGAGGGAGAGGGGAGAGGGGGAGAGGGAGAGGGAGAGGGGGAGGGAGAGGGAGAGGGGGAGAGGGGGAGAGGGGGAGAGGGGAGAGGGAGAGGGGGAGGGAGAGGGGAGAGGGGGAGAGGGGGAGAGGGAGAGGGGGAGGGAGAGGGGGAGAGGGGGAGAGGAGAGAGGGGGAGGGGAGAGGGGAGGGGGAGGGGAGAGGGAGCGGGAGAGGGCGAGGGGAGGGGAGCGGGAGAGGGGGAGGGAGAGGGGGGAGAGGGGGAGAGGGAGAGGGGGAGGGAGGAGGGGGAGAGGGGGAGAGGGGGAGAGGGGGAGAGGGGGCGGGGAGGGCGAGGGGGAGCGGGCGAGGGAGAGAGAGAGGGAGAGCGAGCAGAGGGAGAGGGAGAGGGGGAGAGGGGCGAGGGGGAGGGAGAGGGAGAGGGGGAGGAGGGGGAGAGGGGGAGAGGGGGAGGGCGAGGGAGAGGGGGAGAGGGAGCGGGAGAGAGAGGAGGGACGCTGGCGAGAGAGAGGGACGGGAGCGGGAGAGGGAGAGGGGGAGAGGGGAGAGGGGAGAGGGAGAGGGGCGAGGGCGAGGGGGAGGAGAGGGGAGGAGGGGGAGAGGGAGCGGGCGAGGGGAGGGAGCGGGAGAGGGAGAGGGGGAGAGGGAGAGGAGAGGGGAGGAGAGGGAGAGGGGGAGCGGGCGCGGGAGCGAGAGAGGGAGCGAGAGAGAGGGGAGGAGAGAGAGATAGAGAGCGTGAGAGAGACAGACAGAGATAGAGCCAGAGAGAGACCAGTGAGAGACAGATAGAGAGCACGTGAGACAGAGCGAGAGAGGGAGAGAGATGAGATAGAGAGACAGAGAGAGAGAGCGACAGAGAGCGAGAGGGAGCGAGAGCAGACAGAGACGAGAGATAGCGAGCGAGACGAGAGGAGGGAGGGAAGAGAGACATAGAGAGCGTGAGAGAGGCAGCAGCAGAGATAGAGACAGAGAGAGACAGATAGAGAGCAAGTGAGACATAGAGAGAGTGAGAGAGAGACGACAGACAGAGATAGAAAGAGAGAGAGAGAGAGGAGACAGAGAGAGAGAGTGAGAAAGATAGAGAAACAGAGAGCGAGAGAGAGACGGACAGAGAGACAGAGAGAGAGAAAGAAAGAGTGAGAGAGAGAGAGACAGATATAGAGCAAGTGAGACATAGAGAGAGTGAGAGAGAGAGACAGACAGAGATAGAAAGAGAGAGAGAGAGAGAGAGACATAGAGACTGTAGAGACTTCGTAGGGTTAATAAAAACATGTTCCTTGATACTAAATGCTCAGTGAGGAGGTTTGTGAACACCTCAGATTCACTCTTGTTCTGGATCAAGCTTGGAGGGATTACTTCTGCACGAATCTACACGTTATTTTTTATAATTTTTTTTAGGAAAAACCCGACCGATCGATGCTCGACCTACTCGCCTAAAAGTCTCGGTTCACAAAGAAGACAAAATCATCTTCCCTTCACCCAAAAAAACCCAGCCGGGTTTCACATCTTCCTCTTCTTCTCCTCCTCATCATCACCTTCGTCATCCCCATCGTCCCGACGCCCGGCCACGTCCTTCTTGTTGCCTAGCAACTACGTCCACAAGCGCCATCAACCCCCTCTCCAGAATAATCCCCCTCATCACATCCACCTACAGCCAAACATATTTATATATATATATATATTTATTTCAATCATTTGTCCGTGAGCGGTTGAAGTTCTTAACGAGTGTTATAAACTTTGTAAAGCGCCTCAGGTGATCCGAGGTCACGTGTGTGTGTGTGTGTGTGTGTGTGTGTGCCGCGTGTGACGGGGTCGATCCGAGACTCCGGACCCGGCAGGAAGTCGGTTTGAGAGAAACTCTTTTCGGCTGAGATGAGAGGAAGAGTGAGGGGGTAGAGACACAGCGGGACGGAAACATAGAAGTGAAGACGAGGAACAGATTAAAGAGAAGAGAGAGAGTCGAGGTGTGAATGAGGACTATGGAGGGAATTAGGTCTGGTTAAGAGCCCAGAAGGATTACCACGATAACCCCCCTCTCCTCTCCCTGAAAAGACGGAGAGAAGTGAGGAATAAAGAGACGGGAACAGGCGGCAGGGGGAAACAGCGATAAAGTCACAAAGACCTCCTCTGCCTCGGCTCCGAAATTATGAAACGAAACCTTATCGTTTATGAATTAGCGCTGCGTGTTTGTGCACAGCTGGAAAAAGGTGGAGCAACGTAATTCACAGTCGACTACCGTACTTTTTGGGTTATAAGCCGCTCCTACGGCTGATCAGTGTCCCCGCTGTAGCAAGCTAGTAGCGCTGCTAGGTAGCGCTGCTAGTAGCGCTGCTAGCTAGCGCTTCTGCTGCTACCGGCCACTGCTGCTGCTACTGCCCGCTGCTGCTGCTACTGCCCGCGTCCCCTCTGCCCAAGTCGGGTGTCGAGCCTGGTCCCGCTACCTTCGGTGGTTTTCAGGGAGCTAGCGGAAGTTAGCGGGGAAGTGACGGAGCGCTAGCAGGAGCCCCAGCTGGCTACAGCGGGGAGCTAACGGGGACACTGACCGAGGGTAGTAGCGGCTTATAACCCGAAAAGTACGGTAACTGATTCATTTTCTCTCACACTTTAAATCTTGTGTTTTCGGCTAAAGGGTTTACTTCACGTTTCCCGCAGGGCGGGGACCTTGAACGCATCGTCGTCCGTGCGTATTTTTTACCAGGAATTTGCGCTTCTGCTTCCACTGAGCGCCCTGAGCGTTGGTGTGCCGGTGGGCCTCCGTCACCAGGTGGATCACCTCCCACTCGCTGTCGGTGGGCTCCGGACGGTTCTGGAGGGTTTTCACCATCTCCTCCTTCTTGCGTCGCACCCGGTTCTCCTCTATCAGACGCCGCTTAGCCACCCGCTTTGAGTCGTCCAGCACCACTGGTGGTGGGAGGATGATGGAGAGAGAGAGAGAGAGAGAGAGAGAGAGAGAGAGAGCCAAGGAAAGGAAAAGCAAAAACAGAGACATATAATTAGTTTGAGTGTTGCCTGAAGTCTGCACATATCGTCCCGGGACGCAGCTTCTGTCTAAAGTACATACAGCCCCTTCTTCTATATGCGGGCACATCAGCACACACATCATTTATCTACCTCTCTTCTTTAAAAAAAGCTTTTTTCCCGAAGTTAGAGAAACCCTGTGAATAGAATTCTTTGAATATATATTTTTTGTAACATATCTGTATGTTGGCTTGAATTTATGGTCGACACGATTGACCGACAGACGCCTTTGAAAGTGTTGCATGGTTGTTTTGACTGCTTTGTTTTCTTATTTTTACTTAATTTAGTTAAATGTTTTATTAGTTTTCTTTTTACGGCCCCTACTTGGCCAGATGCATGGTTCATTTCTTATATTTTATATTTTTTGAAGGTTGTATTTCTTGTTAAATTGTAAAAAATACCTAAATAAAATGTCAAGTATATACACTCACAGTCCATGGCCATGCCCACGGCGATGCACTTCTTGAAGCGGCACAGCTGACACTGGTTGCGGGTGATCTTGTCGATGATGCAGCAGCCATCGTACTTGCAGGAGTAGCTGGGGTGGAGGTTCTTTTGAATGGTCCGACGGAAGAAACCCTGCAGACGAGAAAGAGAGAGAGAGAGGGATGAGACTTTGAGTCGGCCTGTTTGTTCCAGCGGGACTAACGAACCCGCGGGGGAGACGTTTTAATTACCGCCGCCGCCGCGATAAGACTAATTCAGGGATGAAATCTTTAATCAAATCTTGGTCTGTACCTTGATTTGCGACCAAATCTGAGGCAATTTGTCGACGTGTTAGTCTAAATGCTGGAAGGCAAACGGCGTGGGAGTTTAGCTGAACAAATCACAGCTGGAAATGGATTCATATCCATGGAATATTATTCAATAAAAAAAAGAAAGTGTGCAGACACGCTGATTGCTAAATTACGTTATGAGCGTAAATGTGAAAAATGTATTTCTCGAGAGGTGGCTCAATGGAGCAGGTCGTTAAATGCATCGACCCGCCGAGCAAAAGGAGGCGGGGTCTCAGCCCCTCGTGCGGCCCGTACGAATTAATTCGCACCTAATGTAAAAAAAAAAAAGCCGGTAATCCCTCCAGACGAGCCTCAGGTATCGCATGTCACCGGCGAACAAAGACGAACAGACAAAGCAACGAAGACAAAAAGCGACGCGGCCGAGAGCCGGCGTGACGGCTGACTGACGGGTGTGTGTAAATATGTCCGTACGGCGTCTGTGGCCTTGATGTGCGTTGACTTTGACGTGACGTGAGAAGCCTCGCGGCAGCAGATCTCATGTGGGTTATGAACCTGAAACTCTGGGATTGCATGTGTGTGTGTGTGTGTGTGTGTGTGTACCTTGCAGCCCTCGCAGGTAATGCAGCGGTAGTGGTAACCTGTGGCCTTGTCGCCACACACCACACATGGCTCATCTTTTTCGAGGTAGCTGGGGATGTACCCTGAGGGAGAGAAGCAAAGATAACGTTAAGACAAGATAATATTACATGTATATACTGTATATATTTATATTTTGTTGTCACAACACCGGTATCCAGTCCTAAATCCCCTTCACCTTCTCGCTCGGCTCCACTCGACCGCGCCCCACCCTGCGCTCTCCCCTACACATTATTTCCACTCATCACCGTTGCGGCTGTGGAAAAACTCCACACACTATCCGTCTCCGGTCGAGCCGGAGTCGTGAGCGTCACCAGATGATGAAAAGCAACACTCTCCAGTCGATTTTTAGATGTCCCGTGTGGTTCGTATTGATTTTCTCGGCCAATGAGAAGCTTTTCCTACGGAAGCCCCGAAAAAATAATAATCTGGTGATACATTGTTGGTCTTACTTAAATAGTTTTTTTCTCCTTTCCTGTCTTGTTTCCAAAGATAACTTTTTTTTTGCTGTAAAAATGCTCTTTATTTGTTTTTTCTTTCTCTCTCCAGGTGAGTTTAAATTCCTCAAAACACAAGGTACATTGTGCAAGTTATTTAAATTTAAAAAGTTGCCTGGAGGAAAACTTGCTTCTAGTAACATTTAAAACATTGGGTAGTGGTGCATTTCTGCCTCTTGTGGCCAAAAGGAGTATTACAGCAACAACAACAGAACTTGTAGAAAGGAGCTTATATATTTATATGTATTATTAAGATTATCCTTCTTAAATCATAAACACAGGGGAGAAAACAATTCAGATCAGACTTCAGACATTTGCTTTTTGTCCCTTGCCCCTCCGGGCTTCCGTAGAGGTTTACATGCGTCTTGTTTTGGTGATGCCTGAACTTTGACCTTGACGTTGACGTTCAACCGTTGGAGCTAGTTTTCTCTCTGACCTGCAGAGAAACACGATCGTCCCTTTTCCCCTGACGAGGTTAAAGGGATCCTGTTGAGTTCGTGACCCGGAAAACGGGTTCCCGGTTTGTCTCGCCGATTGTTTTTTTTTCACGTCATTCCACCGACGGTAATGTGCCAAGAAAGACGTGGATGTAAACAAAGGCCGATTTTATTTATTTAAAGATTTGTCAGGCCTTAAGGAATGCACATGTTTGTGATTAACTCTGAATATAAACAGAACTTTTGTTTGTTTACCAAAAAAAAAAGAAGCTCAACAGGGCACCTTTAAATATTTTTTACAGGCCTCCCTCCTGTTCTGTGTCTTCTCGTTAAAAAGTCTTCAATCACATATATAAACAAACCTCTCATAAATGTGGTCACAAAATCACAGATTAGCTCTTTAATGTCGCTGTAAATGGGTTTTAAGCAAACTAGTATAATAAGGTATATAAGGGCCATAATAAACATATTATTATTTGCATTATTCTCTCTCTCTCTGCACTCTTCTTCCTCCCTCTGCAGCCTTGCCTCTGCTTTAAACTGGAGAGCAGGACAGTTTGTTCTTTTTCCACGCACTGCCTACAGGACCAGTGAGACGGAGGGAGGGGAGCGCACAGACACAGGAAATAGCAGATCGCCAGTCGTTTCGTATGATATATGGCAGAGACACGGGGAGGGGATGGTCGTCTGTGAGTCACAGCTTAATACAGAAACATGTGTGTCTGAACACACACACACACACACACACACACAGAGCCACTGGCAGATCTTTGTACACAGACATGTGTGTGTGTGTGTGTGTGTGTGTGTGACGTTCGCATGACATATATGCTAGTGTGTGTGTGTATGGAGGCGTGGTGAGAGCTGTGACTGGCAGTGTCAGTTGGGCTCTGCCTTTTGGCTTTGGGACAGACTTTAAAAGGAGGGGGAGGGGAAGAAAGGCATGCTGGGAAAGAGGGAAGAAAGGAGGAGGAGAGACGAGAGCGACATATATATATATATATATATATATATATATATATATATATATATATAATTAAAAAGCTCTTTGTTCAAAACCCAAGTTAAGTTAAAAACCATCATATAGGGACCAATGTCAGCTCCAGTGTGCTGAGGACTATGTTTGGAAGCCGAGCCCAAAATCAATACGTCTGCAGCTCTGTGGCTACTCTCCTGCAATATATCTCCATCAGCAAAAAAAAAAAAAAAACACCTCCAGGAAAAAGAAGAAAAAGAAAAAACGGAAGGAGAGTTTTTGCACGATGAATATTTTGTCCCTCCACAAGTTTCTGGCATTGCGTTTCAATGAATGCGTGTAATCGGGGTGGTATGGATCGGGTCCCTGAAGGAGTCTCGGGATGTTCCTACATGACAACAGCACAGAGAGGTGACATCTGAGACTCTAAACGCACGGGGAGCTGGGAACAACAGCTGTGATGCAGACTCTAGTGCGTTTATCGGCTCTTTTCCTGACTGGCGCTCCAAAAAAAAACATCCATCTGTTACTATAAAAAAAGAGTTAAATTACAGAATTAACATACGACTGAAATGGACTACAGCTGCATAATTTCTTTTTGCCTCTAAATGTGCATACATTGTTTTGAAGGTTATATTTGAAGGCTGCGGGCTTTAGTCGGTGACGCCGGCGTGTCGTAGGTGAACGTCTTCACTGTCTTTAGTTCAAACTCGTTCTGTTTGAACAACCCAAAGGGATCCAATGCACGATCATCAGAGTCCGCATTCATGTGCAAAAGAAGTAGAAAATACCAACGTTTGGCATGCTTATTTATTAAATTAACTAATTAAATACCGGATTAATTCATTCTTAACGCTGATCTTTGCCACTAGGTGGCAGCAGAACAAGCCGGAGTCGTATGAACTTGTTTGCTCACACATTAGCTAACATGTCTAGCTTTATTCAGCTAGAATATTAGATATTAGTCGCTTGCTGCTACTTTAATGCTCTGAATGTCGTACATCGCTCATTTAAAGACGCAATTCTCTGCGGGTTTGTCACAAAGCATTTAAATATGTCAGATAATCTTCCGCCTCTCAACTGATTTACTCACTAATCCTTTCAACACTCGATTCAGTCGTCTCAGAGTAAACTGGATTATTAAACTGGACATTAATATATCTCTGTCATGATTTGACATTTCCCTGAATTCCTTTAATGGGAGACGTGGATTTACCCGAGCCCAAATAAGCGCCGTGCAGGATTGTTATGTTGGTGTTCCTCCCACCCTACCTCCATCACTATCACTCTCTTACCTTCTTTATTCGCTTCTTTCAGCTCGAGGGATTTGGAGCTGTCACTCAGACAACGTGCTGCGTCCAACAAGAAAGCAGACAGAGCACAAGGCTTTCGTTTATTGATGACAGATGCCAAGATGTTTTTACTTTTATTCTTTCTCCCTCTCTCTTCGGAGGTGACAAATCGAAAGTGCAATGCACACGAGGGGCAGCAATGCATCATGTAGCGCTTAGCTAGCTTCTGTGCACTCGCTCAACTGCATGCATTCAGTGAGGTGAGACTGACAGCGGCAATATTGCTTTTCTAAAAAGAATTCAACAGTGCATTCAAATATAGCTGAATGAAATGCAGGGGCATTTGGAGAGCTTTTATTCTCGAGTATTTCTAAAGAGACTTAAAACATTCTGACTTCATTCACACTTCAGGTACGAAAGTGGAGGTTTGATTCCTAGCTGCCACTTTAGAGTCCCTCTCTCTCTCTCTCTCTCTCCTCTCCCCCCCATCAGTTACTCACCAGTCATACTCTTCAAGGAACATTGGCTGTTCTTCCTCTTCCTTTTCGGGCCATTGAGCCACCTGGAAGATTGCAAAAGAGAGAAAGACACACATGTCAAAATGCATGAAAATAGACCCACCACCCGCCAGCAGGTTCAATATCATCATTTGGACGGTCAAATTTCTGACGGGCCTTGAAGGACTCGTGTGTAACAAACAACTTGTGACCAAAGATATTTAGATATTTCGTCAAAAAGTGGCATGTCTAATTTGAAATGTGGCCAAAAATAAACGGTTGGCACCAACCACATCCTGTAAAAAAAAAATGAAGTTCTGCGTTCCTCAGCGTAAATGGAGAGCCGTGATTTCACTCGACCGAGAAGCAGTCAGTGAGTAAACTGTAGGTTTGTAAGGTTGTAAAAATGTAAATAGTTCAACATGTATAGAATGCTAAATTATGTATATAAAGATACATTGTGTTTTTTTTTTACCAATGTTTGTAAAATAAATAATCAAAAATATTCAACACGCTGCACAAAGGCCATGTTGATTTCCCTCTACGTCGAGTCATGGTTGTGCCGATTTCAACAGAGGTGACGGACTTTTATATTGCAGTGAAAAACAAGCCGACAGTGAGTAAAATGTGACGAGCGCATAAAAAAAACAAAAAACATCTTTGGTTAAATGTGCACATTGCAATCTGAACTGGATTGACCAGAAAAGCGGGCACAACAGTTGGGCAACATTTAAATGGAACAAATTGCTCAACGACAAGCCAGAAGGTCAGCGTGGTCCACGACTCCCTGCTACATCAAAAGGTTACAGACAAACGCGGCGATTCCCCCGGAAGTCCATCGGCTCCACATTCGAGCTCACGAGAACGCTTATCAACACCTGGTGTGAAGACAGAAGGGCCGTGATGAGCCGGCATTTTCCTGGTTAGTCCATCCAGGTACAGATCAAATGTCATCCATGACAGAGTTGGAACATACAATGCAATAAACCAAATGTGCGACTCCTCTGGTTGTATAGAAGACTATGTTCATGTGTTAAAGCTGCATTCTCTCTCCTGACCACCAGGGGGTGACTCCTCTGGTTGTATAGACGACTATGTTCATGTGTTAAAGCTGCATTCTCTCTCCTGACCACCAGGGGGTGACTCCTCTGGTTGTATAGACGACTATGTTCATGTGTTGAAGCTGCATTCTCTCTCCTGACCACCAGGGGGCGACTCCTCTGTTTGTATAGAAGTCTATGCTTCATGTGTTAAAGCTGCATTCTCTCTACTGACCACCAGGGGGCGACTCCTCTGGTTGTATAGAAGTCTATGCTCCATGTGTTGAAGCTGCATTCTCTCTACTGACCACCAGGGGGCGACTCCTCTGTTTGTATAGAAGTCTATGCTTCATGTGTTAAAGCTGCATTCTCTCCTGACCACCAGGGGGCGACTCCTCTGGTTGTATAGAAGTCTATGCTTCATGTGTTAAAGCTGCATTCTCTCTACTGACCACCAGGGGGCGACTCCTCTGGTTGTATAGAAGTATATGCTTCATGTGTTAAAGCTGCATTCTCTCTCCTGACCACCAGGGGACGACTCCTCTGGTTGTATAGAAGTATATGCTTCATGTGTTAAAGCTGCATTCTCTCTACTGACCACCAGGGGGCGACTCCTGTGGCTGTATAGAAGACTGTGTTCATGTTTTAAAGCTGCATTCTCTCTCCTGACCACCAGGGGGTGACTCCTCTGGTTGTATAGAAGACTGTGTTCATGTGTTAAAGCTGCATTCTCTCTCCTGACCACCAGGGGGTGACTCCTCTGGTTGTATAGAAGTCTATATAAATGACTCTACTTCTCTTGATGTATTCCCTCAGTAAACATTGTAAACATGAGTTTATGTCTCAATCTCTAGTTTCAAGTCTTCTTCAATACAGCATGATGTTCATTTAGTAAATTATGGTCATTTAGAGTCAAACAGACCATAAAGCAGGGGACGCTTTAGGGGCGGGGCTACAAGGTGATTGACAGGTTGTAACTACCAGTCTAGGAGTTACAACCCTTTCACAGTTTGTTCTCAGTTCTTTAAGTTAAGTAACATTTTGGTCGCCTAAAAATGTCTTGGCTCCACCCTCTTATGTCACTTCTGGTTGCAAAAAAACAAAAAACACTTCTAAGACACAGTCTTCGGGGTACGCATGCAAAACCAACACAATAACAGACCGAACACAAAGACCAGGGCTCAAAGCAGCGTGCACAACAACAGACACACATGTGAAAGGCGTGTAAAGCCCAGATGGGAACTGGCTGCTCTGAAGGGAATCATGAAAGCGAAGAGATGAAGGAGGGAGAGACTTAAGTAGAGGAGGGGAGAAGAAAGAAATAAAAAGCATTTCTGAAAAGAGAGTATGGCAGAGAGAGAGAGAGAGAGTTGGTGAGTGCTTGATCCCAAGAGTCCAGCTCTCTGTAGCCCACAGCCCTCCTCCCACACCAGGGCCCTTCCATTAGCACCAGAAACAAAATCAAGTTCCACGCTGTGGAGACGCGATGCACACGCCTGTGGATGCACACGCCTGTGGATGCACACGCCTTGTTGGTCTGAGGATAGAGAGTCAAGTGTTCAGATTATGAAGCCCTTTGTGTCACAGTATGGGGTTGTTTCCTGTTTTATTTTGAAGTCCTTGTCTCCCGTGTTTAATCTAAGCTCCTACGGCTGATCAGTGTCCCCGCTGTAGCAAGCTAGTAGCGCTGCTAGCTAGCGCTTCTAGCAGCGCTGCTAGCTAGCGCTTCTGCTGCTACCGGCCACTGCTGCTGCTACTGCCCGCGTCCCCTCTGCCCAAGTCGGGTGTCGAGCCTGGTCCCGCTACCTTCGGTGGTTTTCAGGGAGCTAGCGGAAGTTAGCGGGGAAGTGACGGAGCGCTAGCAGGAGCCCCAGCTGGCTACAGCGGGGAGCTAACGGGGACACTGACCGAAGGTAGTAGCGGCTTGTAACCCGAAAAGTACGGTATTTAAAACTCTGTTTGTCTCTGTGTCGGGTCGTTCTGTCACGGGTTGGCTACGGTGTAAAGTACATTTATTTATCAAAAACAAGACAGGGCTTACAAAAAACACCGGATCGAAACGCAGAGGTAAACAGGCGTACTGTTGTCTTCAAAATAGACTTCAAAATAAAACAGGTAAAAAAACAATACTGTGACACTTTGTCATAATCTCCCAACTGAACAATATTAAAAAAAAAATGCCATAAGGTAGTGACTATAGTGTATACTACGTAATTTAAATAAAACAATATCTTTATTTAAATCTAGTATCAGTATTGTGACATGAATAATTCAGTAAATAATCTATTCCTCGCATCCAAAAGTTAATTTGCATACAAAGTGGAAATAAAAACAAAACGTTAATATTAAAAACTATGTCTGAAATATTGCCTCCGAGCATTTATTTTATACAAAGAGGTAATTACGCAGTATGTGTGTGTAGGTAATTAATCCATTGCATCTCTGGAAAGCTGCATTAGAATCCACTTTGGGACAAACGCGAGGTTCAAAAGGTTTCTGCAGCCTTCAGCTCTGAGCAGCTCTTTCATTGCTGTTGCACTTTGCATGCTGGGAAAACACGCCTTCTCCAAATGCAGTATGCAAACTGACATCTCTGATTATCTTCTGATTGGTCGCTTCACAGTATGTACCATGGAACTTGGATGCGGCGGTGGAATAACTTGAGTGCAGGAAAACATATTTATGTTTCCATGAAGTGATTTAATGCAAAGTGACTCAGAGGGGTCGAAAGCTCTGGGAGACTGTTCACGCTCGGCGGACAGTCTGGGATCGCAGGTAAATGGACTTGTACAGCGCTTTTCTAGTCTTCCGACCTCTCAAAGCGCTTTAACACGACATGATTCACCCATTCACACCCTGGTGAGAGGAGCTACCATGCAAGGAGCCACATCAGAATCATCAACCATTCATACGCCGTAGGCGCCGCTACGGGAGACATTTAAGGGTTAAGTGTCTCGCTCAAGGACACATCGACATGGGCTAGCGGAGCCGGGGATCGAACCGCCGATCCTCTGATTGAAGAGACGACCCTGCTCACCGCTGAGCCACAGTCGCCCTGTGATGGCGCAACAGGAAACAGGCCACGAAATAGTTTTGATCCCTTCCTCTTCCTTCTTGAATTCCGGCAGACTACCGGCACACGTGTCGTTGCTTCTGGACGGCTCTCAACATGGCGACGGCTGATTTCAGTGCAGCTCGCGGGCTAACGAGGGACACACACACACACACACACACGGAGGGAGCGTGACTTCACTCTCCCTCAACAACAGCAACAGCAGCGCTTTGGGTTTTTGCAAACGGAGGCGACGAGCGTGTTTATTTGCATTAAAGAGCGGCGACTTGGGATCCGATCTCACGCCGACACTCGAGAGGCTTCTCTCTTAAAGCGCCACGTTTTACGGCTCTTTTGGAAGCGCAACGACACGATTGCCCAGTTAAGTTCGGGAGTTGCCGTAATCGAGCCGAAAAATGCCAACGCCTTCACGTTTTTAGCCTCGTTATTGTTCCCTTTGCTCCAGATGAGCTTAACGGGCAGTAAATCAAGCTCTCAAACCGCCGGTTGATCGTGATTGTAGCGCTCGCGGCTTCTCACGTATCTGTTGTCTGAGCACTTTCTTATCTTACACTTATTTTAACACCAATTGCACTGTTGTTATCGTTGATTGTTGATTGTTGTTTGTCTCGTCTAACGTCCCATGTCCATGTCCAATGTATGCACCTTCCGCCTCAAAAAATTCCTCATTTGTGTGAAAACATTCCTGGCTAATAAATGGTTTCTGATTCTGATTCTGATTCAGATTATTAGAAACCCATCTGAGCGACGAGCTGCTCACCTGTGAAGCGACAACAACAACAACAACAACAACAAGGTGCACATTTCACAACGTAAAGCGGCAAAGTTCTTTTCCCTAAAAACAGAATTAAAGCTGATAAGACAAGCCGGGGGGGTTTCCCACTAACTGCCACTCAAAAAAGGTAAACCTTCTCTCCCTCTGCCAACCGGCTCCGACATCACTCGGCTCCGCTCAGCTGCTGCAGGCGACGGGCGGCGCGCTGACAGCGACCTGACAGCTCAGTCCTCCTCCTTCCCCGACACATTGTTCAAGATGGAAACACGGGCAGAAGATTTACAACCTGCCACGCGTTTGACTTTTTGGTTCCCGTCCCCCAAAAACCTCAGCCGAGAATGTGACACGGCGTGGGATAGAGTGATGAGGCGATCCATGAAGATCAATCCCCAAAAATATAGCACTAATGAAAATATTAGCACTGTGGCAGCGGAGGAAAAGGAAGAAGTGCTTAGCACTCTGAGAGCTCTCAAAGAGGCGCATGTCAGGTGGCCCAACATGAAGGAAAACACCCAAAACAATGATTAGCTTAACGGTTTGAAGCAGAAACACGCAAACAAACACACGGAGAACATTCCTGTAAAGGAGCAGGCGGCCTGACGGGATGTGCAGTTTTAAAGAGACGAGAACGCCCGCGGATGAAAGCGCCATCGTGCATAATTGATTACTTTTTTTTTTTTTATGGAATGTGAGTTTTTTTTTTTTTTTTGCAGGTTAGGGCAAGACGCCCAAAGCAAACGTGCGGCCGGCGCAGGCATACCGCCTTTTAATCTCCAGCTCCCCGGGACGGGACGAGGATTGCAACACACACACTAAACACACACACACATAAGGTCCCACACACACACACACACACACTGCGACTGCGCTTCCCTCGGCAACCCGAGTCGACCCTTTACAGACGCATGCACATACTGTACTTTCCACTTGGCGTGAAACTAAACTTGACATGTCAGAGCAATACGATTCCCTCCTCCTCCTCCAAACGTCTGTGCAGAACATGCGCAGGTGTTGCACAACCACACACAAACACACACACACACACACACACACACAGACCAAAACCGAACACGAACACGCGATACGGAGCAGAAGAGTCAACAACTAGCCCAAAAAAAGAGATGACAGGGGAGGGAAAAGAGGAACTTACAGCGCTGACCCGAGGACGCAGTGGGGCTGTAGAATATGCATGGCCGTGCCGGGCCGTGCCGTGCCGGGCCGGTTGGAGTTGCAGGTGAGCAGCTGCTACACAGCCCTGGTGCGTGGACTCGGTCTGTGTCTCTCTGTCTGCGTCCCTCTCTCACACCCTGATGTCTCTACCAGTTGTGCTATGTTTAGCCTGCCCACTCAAACACAGCCAGCCTTCTCCCTCCCTCTTCCTCTAATCTGTGGGGCTTTCTCGCTCCGCTGCCGGCACCGCCTCCCCCCCCCCCTTCCTCCGCTCTGATTGGACGGCAGCCAGAGCTGCTCCACCTGGGCCTCTGACAGAGCGATGACATGTACAGTAATTGGCCCCCCGGCTCCTCAGGTAACCGAGTGTTCTCATGAGACTTTGACTATTTAAGGACGGGCCGCGGGTTTTTCTTTTAAGGCTGAAGCCGCCGCCCACAGAGGACTGAGTGTCCTCACAGATAGTGTCAGGCCGCGTGTTTGTTGTTGTTGACAAATCCCGTAAATACTTGATCTTCACTGATCTGTCTGTGGCCTTTACCCCCAAACTCATCAGATCCTGCTGGAGAACTAAATACAAAATAAATAATAATAAATATATATATATATATATATAAATAAATAAATAAATAACTACAATAAAAAAAAATATATATATATATATATATACACATTAAAAATAAATAAATAAATATATATAAAAATAAAAAGATATTACAAAAAAATATTATTAAAAATAAATATATTTATTTTGGGTGGGTAAAAAGTTCTCCGAAATGACCTCAATGTGCTCAAAACAATAAAAAATGTATAACCAAAAACGTGTCTCTCCAGAGACAATGCCTCTGTGATTCATTCTCTCCATAAAACATATGTCGCTGTTGTTTTTTTTATGATGTAATTGTTATTGCTGTGAGCATTAGTGACTAATGACATTGTGGTGTTGGGGTGCTGCCAGAACAATCTCACAGACATGTAATCAAATCAAAGTTCAGAAGAAGAAGAAGAAGAAGAAGAAGAACTGTCTTTAATGTCCTTTTATATTTTTTATATTTATCTTGTATATTGTGTGTGAAAAAAAAAGTACGAAGAGCAAAGTGAAACCGGAGTCAAATTCCATGTATGTGCAAATTTACATGGCCATTAAAGCTGATTCTGATTCTGATAGATACACAGACAACGCGCCTTTTGGTCGTTTCATGGCATTTGTTGAGAATAAAAAATTCTCCTTGAGCCGTGTGCAGCGACGCACACGGTTTGGGTTTCAGGTCTCATGGTTGGGAGCGTTCTACCTCACTGCTTACACAATGCGAGGGGATGGAATCTCACTTGTGGCGCTCAAAACAATGAACATTTCACAGGAATGCCCACGTCTCCCTAAACTACATGTTGCTGTGCGAGCTTTTGTTTGTTGTGTGTTAAATGTCACTTTCGGTTCCCTATCTGCAGAGGGAAATATGTCAGGTATGTGACGTTTTAAGTGAAAAGAAAAGCGCTGAGAGGCACCTGCTCTGAAGCGCATGCATTAAACACTCAGAACAATACAAAGAGACACTGGTGCACAGCATTATATCCATAACAGCGTCTGAATGAGGGCCCCTGTGCTGCGTTTGGAGCGCCACACTGGCCTATTGTTCAGCATGCATGCTACGGGCCTACAGCTGGGCCTGCGCTATACATCCACAGCTAATGGACACTTTGTTCCCTCGTGTATCCCACCACTGTCTAAATTACAGGCCGAGCCAGAAGGGGGACGCAGCGCGGCACCGAGAAAACTCCCTCTGTCCAAATACGCCGGTTTACGGCAAACCCACACAATTAACCCGGGCCAAAGCCTCGAATGTATACGGCGCGCAATGAAACTTTAAAAACAGACGCGGCTACATGCTGGCCTGTATTTAGCTGCATTTAGGTCACATTAACCTAAATGTTGCATGTGTGTATGCACAGGGGTCATACACATGCTGACCTATGGACTTTAAACCAGATTTCCACGACCAAACATTTAGTGAAATCTGGGTGTAAACATGAAAAAGTGAGTAAATTTAGTATTTAAACTAACAATGAGAATACAAAGCTCCTTAGCGAGACAATAGTTTGATTAAAAGAATAAACATTTATATAGATGCCTGTATGTATGCATGCTCTTTCTTTTAAAAAGCATATTAATTATTTCAAATTCAGCGTAAATGAACGTCGTGAACACATGAATGTAAACACATTTACATGACTTTTACAACACTATTTTTTTTCAAGGATTTTTCCAGGCCTGGAAATAACCATTTTAAAAATACCACGACTTTTCCAGGTTTTCCATGAGCGTAAGAACCCATGGATTCTACTCTAAAAAAAGGTTTTCTTATAAAATAATGAAATGATGAGCTTTTTTTTTTTAATACATGTTAAGTTTAAGTAAATAAAAAGATGTTCTAACGAGTCGTGGGTGTGATGATGCAACACAAACGGCGTGTAGATTAACTATCAATCGTCTGCAGCGGGAGCATCTCAATGTATAGCCGCTTATCTCTGTATTGCATGTTCACTTGTTTACCAGAGAACACACACACACACACACACACACACACACAGGGATCACGGGACGCTGAAGAACCCGTGTTTTTCTTGCATGACGGCCTCTTCATGGTCAGTGACGCAGCACAACATGTATGTACTGGACCGGTGAATCCAGAGCAGCGATCTGAAATGTTTGAAACCTTTAAAGCCAACAACCTTCTGGAAATGAGCTCACGAATGATGGACATGGGAACTCGCAGCGGAACTTCTCTCCGACGAATCACAGGAACGATAAATGACTGGAACTGGACAGTGTTTCAGTTAGTTAGTCTGTGAGCAGACTGCACACACACACACACACACGCACACACACACACGCGCACACGCGCACACATGCACACACACACAATCCTGCTGCTGCCTCTCACTCATGAATTTACCACTTGAATCTAACACACGCACACACACACGCACGCGCACGCACACACACGCACACACACACACACACACGCACGCGCACACACACACACACACACACACACACACAGACACACAATCCTGCTGCTGCCTCTCTCTCTCATTTAGTTGAATTTACCACTT
>JBAMJR010000065.1:7492500-7855000 GCA_038501785.1 Myoxocephalus aenaeus
AGAGCCGCCGGAGGGGCTTCAAAACAAAAGGGTGACAACGTGCAGACGGGGGGGGGGGTTAAACGCCGTCGTGCCGATACGTAAGCCGCCCCGAGAGCCTTCGCTCTTTGTGCTTTTAATTACCCCGAGAGGTGCAGGATCACAAGCGGAGATGCGCTGAATACTCGCACCTATAAAAAAAGAAAAAACGAAGGCCGACGTATGACCCCCCCCCCCCCCCAACCCCCCTTCCTCCCTTATCCGGGGGCCCCTGCGTCCGGGACGGCACCAACTGTCCCCCGGCCCCCGGCGGCAGAGCTGCTAATCCCCTGACAGGTGCTCATGTTAGCCGAGGAATCCTCGCAGGCTCCGCCGGCGTGACTTTCTTCACACGCGCTCGTAACGCAGCACACGGCCCTAATGACATCCACTCATATGGCTCTTATTATGATGATGATGATGATGATGATGATGATGATGAAGATTCCAGTTGGACTGCGGCGGTCTCGTCCACTGAAAGTCGTAAATACTACAAGTCATAAACAGAAGGGCTGTGGGTTTCAACTAAATAAACAAGGCAGTAAAGCTCTTCTGTTTTTTTTAGGACTGCATGATCGGCCAGAACGCAGAAACGTAATGTTTTCATTATATTTCCAACGGGATAAGCAGGGTTCATACACATTCTGACCAATGGGGTTCCATGACTTTAAACCACATTTCCATGACCAAACATTTTGTGAAATCTGGGTGTAAACATGAAAAAGTGAGTAAATGTAGTATTTAAACTAACAATGAGAATACAAAAGCATACAGTAAACCTTAAATGACTCAAATGAATGAGACAATAGTTTCATTAAAAGAATAAACATTTATATAGATGCCTGTATGTATGCCTGCTTATATTTTGAGCGTCTTTCTTTTAAAAGCATATTAATTATTTCAAACTCAGCGTAAATGAACACATGAATATAAACACATTTACATGACTTTTACAAAACTTTTTTTTTTTTTTTTTTTCAAGGACTTTTCCCAGGCCTGGAAATAACCATTTTTAAAACTCCATGACTGTAAGAACGCTGGATAACATGATGGAAAAGACCCCACGGAGAAATAAAACCTGTTTCTTTTTCCCTTTTTCCCCTCTTTTCGCCTGTTCGCTTGTAATCGTGTGCGAGAGGCCCTCCGATCCCTCGTTATCGGAAAACGACGATCTACGGCTACAGATACCGTTTTTTTTAGAAAAAGTTTCCCTTCTAAATGAATAAAAAGGTAATCTATCCGTCTCTCCGTCCCATGAAACTATCATAAGAGTTCTGTAACTGAACTGAGCTCTCCTCCCAAAGCCGGAGCAGATTGATACGCGCTGATAAGGCTTTTCTTTCAGCCGGAGGCACCTTCCACACACGGAGGGCCTCTTCCTCCCCTGCGCTCTACGAGAGAGAGCCTCCATTCCACTAATATTATGTTTTCATTTATGAGAAAGGGGCTTAAACAGTGCCGTGTTTGTTTGTGTTCGGGTTTGCCTGACTGGCTGGAGGAGCGGCCGGGGGTCAGATGTGGCTTTAAGCTCACTTCTCTGGAAAACAATCCAGATCGGAGGAAGAGAGCGGCGGCAGAAAGAAAGAAAGCAGAAGAAAAAATGCTTTTGTTTTTTAGCTTGTCTGGAGAGAAAGAGAAAAAAGAACCATGAGAACGATCCAGGCGATAAACGGGAAGGACTGAAAACTCCCAGAATGCCTCTCGGGCGTCCTCAGAAGACCTCTTCCATATGTAACGCAATAACAGAAAGGCAAGCCTGCTTCGTTTCAGGGAAATGTTTACATCAGGGAAGACACGACGACGGCACTCGAGGCGAAAGCTTCGGAGTGGTCGTGTTTTTACTTTGAAACATTGCACAGACCAACGTGGAGCAATGCGAGCAACGCGAAGAACTTTTGAATAAGTGGACAACTTTCTCTGGAAGCATGTTGTAGAAAAAGGCCATAAAAAGTCTCACCGTTTCTCCTCTCCCTCTGGCGGGTTAGGGTCCGGCTCCTTGGACACGAGTTCCATTCACCTTAATTCCATCCAGCAACCAATCATGAGAGACTGAGGCAAGCCCCACCCTCGGATGCCCGCTTGTCATTCGCCGGTCGGGAGGGGCCCGTCAGTGAAACATGACGGGGTCCCGTCCCTGGGCTTTCTTTTTCCCTTGACTGATTTTTCTGTATTTTCTTTTTGGGAGGACGGGTCTCCGGAAGGGGAAGCCGGCGTGAGGTCAATCGTGGCCGACCCGGGGGGTCCAGGGGGCGTGAGTCGGGGGTCTCAGGGACGCGGAGGGAGGAGCGGGATCCAGTCTGGAAGAGAACAAAGGACCCCGTGAGCTGAAACCAATGATATATCACGTTGTTTTTAATGCAAAAGGGAGAAAAACTCAACGTCAAATGTGAATATTTGCTGGTTTTCAGACATAACAGGACACCGGGAAGCTGGGATGGGGATTATTTCATGATTAATTGTGTAATTGAGTGTATAACCAGCAGATTAATCAATGATTAAAACAAAAAAAAAACACCTTTGCTCATTTCAGACGTGCACACACGTTCACTGACAATCACACATTCCTGCACTTCAACATTAATATACTTATAACTTTATGTTTTTTAAAGAGCCCGACTTCATCTTTGTGATACAAAGCGTGTCCTGAGGGAAATGAGTGACACGCAGACCACGGACGACCGGGTCAGGGGAGGGAAAACATCTCCTTGTGCACCCGCCAGCAAAGGGATTCTCCCGAGTCACACACACACACACACACACACGCACACGCACACGCACACACACGGTGGCCTGGAGGTCAGAGGTGGAGCGCCGTCACCTTCAACCGCTGCGGCTACAACTTGATAATTCCTGGAAAACCTCTGACAGGAATGTCAGCGCTCACGCAGGGTTAAGTAGCTTTGAGATGAGCAGCTGATCTGTGTGTGTGTGTGTGTGTGTGTGTGCGCGCTCTCAAAGGGGTCTTGATCCATTAGCCCTCTGCCTCCCCCCCCCCCCCCGTGTTGTCAAAGGAAGGCTTTATTCTTTCCCCCCCACTAATCCCTGGTTCAATGCCTTTCTAATCCGGAACAGTGGGATGTCCTTAGACGTGACTGATATTATCATTGCTTTTTTTTTTTTTTTTTTACTGCTAATAGAGAGATTACATACATATTCAAAACAAGCCCTTTTCTCTGCTGGCAAAAGGGAGTTGTTTTTGGAGTCATTTTACAGCAGAAGGAGAATGAGTCACGCCTTCTGTGTGGCGCTGACGGACGATCAGACAGTAATTACGATGGTTTGGCTACAATTCAACAGTTTTTCAACAGAAAAAGCATTTACAAGATTATCAGGTGCCACTGAGAGATTAGTTTAGTCGAGACAGCCTAATGGTCTTATTATCCTTTAAATCAATGTTGAAACAATTGCTCAATTAATCAATTAGTGGTTGGATAACATGTATTTTAAGCGTTTTAAGCAATTAATCAAGCAGAAATGCCAAATATTAGCTGGTTGAGGATGCTTTTCCTGTTTTTAATTAAATATCTGTGTGTTTTGAACTGTTGGTCGAACAAAACGAGCAAAATAAAGAGGTTCTATTTGACATTTTTTGCTTATTTTCTATAACATTTGACGTAATAATTCATGTAATGTTGGGAGGCAGCCCCACAATAAGATACACTTTATTGACCGAATGTTTTTTTCCCCGCACCGCGGTCCTTTTCTTTCGTTAAAGAAACCGCATACACATCGGGGATATTGAGTTTAACGTCTTTTAGAGCCTTCGCTCAACGAGCGTAAAAAAAACACGTTGGTTTTAAAGAACACAGAGATTAAAAGCGCAGAAACACCAAGGATGTGTCTGAAGTGGTCTGACGCGATACGAGGGGATGAAAGCGTCTTTTCAGTCTAACATCAGCTAATTAAATCTCAAACATCATACAGACACATCTGCAACTACCTTGTATCCATTTAAAAGAACCATTAACCAAGAACCCTGTTTCTCGAGCACAAAAAAACAAACAAACAAACAAACAAACAATCCAGTGAGGCTCTGTCCGCTGTTATGAAACCCGGTGGACGACCCCGTCGCTGGCCGCTGTGACCCGAGCAGGACAGTAATGATGACATGAAGCCCGGAGGCTTTCCTCTAATGGAGTGTGTCCTTTATGGCGGCCTTCTCTCTATCACACCGACTGTCGCTACAAGAGGCGCTGGCATCAGCGCTGCTGTTTGTTCAAACAAACAATTAGTTGTTTATCACACTGGGACCGAGAGGATGGAGGAGAGAGGAGAGAGGAGACAGGGAGGGCATTGTTCGACTGGCAACGGAAAATAAATAAATACAAAAACACAAATCAATCAATAAAGGAATAAATTCAATTCCATATCAATAACGACAAAATTAAGAATAACCCGGTTGACCCTTTCTGAAACTCCCTGATCCTATATATATATATATAAAATATATATATATATATACCGTAAAAGTTGGGTTACAAGCCGCTACTACCTTCAGTCAGTGTCCCCGTTAGCTCCCCGCTGTAGCCAGCTAGCGCTCCTGCTAGCGCTCCACTAGCTCCCCGACAACCACCGAAGCTAGCGGGACCAGCCCCGGCAGTAGCAGCGCAAGCTAGCTAGCAGCAGCGCTAGCTCCCCGCTGCTGCTAGCTAGCTTGCTACAGCTAGCTTGCTACAGCGGGGACACCCACCGGAGGTAGGAGCGGCTTGTAACCCGACTTTTACGGTGTATATTATTTTAAAATAAATACATTTAAATACTTCCTCTCTATAGACCCCACCCCAGACTGACAACTAACCTGACCTTGTGTACTTATTCCCTGATGCCATTTTTCTTTGTGTTCACTTTTTGTCGTTGTCTTGCAATAACCAAAAGAAGAAGCTGCAATTAAAATGTGTTCCTCTCAACCTTCAGTGCACAGAAGAATAAACTGCAACGCCGCCGCCATTGTTCACACATTCCCTTCTTGAAAAGAAGATAGAACTGTTTTTTTGTGGAAACGGCGTCTCCGCTTCAGGCCTCTGGGTCGCAGCTTCCCTCGAGTCCACTTCAGTGACCTCTGCGGTGCACTTCTGACTCAGCACATCAGTGTTAATGTGAGACGCCCCCCCATACTCCCATACACGGTTTCTTTGACCAAAAGTGCTGTAAAGTTTCCATTTCACTCACGAGCTAAGCTAACTAGAACACTCCATCAAGGTATTTCCAGAAAACGAATCATAGTGCAATAAATCTGGTGAGGACACACTCCCCTGCTCTGAAGGCCACACACACACACATATATATCATATATATATATATATAGTAGTAGCCCTCTTAACTACTGTGTCCTTGTATGTACTCGTTCGACTTTGCCCCCCCACCAAGTTAGTTATGGTCATATTAATAACCATATATCCAAGGTCAGGGGCCCGAACATACAGCTCGTCAAGTCTGGGGCGGAAAGGAGAACGTGGCACACCGGAGCTGAGGAAAGACAGCGAGGAGATAAAGAGAGATAAAGTGAGCTTGAGATCGTATATACTGGATTCTGTGCAGGAGGCCACGGGGGTAAAGTTGAGGAGAGGTAAAGAAAAAACTGGAATGGAGACAAAATAAACCCACTAATCGCGGCTGGAAGACGAATAACAGCGAGAGAGAACGGGGGGCGTGTCGAAAGGGCGAGTCTGAGAGATAAAGGTCAGGGGTCGGACATCGGTTACGGATTCGTCACGCTACCATTTATGGTGCGAGCGTGTCAATGTGAGACGTCGCGCTCCGGCTGTATCGAGAAACAGATCGCTAGAAAAGTAACGCGTGATCCCGACACTTTATGGGTTTTCTCTGTGGCGATGAGGCTCCCATAATGCAGTGCATGGACAGACAGAGGCTGTTAAAGGTCGCTCTTAAAGGGACAGTTCACTCCAAAACCAAACCCACATGTTTTCCAATTTTACCTGTGGTGCTGGTAATCGATCTAGATTGTTTGGTTGTGAGAACTTTTGGAGATATCGGCCTTCTCTCCAATATAATGGGACTAAATTTCCAGAAAACCATGACCCCGGTTACTCTATTTTTTTAAATTTCTAAACCCAACTACATCCAGCCAGACGTATCGTTCGCCGCCGGAGGAAGCGCGCATCTATTAGTGGCCACACCTACTTTCGTTGGCATCGGCTCGCGTCGACTTGAACACACACACACACACACACACACACACACACACACACACACACACACACACACACACACACAACACACGAATAGTAGAGAGCACAGATTCAGCATGTCTGGTGCACAACATCTGAAAAGCTGCAATCACTGAGCACGAATCAAACTGGTGCTCTACGATCAAACGGTAACTGTGAACACACACACACACACACACACACACACACACACACACACACACACACACACACACACACACACACACACACACACACACGCACTTCACATCTCTCAGCCACATGCACCTTGATTCTCTTCCCTTCCAGGACAGCTTCAAAATTTTAATTGGGCCTGCAAAAACTGGCATTTTTTCCCCGCCCTCAAGGAAAGAAATGTTCACCTTTAATTGCACGCTCTGAAATACAGCCTTGAAAAAACGTATCAAAAGAAAAAGCAGCGAACGCATGTCGACGCCCCCGGAGACACTGAGAATTCATTAAACATGACCCGCTCTTCGTTCTCCTCGGTTCCAGGCCAAAAGACAGATCGATGTCCCCTCTGTTCCTCGAGCGAGAGAGGAGGGCCGGGCCGGTTCTACGCCTGGAGGAAATCGTTACGGTCAAGGTCGCTCTGCTGTGTTGTGATGGGAGAGATATCAAGTTACGGTATTATTAAAAGACACGGGGGCACCGAAACAATATTAAGGAATTATGTCTCCAGTCCAATTAAGTTCAGGAGGAGCAGAGGCTCTTTGAAAGCTCGCCAGCTGCAGTACTGACGCGATTAGCAACAGAGGCTCTGGGAATGAGGAGCGTCTGCTTTGTTTACTGCTTTTCTCTACTGTACAGCGACCGCGGCTCCAAATGATGTCGGAATGTCAAGATGGCGGCTCCGGTATCCGGGGTAACGCATCGCAAGAGTGGACGTTTCTCAACCAGTTAAATCACAGGGTTCATACACATTCTGACCAATGGGTTTCCATGACTTTAAACCCAATTTCCATGAGCAAACATTTTGTGAAATCTGGGTGTAAACATGAAAAAGTGAGAAAATGTAGTATTTAAACTAACAATGAGAATACAAAGCATACAGTAAACCTTAAATGACTCAAATGAATGAGAGGAAATAGTTTCATTAAAAGAATAAACATTTATATAGATGCCTGTATGTATGCCTGCTTATATTTGATTCCAAACTCAGCGTAAATGAACGACATGAACACATGAATATAACACATTTCCATGACTTTTATTTTTTTTCAAAGACTTTTCCAGGCCTGGAAATAACCATTTTAAAACTCCATGACTTTTCCAGGTTTTCCATGACCGTAAGTACCCCCCCCCCCCCCCCCCCCCCCCCCCCCAAAAAAAGGCCGATAAGCTGAGAACCCCGCCCCTTCCATCTGCATGACTCCACTTAAAAGTCACAGTCGCACACCAATTTGTAAAAATATGAAGTCTTACAATTTGCATATGGATTCAGGGCCCTTTGACCAATTACTTGAACACCTGTTACTTGAACACCTGTTGAGACGACTCACTGCACGCACGCCTCTCGCGGCAGCCGCCACGAGTCGGCTCGGCCGTGATCCGTCTGTCGCCGCCGCCGCCGCAGACGGATCACAGAGCAGCAGGTTTAATAATGTAACCTCAGAAGAGGAGGATGATGATGATGATGATGATGATGAGGATGGTGGCGGTTTCAGCCCTTAAGCCGCCGAGGAGGAACCCCCTCCGTGTTAAAATTCACACCGTGACAGCAGACGCTCCGCCGACTCCCGAGGGTGGCCCCCCGAGCAATTAGTGGTTAAGTAATGGAACAGGGCCGGGGTCCAAGTTGTTGATGCGGCGCATGCGGTGGAAGAAAGGGAGGTGAAGGGGGGCGGAGGTCAGCGCCCTAGGGTGCCAAGCAGTCAAAGGCAACGGGCTCACGTTTCAGGCTCCGGCTCTCGGCGGGCTAATTGCTGTCAGGGCCTCGTTAGCAGGCGCTAATAGGTCACAACAAAGCGACTGAATGCGACCTTTGCGGACGTTTCTTTTAGAAGCCGACCTTTTGACCCCGAGCGCGCACAAACACAGACATGTGCATACACTAAAATGTTAATGTTCAACCTAAATGTGCACACACACACACACACACGGGCGCTGGTTTAGCTTGTTCCTCCAGGGACAAGGAAGCAAACTCGCTATTTATTTATTTTTTTTACGACGGGAGACGCAACTCTTGACTCAGGACACTTGCTTCAGGAAAGAACACGGAGTCTCTGGTTTCACGCCGTTTGCACTTTGACCTCCTTTTGACCCCGGCGGGCTTTCACGCTGGGATCAGCCCCGTCTCATGTGACCCTCACTTAGATGTCAAACAAGTAAACAATCGTCCCTTTACATTTTGACACGCTCTTTGGCCCGGCATGTGGGTGCAGGCTGTGTGTGTGTGTGTGTGTGTGTGTGTGTCTATACGTCTTTATATAGTACACTCTCTCGCCCTGCTGCAAATGGGAACACGGTGTCCTAGCCTGACTCTGCTGGTGACAGCATGTTTCTCACTGTTTGCATGTTTGGGTGTGTGTATATAGATACCGTCTGTACAGCCAAGGGCATGCGGGGCGCGGCGGGGGTCGACCGGCCCGCTAACGGCACGCTAACCTTCTTTGTTGTCGCCTTTTTCGCTCGTTCTTCGCGCAGCCTCATCCGTGATTTTTCAACAATTCTCTTTCAGTCGTCTCGTTTGTCTTTTTCTTTCAACATTGTTTTATTTCTTGTGCAATTTTCTTTTTTTTTTGACACGTCCCCCACCTGTCTGTTTGCAGCGCTTGTGAACTCCTCTGGTTGTCACAGAACGAATGATGATAAAGGCGAAACCCCCTCGGGAGAAAGCAGAGCCCCCTTTGACATTCGTTACTTTGGCTCCCAGATTAACAGCTAACTGTGGATGGATTACTGAACGGGTCCCCCTGGGAGGGAAAAGAGCCCCTTAAGTGACAAAAAGATGCAAAAGGACGACAAATAGACGTTAAAAAGAACTACAAAATGATGCAAAACAACCACAAATAGACATTAAATCACCACAGAGACACAACACATCCATCAAGAGATGCAAATCGACTGGAAGACGGAGAATGACGAAACGACCGCAAACTACTCTCTCTGTGTGTGTGTGTGTGTGTGTGTGTCTTTTAGCGTTGGTCGACATTTACATAACCTGGCCCAGGTGCTTGTTGCGTCATAATCCAAACGGGGACGGCGTAGGAGCCGAAACCGGGACGCAAACAAACGGCCCGGAGCCGCTTGTGCGCTAAGCTTTTGTTTGAAGAGATGAGAACGGCTCCGGCTGCCTTGCTCAGCGGCACGTGAGCCTTTTTTTTTTACATTAAAGAACCTTTACGAATGACTGAAAGCATTCATCAAAGATCGCCGCCCGTGAACTTTCGGTCAACCGTGCCGAGTTCACTTTGGAAAAAGGGCTTCTATGCAGACAGACGCACGGGGCTGCAGGCGGTGGGAGAAACACCCGAGGACACGCTGTGATTGGTCCGCTGCAATTGTATGGACTAAATATAGAAAAGTACATTTTGTCAGCAGGGGCTAAATGAGGCAATGTATACTTAAAGGCCGACGTACATTGTGAGGAGATTAGAAGGCCCACGTGCGTCTGCTTCAACGGGACGTGTGAGCCCAGGACAGAGCTTAAAGTACATCTATAGATAATGCTAACATATTAACTTTTAATGCACTGAGCAAAAAGAAAAAACAATCTGCTCTCTCTCCCTCTCTCATCCCTCCCTCCTATTCCCACCCTCCTCTGGCAAGGACGAGCTAAGGTGCTGCCAAGAATGTGACTGCGTTTGGAAAACAAATCCAGCTCACTTCTGTTTTTTTTTTTCTTCTTCTTCACGTCTTCTCTTTTCCTTCATTTGCAGACCCCCCCCCCCCCCCCCCCCCCCCCCCATTTCTTAAGGTGGTCCCATGATTATATACACTGCAAAAACAGCCCTCCTAGAAAGAAGCAACAAATTCTTATATTCAATCAAATCATCCTATATCAAGCAAAAAAATCTGCCAATGGGGTAAGCTTTTTTTGCTTGACAAGATTTCTTAAAATAAGCCCAAAATTCTTGGCTCTGAAAGATTAAAATGAGACTTTAAACCTGACAGAAAATCTTAAATTAACCCGAATTCTTCTAAAACAAGCAATGCCATGCAGTTTTCATTCAGCATGGTTATTTGTATTATGTTGTGTGTTGTATAGACCAGTCTGCTGTCATCTTAATATGTTAGATATGAAGCAGCAGGTTCTGCCCTGCAATGAAAATAATAATAATAATTTAAAAAAAACTTTAATTGTCCTTGTTTCATGGTATTCTTAAATTGAGAAGTTGTGCAAATGTCTTACTGGTCTGTAAAACATTTTTATACTCAGTTTCTGGTTCATTTTAGCTCAAAATTAGCTGGTATATCTTATCAAGAAAAAGTAAGGCATACTTTCTTAAAATTAGATAATTTTTCTAATCAAAACATGCTTGACAAGATTAATATTCTTTTTGGGCAAAAAAATAAGACTTATTTTCTTGATACAAGGCTTTTTTTACTTTCTTGAAATTCCTTTTTTGCAGTGTACTCTTTCCACCCGATTCTCCCTCGTCATCCCACCTTAAGTGAAAACTCAACTCTGTGTGAAACTGTTGGACGCTGCACGAATGTGTGTGTGTGTGTGTGTGTGTGTGTGTGTGTGCCCCCCCCCCAATTGCTTTCCCCGGAGATTTCCACTTCCTCACACTTGTTCGTTTCCTCACAGCTCATGGAAGTGTCTCATTGTAGCTAGACAACGCGGATGAAGAGAGCTTATTGCTGCTGTTTGCTTTGGGGGTACAAAGAGTGACGGTGCATTCAAGGGCCTTTCACCAGGCGGGGTCAACGGGTGGCCATTACATTATGTTAGCCCCCAATAGCGGCTATTAAAACAGAATTAAAGAGAGCTATCCCTCGGGGCGATGCGTGCATTGTTTAATTAGGAATGTGTTGATTTTTAGATTAAGATCTACACGACTTAAAGGGGACAAAGTCGTGTCTTCCGTGTGTGGATGTAAAGGGCGAGCCTCTTAAAGAGACAGGCGCCAAAACGGAGCGTTTCAGACGGAGGACGAAAACAGATATATTCAGGCCGACAGTGTGAGAAAAATAAAGTTACGTTAAAGCATGTAAACGTGTTCTTGAAGGAACACAAGATACAAATATGGATCTGAAAAAGCATGAAAATGAAAATAACGCCTTTAAAGGTCAGTTTGCTTTACCTGAAATTGTTTTTGGAGGCAGCAGTCATGCCAACATTGTTGTGTGTGTGTGTGTGTGTGTGTGTGTGTGGCAGCCTGTGCAGGTGGTATAATTAGATGGTCTAGCAGAGTAGGGAATTCCATTTTCAGTGTGTGTGTGTGTGTGTGTGTGTGTGTGTGTGTGTGAATGTTTGTATTGCTTCATTAATGTGTGTTAGTGTGTAAACTTGCGTGCATCCAACATTAGGCAGATTGAGCTAGTAATGCCGACACAGCAGGCTGGTGGGAGAGGTTGTGTGTGTGTGTGTGTGTGTGTGTGTGTGTGTGTGTGTGTGTGTGTGTGTGTGTGTGTGTGTGTGTGTGTGTGTCTGTGACTGCATGGGTAACTTTGTCCAACTGTGCCAGCAATCTGGGCAATCACTCCGCTTTGGCCTCTCTGTCATCTCTCTGGTGGGCACACACACACACACACACACACACACACACACACACGCACACGCACACGCACACACGCACGCACACGCACACGCGCAGGTGCTGTTGCCATGCCAACAGCCCAGGGAGAGGTCTCCTTTTCCCACATTGGCGATGGAGAAACGGGGTAAACCCCCCCAAAAAAAGATCAACATCCAGTTTATTTGCGTCTCAACGAGAAACAAACAAAGATGCTGCGTGTTTGTTTACTCACTGAAAACACCTGCAAAGGTAGAAATGGCTGCCCAGAGGATGAGAATGTGTAATAAAGGGAAACCTGAGGGGATCCATTAATGGACCGCATCTGCTCTCACACAGAAAGCGCTGACCTCATCGTTTTGCTCATATTTATATTCAGTATCCTCCGCTGATTTCACTGCTTCGTACTTTCCTAAAACATGTCCTGATTACGTTTTGTTTACTTCACTTAATAAACAAAAGCCGAGTCGAGTGCGTCGACTTACGAGACGCTCGATTAAGAACACATGAGCGCCGCTGCCACATGCGAGCCGGTAGAGCATTTAAAAACAGATTCGCAGATCTCCATCTCCCAAATTGGTTGCGAAACAACAGCAATTGTTTGCATGTGTGTGTGTGTGTGTGTGTGTGTGTGTGTGTACAAAGAGGACTGGGATCCAGGCACCAGCCTTCAGCTCAAATACAACAAACCAGACTTGCGTCGGGCGTGCAAACACTGGCACAAATAAAAAAACATCAATAAATATGTGCAAACGTAGGAAACAAAGTAGCAAAGCCTCCACAAACTGTGACGGGTTGCAGAGGAAACGTGGAGCTGCAGCCTCTTTACCCAAGCAGGTTTTAGGCGTCTCGGTATGAAACAAAGGGGTGTGGCTTAAGCGCCGGCTGGAGCTGGCATCCTACATGCAGGTGGGTGACCTTTAAGGTGACCTTTATACTTCACGATGTTTAAGCGTGTCCCAGTTCAAGAGGACAGATGTAGAGATTCAAACACCCTCCAGACCAGCAGTTAAGATCCAACAATTGTTTTTTTTTTATTTACCTGAAGCTGTTTGAATTAAAAAGTCAGCATCCTTTTACATGTTTCTCTCTGCATTAGTTGTCAATATTTAATTTCATATTCGAGCCGTAAATACATCGGTGATGTGGATATAATGACTGGTGGGTTTTGGTGATAATTACATCCCTTTAAAACCAGGACGAGACAACGCTTATATGCTTATGTTATGATTCTGAAAATGTAAGATGAAATCGATATTTCACTCGTGACAATATTTAATTTCATATTTTTGGGAGAGAAAAATCAAATATCACAATATTTCGGACACGACATCTCAACATTGACGCCGAGACGATGTCGAAGGGTCGAGCCGTAAATAATCAGTAGTGACCACTTATATGCTTATGTTGTGAAATGGAGACTCATATCACGATGTCGATGTAATATTTCTGCCATATCTCACTAAAAACCTTCCTGTATGAAGTAGCCGCATGTCCTTCTTCTGGATTATTATAACAAAATGATTAATTCACAAATGAATAAAAGAAAATATTTAAAAAAATGTAAATATATATATGTTTTTGTATAGTCTATAGCATCATAGTGAGTTAATTGTGTGATCATCATGACGTATTTAGCACAAAGAAAGGAAGAAAAAAAAATGAAATCAACGTTAAGAATCGATCGTTTCTTCGCACACGGACCAGTCACGTGATTACACGGCATTACTGGGAGTACACGGCATTACTGGGAGTACACGGCAGTACTGGGATGCAGCACTGGGATGCAGCACTGGGATGAACCCCTCCAGGACCCCACGTCACCTTCCTCCACTCCAGCCCCTCCAGCGTTTCCATCCCTGCCTCCTCAGTAACGAGCAATAAAACACGTAAAGAGACCACAGCGACTCTCAGAAGGACCAGCATGGACCCCCCCCCACCCCCCACACTCAGGACCGCGTAATGAAGCCTACACGGTGAGGCCCCTGGGAGCCCCGGAGCCACACAACCACCACCACCTCACGCTAAAATGTAAAATCTTTCCCTGACGGACGGCAGAACCCATGAAAGGGGAGAAGGTGGTGGAGGAGGCCCCCGGAAGGTGGAGCCAGCGGGGCTGGAGGGGGTGTCGTGGTTTTGGGTAACCGTGTGCCTGTGTGGTCCTGGGTGTGATTAACGCAGAGCACGACGCACACATGTGGAAGGTAACGCAGACTAGTTTTTACACACACACACACACACGTGCTGTACACATGCAGCGGGTCCAAAACACACTCCTCATTGTTCAAAGAAAATCCCCCGTTGTCTGAACAATGTCCGAGTGCATCGAGGGAACAAGCAGTTGACAGGTTTTTGACTCGCAAACACAAACACGGTGATAAGAAACAGAAGAAAACGGCCGGGTCGAGGGGAAGACAAGAAGATGAAGAGGAGGAGGAGGAAGAGGAAGAAGAAGAAGAAGAAGAAGAAGCGGTGAAAGGCGGCGAGAGCCAGAGCTGTCGAAACGTCCCCGAGGACGAAAATGAAAAACTTACTCAATCATCTTTTCCATGCTTTCTCCTTGTTTTCGTTCCATGGACACACACACACACACACACACACACACACACACACACACACACACACACACACACACACACACACACACACACACAGACAGACAGATAGAGTGCATCCAGATTCAGTCCGAAGGCAACGGACACAGTACACTATGCGCCTGACAGAGATGTGTTTTTCTGCAGTGTGTATGAGTTCATCCGAAGTTTGCCACCAGTGTGTGTGTGTGTGTGTGCGCGCGCGTGTGCGTGTGTGTGTGTGTGTGTGCGTAATATGTGTGAGTTCACCCGAAGAGCTTGAGGAAAATTGTGTCCATGTGGCAGTCTATACACCACATGTCCAGGTTGTGTGTGTGTGTGTGTGTGCGCGTGTGTGTGTGTGTGTGTGTGTGCGTGTGTGTGTGTGTGTGTGTGTGCAGCAGACAGAGAAAGCAGATAGAATTATGTTGGATGTCAGGATGGATTTCTGTGCGACCTAAACACGTCGGTGAGTCTTAGCGAGTCTCTTGTCAGCGTTACAGTTGAGACAAGGGAGCAGGAAAGGAGGGAAGGGAGCAGGAAGGAGGGAAGGAGGGAAGGAGGGAAGGGAGTGTGTACTCCTTTAGGATGTGTGTTCAAACAGGCTGCACCTGTCTAGCAGACGCCTCGGGAGCGACTCCATGTGTGCCGGTGATCTATCATCTGTCGGCGCGCCAGTCCGTTCCCTTAAACTATGACACCTTTCTTCTTCTTCTTCGTCTCTCTTTTTTCTTTCTGCTTCACTACTGATACGACACTTTTGATTAATGCACTTATTATTTTTTCCAGATCTCCGAGGGGCGAAGCGAGTTAAAGTGCACTCACAGTGCAGATGACGCAACGCTCGCTCGCTCGAACGAATGAATACAAACCCCACGAATTCTGCACGCCTCGTCTCGACCGCTACGCTCTCATGCTAACGTCTCCACCGGCTCCTAAACGGCAGTTGGTAACTTCTATAAACCCAAAAAAAAAAAACGCGTTTCTTTGCCTCCTTTGACCCGAAGGTCGACAACCAATCAGAGGCGAGGATTCTCTGACGCGTCAAGACCGTCAAACTAGGCTCGTTGATCAAATAATGGAGATTCTGTCGAATGACAGAATCTCGAGGGGCCAAAAGGGGGCGGGGCCAAAAGGGGGCGGGGCCGGGCTGTCAGCAGCCCGTCACCATCACCTCCACTTTGTGTTTCTGCCTCGTTGGGCAGGAATCTGGGTAATAATCGGGTAGCCTCTCTAAAAAATGTTTTTAAAAGAAGCTGTCGGGAGATATATGTGATGCTGGGGAACATGTGCCGGTTCTCGGAGAGCACAGATTTCCCCCTCCAGGCATGTCGCAAGACGGAAAAAATATACGTCGCGTGATTGCTTTGCACGGTTTAAAACTAAACCCAGCTGGTCCAAAACACAGAAGCACACGCGTGTTCATAACTGTGCTTAAAGTTAAAGCAAACAGACACACACTAAGGCTTGTTTTCTCTGCAGGTATAGAAGACCAAAAAAACACATGAATGCAAGCAGCTGATTTATTGCATTATCAGAACATATAATGGTCACGTGACCAACGTGATTGTTTGTTTGAAAACAGAAAGAAAACAGAAGCTTTCTCTTCCTCTCCTTTGTTTCATATTTCAGGCTGTGTCAATTATTAATCGCAAATAAAAATAAAATAAAAGAGGCAGAAATCACATATAATATGATCAAACCGATGTTCAAAGCCAAAGCAATGAAGCGACGTCCCGAATACATTACACCAAACCAGAAGCCTCAGCTTTTAATCACGGCTCGCCGTGAATTATTAAAGTGAGTCTGCAGAACTTGTGACAGCAGAAATAACACGACCGTCCTCCTTCAAATTAAAAGCTGAGCGCGTGTCTCGTTTGATACGCTCTTTGGTTTTCCCGTGGCTAACGTTAGCAAGCGTTAGCAAGCGTTAGCAAGCGTTAGCGAGATGCAGCCGAATAACAGACTTTACTTTAGGGATGCGCCATATTGGATTTTGGCAGATTTGCCAATATTTTCCAACTCATTTTGGCTGATTGCATCCCGCGTGGCCTGCAGTAGAATCGACAGACTATGACAGGCAGATGCAGTATAAAAAATAAATTCAAAAAACACTCACTAAGTAGTAAGTTGAAGTCAAATAGGTTTGAAAATAATTAAGTAGATGTGGATTAATGTAAAATATTTAACGCCTTCTGGAGATAAAAAGACAAACTGGTGGGACAAATGGAACATTATGTGCACTTAGATAGTTCCTGTCTGAGCTGTGAATGCCCTCGTGGTGCTGGTGTGTGGTGTGTGGTGTGTGTGTGTGTGTGTGTGTGTGTGTGTGTGTGTGTGTGTGTGTGTGTGTGTGTGTGTGTGTGTGTGGGGTTATGTTAAGGAGACAGGAATGAGGAACTATAGCGGGACGTTCCTGTTCCACCAGATACAGAACAGCCGTTATGGCGGAGCGGCTCCCTCACACCTACACACACACACACACACACACACACACACACACACACATCCATACGTTCACATGCATTAAAACTGTGCCGGCGGCGCCATGCAGCGAGCATCAGACACACGCCTCCACATACGGTATGGATGCACGCACACACACACACACACACACACACACACACACACACACACACACACACACACACACACACACACACACACACACACACACACACACACACACACACACACACACACAGGGAAGGTCAGAGGGGATCAGTGTGCTTAAGTTCACTGCTCCACTGCGGGCTGTTTAAGGCCGCTGAAGAATCAAGTGCACCCGACACACACACACACACACACACACACACACACACACACACACACACACACACACACACTCTTCTTCCATTATTAAATGGTCTCGCCCAGAGGCTCCTCTCAATCAGGGGAATCAAAAGGAGGAGACGGGAGAAACGAGGACGGGAGACAAACACAAGAAGAGCGACTGCTTGGTTGACTTCACACCGCGACCTGCGCATGTTTGAAACACACACACACACACACACACACACACACGCACACACACACACACACACATATGCGCAATAGGGGGAAGGAATGCCGTCCGTCTAAACACAACTGTCTGGAAGAACAGGCGCAAATAATAATTCACCCCCGAAAACGCTTCTTCTTCGCTTCTCTTCTGAAACGTTTCATCAGCAAATATTATATTATATCATATAATTAATTTGGGGAGGGGGAGAGAGACAGGTTTTTGCTGTCGATGGCTTCTACTAACTAGCCCTGAAACAATGCATACGACGCACTGATCAGTAACATAGATTTATCAAGCAAAACCCCCAAACATTGGACATTTTAGATAATTTTTCTGACGTTTAACAAACTAAACAATGAATCCGTAAACTAAGAAGATATGAATCGATACTAAATAAAGTGGAAACTGAGACATTTTCCTCCACAGTTCTGTGACTCCAAAACAAAAGTCGTTAACATTAACCGGCCATTAAAAGATACGACGCCTCCAGCGGAGGAGATTAAGGCGACTCAGCCCACAGCACCTCGGTCGTGCGGCGACTTATTATGAAGCTCAGGAACGGGATCTCTTCTGTTTTCTAACAGAAGTCCTCGACAGAGGCCCGGCGTTAACGAGGGCTGCGGATGTCCCTCCCCGTCGCTTACGTTTGCAATTGCAAAAAGGAAAAAGGTGAATATTAACGGGGAAGAGTTGCAGCGAGCGAAAAAAACCCATTTCAATGTAAATACGGACATGCGGAAAAATGATGGACCCCGTCCCTTTAAATGCTTCTGTGTTTGATGGTCTGTTTAAATGTAAATCAAAATCATCATGTCACACAAGCGAAGGGAGGAAAACACATTTGAAGACAAGACGACGCATTCTAAATCAAAATCCCACGTTTTTACCCATCGATAGCAATGCAGAATACAGAGCAGAGAGATGAGTGGGATTCTGCCTTTATATATATATATAATATCCACACGAGCCGAGACGGGAGAGTTGTTGTGGTTAGAGACAAATATATGAACCTTTTGGGAACCGTACGCAAAAAGCCCCCCCGCGGAAGCTCCTGAACATTTCAATACCCAGCATGCCCAAATCGGCCAATGTTTTGCCATAAAATAAGTATTTTTATTTTTGAACCGAACGACACAGTTTCTTGACTGAATATCCTTCCTAACCTGCCAATGCTTTGTTTTATTGTGTCGCAGATTCCGATTATTTAGGTCCTAATCTTTCAAAAAAGGTGTCTTATTAGTATGTGGGCTGTTGTTAAGGCCCTGAACCATACAGTTTGAAAAACTCGGGGGCGGCTCGAGGAGGCGTTTTTGGGGAATCTAGCTCATAATCATGCTGGATGTTTTTTTTGCAGATATACATTTTTTTCTCAAGACTTTGCTGACATTAAACACACAAATTTGAATTAATTCGGGGTTCCTACGACGACTCAAACTCAAGTAGGACTCCACACAGTTCAGAGAAGGGACACGATTCTTTCTCCGAGCTACAGCCGAAACACGAGCGGCATAAATAGTGAATGAGCGCTGCCTCGCTCCATCGGGCCCAGCGGTGGGACACAGGGCCTGGTTGTGGGAGGGGCCGGTACGACAACGACGATGATGGTGATGATGATGATGATACGAGTAGGATTTGTTCTGCTTAGGCTGAGCAGAGATTTTTGAGCGGAGATGATCTCCGAAAAGAAAGTGCGTTTCTCCCGGAGGAAGCAGCGGTGGAGGGATATACGTGTTCGCACTACTATCTACGTGTCCGCACAAAACATTCACGCACTGCACAAATATCCATGTTCTATTTCAGCGCTCCTGTGAAAACTTTGAGAGGGATGCAGGCTAAAGATAATATTTACTTTATGTATTTAGAGGATTAGTGTCTGAGCCAAATTACACGTCTAAGAGAACGGGACGTTTTAACTTTCAGTGTCTTAACGGCAGGATGACGAAGACCTCAATTTATATTACGAGCATCTTCTCCTTAACATAATATAAAATAAATAAATACAAATAATTCAAATCAATTTCTGAGCTGTATTGCTGCTTGAGATGAGCGAGGAGGAGGAGGAGGAGGAGGAGGAGGAGGAAGACATATAAGGGGAAGTCTGTGAGAACATTCTGTACCATGTCAAGATCATAATGATAAACATCTCGTACTGCCACACACACACACACACACACACACACACACTCACGTCCCATTAGCGTCCATGAAGGATGAGTTGAGGGAACTGGAGCAGCGAGACTTTCTGGGTCGTCCGGTTTGTGGTACAGACGCCAACCGTGTGTTTAGTGTAAGTACAGTGTGTGTGTGTGTGTGTGTGTGCGTGCGTGCGTGTGTGTGTGAGAGGCCTTCAGTGTCTCTGTTAAATCACGTGAACGCTGCCTGGATGATGGAGCCTCGTGGACGAAGTTACCTGAGGACGAGGCTCCTCAGGGTGCCCCCTGCGGCCCACTGAGGGATCCGGCCCTGATTTGAATCTCGCTGGGGGTCTTTGCTTAAATCCATACTTCGCCAACAAAATGAGAATTTTCTTTTTCATCTATCGAATTCTTGAGGAAAACTTCTCTTGGGTGCCTCCGTGGGGAACAATAATAATAATGTTTAATAACAGCAAAACTACCATAAATCCGTTCCCAAACACATGCATCCTAACCAAACACGTGTTTTAAATAGTATGATTTCACATGAGGATGCGTGTGTTTGTGGAGTCGTGAGCCTCTGACTGGATGAATGAGACTCGGATCATATCGCACGAGTTGTGGGAGAGTTTGTTAAATGCAGATTTAATACATTTTTATTGGATTCTCCGCTTAGCGTGGAGGCATGAGAGAAAAGTTTCCTTCAGAATTCAGGGTGATAGTCGTGAATATTTCATACACAAATGGTCACTTTGTGGCTGAGGTAGCGTAAACGTCGAGTTACAAGCCGCTCCTACGGCTGGTCAGTGTTCCCGCTGTAGCAAGCTAGTAGCGGCGCTAGCTAGCGCTGCTGCTGCTACTGCCCGCTGCTGCTGCTACTGCCCGCGTCCCCTCTGCCCAAGTCAGGTGTCGAGCCTGGTCCTGCTACCTTCGGTGGTTTTCAGGGAGCTAGCGGAAGTTAGCGGGGAAGTGACGGAGCGCTAGCAGGAGGCCCAGCTGGCTACAGCGGGGAGCTAACGGGGACACTGACCGAAGGTAGTAGCGGCTCGTAACCCGACTTTTACGGTACTCCTTTAATGTCCTTTGTTTCTACAAAAGGTATGATTTTAAAATGTCTAGAAACGACAAGACCTATGTTATATATTTTGATAAATTTTGTGTTTACATCATCCTAAATGATTCCAACAATTTTCAAACCTGAGAATTTGAATCATCATTTTCAGATCAAGGTGACGGTTCGTTTTAATCGATGGCGTCGTATCCTCTTTTAGTTTTCTTCGTTGTTTTAATATTTTAATGGGATTAAGACCTTTAGTCATCGGACGTCTGGGTCAAAGGTCACGGGAGAAACGAGCTCTTCAACGTGCGATGAACACCTGAATGACTCCTAACCGACTCTCTAAAGGAAACAGCTCCCATGATGCAGCGCTGCGTTTTGACTGAGCGGCCCAATGGCGGCGGTGCATTTAATTAAAAATATTTTTTTTTCATTAAGCAGCTGACGGTTGAGCGACGACGGGAAATCAGGGCTGTGACCCCGTGGCAACCACTGATTTTCACATTTAATTAAATTTGTGAAATGGCAAATTATGATTTCCAGGTAATAAGAAGAAGTCAGAGGCAACTGGATTTGCCCCTGACTTCTCTTTATTCTAATGTGGAAGAGCCTCGTTCAAATCTAAATTAAAAAACTTGATTTATTTTTGGGGGGATTGACTACGTTCCTCCGCTGCATTTGAATTTCGTATGTTGTAATTCTTCTGTATCACGTGGAATCGTGCACTTTGTTGTACGATAAAAAACTAAAAAGAGACATTTATTCATGCTATCCAAATCTGCAACCATGACAAACGGCCCCACAAAAGGAGGTGTCAAAAAACGAAATGAGCATGAAATAAAGTGGCGTCGGCTGTGGGGGGGCCGCCGCTGAGGGGGCCCATTGTGCCGCGGCCACGGCCCTCCGCCGACAGCTGCACCCGAACCAGCAGCGGCGGCCTCGTCGCGCGCGGCAGCTGCCCGGAGCCCACGTGACCCATATCATCAGGCTAATGGGGCGTCCATTAATGTTAACACGCCGGCAGAGCTCGTATCTACAGAGAGATCTACAGAGCCATTAATAACAGAGCTGATTGGCTTGCTGCTGGAGGAGGGATCGGATCTATAGCGTCGTCTAAGCCCCGCCCCCTCAATTAAGTCCATAGGATTTGATCCTGCTGCCTACGTCGGGTTACAAAGGACCAGCGCAGACTATCCTGCACATTGAGAAATGAGAAGCTATCAGGGGAACGTAGCATAATGAATGATTCCTTTACTCGTTTTTTTTTACAGACGAAGAAGCAGAGCCTTTGCCGCATCGGAATAATGTTATTAATATGGTGGTATTGATCTCAGCCATATTTCTTAACTCTACTAAAAAGATGTCTACCTCCATCAGCGTCTATTTAAAACCCATTCATCCATTTTCTGCAGCTCCTGGTGGCAGCGGGCCAAAAGGAAGGCATCCTTTGGCCCGAGCTGCATTCTCCATCTCTACCTGGGGGGATCCCGAGAATATATATATATATATATATATATTCCCTTGTCTGGGTCTGTCCCACTGTGCTCGAGCCACCTGGCTCCTTTCAGTGCAGAGGAGCGACTCTGCATGACTCAGCACTTCACCTTATCTCAAAGGGGCGGAGCCAATCCGGAATAATCGACATATGATGTGAATTGCTGCACACTGGTAGTGCAAACAGCCATCACATTTCAAACTGAACTCACTTTAAGTGCTGACACTGTTAGGAAAAATTATTTATTTCGTTAAATATCGTCCTCACAGGAATAAATGTGTAGCTTTTTATTCCTTTCAACCCAAATCACCCATCTTTGGTCTCTGGGTCCTCATGTAACGCTCTAAAATCAAAACAAGGTCGCAGTACGAACAATCAGTAATAGATCAACCTCATTTTTTTTTTAAAGACAAGGCGCTTTCAGTTCCGGAAGTGATGCCGGCTGTCGTGATTGGCTGAGATCGACTGCTGCCCCGAAAAAAACTGTACACTGTACACCAGAAAGCAGCCGACAGGCAGCACCGGCCGACATGCCGCAGAGCCGCTCTTCGTGGAGGGGGAAAAATAAAATCCCCGCTTAAGAGGATTGGGAATTCAACCCAGGCACTTTCTGCTGAATAAAATATCAGAAGCTAGAGGGGTCCTACGCCGGTTAAATGCTTAGCTCTGCACAGAGGAGGGTTGGTGGGAGCCCACGAGGCATTAGGCTCACCTTTTGATGTCGGTGAGCAGGGGTGTCGGGTGAAAGTGTGTCAGGAACAGCTGACGGATGAGCAACAAACACCAGGTACGCTTCAGCGTGGGGATTTAATCTTTGACAACAGCAACGTCTCAGATAACATCTGGCTCCACCGCAGAGAGGGGAAAGCCACAAGGAGCACTTGTTTTATCTTTCAGCAGTCTGAAGACGTTCAGGGGAAAGCATGAGGTGTGATTCCTGCTGATGCTGGAAGACGTCTGTTATATCTTTTTCTTTTTTTTCTTCTGTGTGAGTGTTGCTCAAGCTGAAGTGGTTTTGACTTCCAGCGAAGTGCAGGCGGAACATCAAATACTTTCTCACGACTAAAGAGCGGAGTCACGGAGCAGTGTGAAGAAAGACTTCAGTTATTTTAGTCAACATTTAGTCTGCGAGAATCAGACGAGACGGGGCTCGTTTCGTTTGCTAAATTCGGGTTTACGTGTCTGTGCAGGTATACGTGTGTGACTGGCAGCGAGCGCTGTGCAACAGTACTGGCATCTCCTTCCTGTCTGTTAGAAAGAACCCACTCTACTTCCTTTAACGGGGATATCAATCAGCTGGGTCTCCAACCGACCCACAACAGTTCCCACGCATTCCCACGACGTCTGGAAACACGCTGTCATGTATCGTCACACTTCTGTCTCCATCTACTTATCCCCCGTCATTCATATTTACATGCTGACGGACGTATTCACAGTCGTATGACATCTTTAAAATAACTACAGCATGATGAAATAGATGCCCTGTAAATGACGGCGACATGGGAATTGAGTCTGTACGGCGGCGTCTTTCTTCTTCCGGTGGAAACTTCCATTTATTCCATCTTTTTTTTTGCAGCCCACCGACACATTTACAGACTTGAAAACATTGAACACAATGCGATGCATGAGGTGAAACATTGTGCACATTTTTAAGAGGATATTTGCATAGTAATTGACCGCATATGCCGACATGTCATTTTAAATGTGCACATGAATGTAAACCAATCACAAAATTAGAGCTTCATGTCCAAAATGATGATTTATCCATGCAGCGTTGGAAATATTCAAGCCTATAGATGTGTATTTGTGTATTGCGTAGTTCCTGCTGGAACTACAACTCTCTCACTGACGGTATAAATGAAACAAAAACATGAGAGAGAACTGAGCTACAGATCCGTGAGAAAGTAAAGAAAAGTGTGAGGTGGCCTTCAAATTGCCTAAAGCAAATGTGTATAGCCGAGGATTGTTTGAGCAAGTAAAGGCAGCCCTTTGTGTAACTGTATGGTTTCATTTTTTTTTTATATTCTCTTTTATGTTTGCACAACTCATAGTTTGCATCCCGAGACTTCCTGTGAAAGAAGAAGTAAAATATTAAAGTCTCCACGGAGATGCAGCGCAAAAAAAAAGAGTGAATAAATGATCGGGGGAAGAATGCGTTGTAATATAATTATTAATAAACTGCCAGGAGCAAACATGACATACTTCACATATTTCCCTTGCAGCACCTGCACGGGCACAATCCTTTTCAACTGAGCCGCCCGGCGGCGTGGACGTCATGAAAACCGCCAATTACAGATCATAGTCGTAACGCGTGTCGTAGAAATGTTTTCGGGAACATGTGGAACGCGTTCTGTCGGGGAGACTTAAGGGGTAATTGGGTTGTAAAGACAAAACGGCCGGCCTTTGATCTCCGGGCCCGGCGGGGACGTTATTTACCGGACGCATTATTTGTGAGGCTCCTCACAAGCGTGACTCATTACCGGGATTAACCTGGGAGGGTTTTAGAGGAAACTTCGGGATGCTGCGACTTCAGAACGCTGAGGAGCTGCAAAGAACATGTCGGACACAAGAGGACGCGTTCTGCACGGTCACATTAACCGACTACTGTAGAAGAAACAAAGTCACAAGATGACGCAAAAATCCTGCAGAGCAAGTGCATGCACTGTTGCTATGAATTATTTCTAAGAGTTCTAATTATATATTCCGTGCAGCATACAGCCCGGATAGAGAGGGAGAAGAGTCAGACCCCAGCGTGATGACTCATAATCACAACCCCCCCCCTCCTCCATGAAGGCCGTCTGCACAGATAACCTACATAGCGTCGCCTCGTCTGTCACGCTCAAACACACCATCACGCGAGGTAACGCCGTCTTCTCCCGGCGCCGGGGCCTAGACGTGTCACATGGGAAACTGTTAAGATAACACAGGGCACCCCAGGCAGCACCCCATCGGCGCTGGTGAACCGAACACGCGTGTGTGTGTGTGTGACCCCTAGCTGACCTCTGCACGCCGCGGCTAATCACGTCGTACGATTACCGCGCTCATTAGTCACAAACCCCCGGGGTTATCTCCAGGAACTGTCACGCCGGCTGTTTTTTTGAGCGCGGGCCCGCGTCGTCGTCGTTTAATTAATCGCACTTGAACGGCGGCCCGTGCACAGCTGCTCTCCGCTTGTGAACATTGGAGTCTGACACCTAATCGCCGCCGTATAGGAAGATTAATATGAGGTGGTTTTACATTGTAGTCACAGTCTCTCTCTCTCTCTCTAACGTTCCAAGAATGAACTTGACGAACGGGTCCGACATGTTTATTCTTTTGTGCGGTTTATTTGCACATTGCTGTGACTCATCACCGTCGACTAACTGACACAAACTGTACATCGTCTGAGAGCAAATACCGGCTTTCAGAGCTGGAATCGACTTTTCAAGCAAATCGGAAATAAAGTGCAGCATCTAAAATTTGCTTGTGAAGCCTCAGATATTTCAAATGTTGGTAACAATGCACGGTGTGTGTGTGTGTGTGTGTGTGTGTGAGGGTCTGTCTCATGGTCACGCAGTCTATTATATTTGGAGGCGGGCTCTGTCCTTGCGAGGCCCCTGACCTTGCGGCAGGCTGACAATTTGACTCCCACCTGTCATGTCTCTGTGTAGAGCTTTAACCGCGCTGAAGGAGCTTAAACCTCACACACACACACACACACATTCCTCACATGCTATAGATACACACCCTTCTCTATAGCCCCATTATATGCGGCACAACTTCAACACATCATCGGGCGTGTCCGGATAAAAAGTAGAAAACTGCGCTCTTTTGTGTATCTCACAGTATATTTTTCTCACACTTTTTAAATAGTAACAGTGTCGTGGTACACGTCATGCCGAGAAATAAAAACGTATTGACTCTTGGCAAAACATCAAAGAGCAGGAGATTTGTATCTCGTAACACACACGTAACACACACATACAATCACCTGTTTCATGTGTTGCTCACTGGTTTAAAGTTTTCAGGGGAAGTACTTTTAAGTGGTACTTTTCCCTGTGTAAAGAAGTATTTTCTGTGGCTTTAAAGAGACCCCTCGGCCCTGTGTGTGTGTACCAGCTCCGGCTAATTGAAAGCCCTGCTGGGCCTCGGGCGGTGCGTGTCGGTTTACCGTCGCTATTGATCGCAGCTCTGGATCTCCATCAAAAGAAGCCTGCTGTACCGTCTCCTGCAGCAGCAGCAGCCACACACACACACACACACACACACACACACACGCAACAAGCACACTTCATTTACAGCAAAGCAAACAAGGGAAAGCAGGTGCAAGAACAGACAGGATGAGAACAGGAGAAAAAAAAAGAGCAAGAACTAGTGAGGGAAGCATCCACACTTGATGCGGCCTTTTGAGCCACTAAACCAAAGCCATTAAATCAATTTCCTCTAATCTGGACTGGGCCATCCCAGAGCAGGAAATGCCAGCCAGTAAGCCTCTCGGGGGAAAAGCGGCTATTGTGCCGGTACACAGACCATAAACTGAAGATCTGATTTAATAAAGTGGCTTTTTCTTCTTGTCTGCTATTGAAGACGAGCTCCTCTTTCATTCTTTCATCCGCTCTTGCTCTTCAGCCAACACTTCTCGGTTACATGACTTTTCAGCAACAATCACACGCCTCATTACCGAGAACAAGGTGTACCTGATTAATTCAGTACAAATTAATTTAATATACTATTGACAAGGTTGGGGGAATTGCCAGCGTGATTCTTGCAACATATATTATGCTAATGCATGTAGAGAACGTGTCCCGATGTTAATCCGGCGGCTTTACTCGGCTCCAGTTCTACAAATGAACTTAATGCGCAACCTTTTATAGAAACTATACCCAAAGAATTAAAAATGTTCTAACTCGCCTCAGGGGAGTAACGACACACCGGCCTGAAAGAACAGTTTAGAACAGTTGTTCTCAACCGCTGGGGCGGGGCCAACTGGTGGAGATCAGGGCGCCATCTAGTGGGCCGCGGCGGTACCGCCAAATGGTTTGCTTCAGTAAAACATTTAAAAAATGAAGTGATTCTATGCACCGATCTGAGTTATCAGCTTCTTTACGCTGCACGTAGCATGTAAAACTCTGAGAAAGAAGCGAGAGGGCTCACTCGTTAGCTACTTCCGATTTTCGGGCGCTGCAACCGTTCGTTCTGGAGACGATAGCGGGAAAGAAGCTAACGAGGGAGCCCTCTCGCTTCTTCCCCGTCTCTGTTGAGAGTCGCACGCGCTCGGCCTCGAGCGGCCTTGTGCTAGCACGTTAGCTTGCGCTCGGCCTTCGAGCAGCCTTGTGCTAGCACGTTAGCTTGCGCTCGGCCTTCGAGCGGGCGGGTGCTAGCACGTTAGCTTGCGCTCGACCTTCGAGCGGGCAGGTGCTAGCATGTTAGCTAGCGCTCGGCCTTCGAGCGGGCGGGTGCTAGCACGTTAGCTTGTGCTCGGCCTTCGAGCGGGCGGGTGCTAGCACGTTAGCTAGCGCTCGGCCTTCGAGCGGGCAGGTGCTAGCACGTTAGCTAGCGCTCGGCCTTCGAGCGGCCTTGTGCTAGCACGTTAGCTTGCGCTCGGCCTTCGAGCGGGCGGGTGCTAGCACGTTAGCTTGCGCTCGGCCTTCGAGCGGGCAGGTGCTAGCACGTTAGCTAGCGCTCGGCCTTCGAGCGGGCGGGTGCTAGCACGTTAGCTAGCGCTCGGCCTTCGAGCGGGCGGGTGCTAGCACGTTAGCTAGCGCTCGCAGAACGTCGACAATTTGGCGATATTTCACACTAGAACGTGTTTTTTAACGCGCTGGTGTCGGATCGGTAATTGTACTGGCGGAGGTATCGGAATCGGTACTGGGAAGAGAACGTCCCTATTGGGAACCATTGGTTTGGAGGTCAAGGTCAAGTGACCGACAGCAAATCAGAAGCCTGATTGATACCGAGCCATTGTTCTGATCTGAAGTGTGTGGTGGTAAAAAAAGAAGAAGAAGGTTTTGTCACAATGTGGGATTTTTGCTAATGCATCCAACCTGGTTTTAATTTTGTAACGCCAAGTCCCGCCCCCTTTCCTAAAGCTGGTGTCAGATGTCAAAGGTGTCCGTTTCCCCCCCCTGAAGGCAGGAGGCTGTCTCCCTGAAAAACAAGCTGCACATCACATTCCCTCCCCGAACAACGGCCGCGCTGCCTCGCTGTTGTTTCGGAGACTCTTTTGTCGCGCTGCCACTTCGACATGCAAATGTGACAGTGCGACGCTATTTGGGGGCAGGATGATAATGGCTTCTGTCATTCAATCTTCTCTCGTCTTTTGTGTGTGTGTGTGTGTGTCTGGAGGGAATATGCCTTCATCCTGTGCCGGTCCATTAGCTGACAATGGACGAGTGTTGGGGGAACATTACCAGGGAGACATTTGTTCAGTGTGGTGACAAAGCCGCGGTGTGATAGTGAAACTACATTTTTCAACACCCGCCCACGTGCAGATAAATTTCTCCTTCCCATTTCTTACAGACAGACTTGTGCATGTGTGTGTGTGCACTTCCACCTCCCTCTTCCTTCCTCGTCTCTCTCTCAAGAACACGTGTTCAAAAAGCCACAACTTCCTGCTTAGTGGAGCTGCGAGCTGATTGGCTGAAGGCGGCACATACCCCCGACACACCCACTCGGTGACGCTCGCTGAGCTTCCTGGCACCAGTTCATGGCCTTTTTTGCATTGGGCAATTAAGTAGTGTGACTGTGCAGCCACACACACACACACACACACACACAGATAAAAAAATACAGACACAGTCAGCACATTAGCAAACGTCAGACAGCTGCCAAGAGTGACCGGCTGTGTCAAAACATATCGCTCACACCTCCACGCTGTGTGTTTTCATTCCGCTGCTCTTTCATTGATAGGCTTCTCCGTGACACACCTCATGGGGCGAGGCGCTAAATGCAGAAAAGCGGCAGACATGATCGCCGATTCAAAAGAAGGGGAGTGTGCAGGAAATTAAAATCATGAGGTCCCTCCTGCGGGTCAAAGAGGGATTTTTCTTATTATTTTATTATCCCGAACTTGCAGTATTTTCATACTTTGTGTGGTTTTTCACAAGAGCCCGCCCTTTGCACCACACACTTAGCGCACTGTGGGAGGACTCCGACCGCCTATAAGAGCTTTTCCATCTACACACCACTTAGCCGCGGATGTGTGACAGTGGAAAAGTGAAAAAGAGATGGTAAAGGAAATGAGCCGCTTAAACGGGGACCGCTGAGGTTTTTTTGGGGAGGCCGCGATCCAGCTCGATCTGCTTAGCATTTTTTTATATATAATAAAATGTGATAAAATAGAATAAAAAAGAGAATACATCCACAGATACATACATACATAGATACATACACAGTAAGTGTAAAATGAGGGTGTTAAATGTGTGAACAATGTTGTTTTTCTCTTAATCATAATTTAAGACCTTTATTAAAAACCTTAAAATCTTGTTGTACTTTCAGTTCCATTGCTCTGCTCCTCGAACAGAAAAAGCTGACTGACCAAATGAGATTTGCATTGGTTCTACAGCGCTGAAATCAAATCAAGTACATTTTAAACTGCAGTTTCATATGACGAGGGTGCAGCAGATGGCTCACACAGGGGGGGAATTCCAGCTCTGCCCTTCTGGCCGTCGAGCCAATCCAAGAAAAAATGAATGAACCGTGCGTAAAATAAATGGACCGGCTGATTATAAACGGCATCAAACACATGTCTTGGCACCGAGAGCCTTCGCTGTAGTGCTCCTGACTCCCTACGGCAAGGAGCACAATGGCCAGGAAAGCCGCTAATGGCTCAGCTTGTTTTGTTTTCTTTGCGTATTAGAGTCACTTGATGCGGGTCAAAGTTTAAGGCTATAATGCAGCGAGCGGAACTGCAGGCCCCGCCGCCAGGAAATGACCCTAATCTTTTTTTACCCGAGCAGGAGCGGCTCCAGAGGTGGCCGCGCGTTTCCCCCTGAGTCAGGGGAGAGCATGTCGAGGTGGCGGCGGTGCAGCAGCAGCAGCAGCAGCAGCAGCAGCAGCTGCAGCATTGTGGGTAACACAGTGGCGGGGGCCATCATTGATTATGGTGATTAGCAAGGAGAGGAAACGGGCCTCGATGTTCCTGCAGCGGCGTGGCGGTGGAGCGGAGGAGAGAGGAGGCAGAGGAAGAGAAACAGAAGAGAGATGGTCATCGCACATCTAATATTAGCAAATTAGCTACAGGAAATGCATTAGCATACATCTTCTGGGACCCAGGAATGTCTGGACACAATTCTGGGCCAATCCATAGATTGTTGAGCAACTGAGATTATTGACTTGCTGCTGGAGAACCGGGACGTGTTGCTGGGCGGGAGAACCAGAACCAGGGTCGAGAGGTTTTCTAAAGGGAGTCTGGTGCTCGAAAACACTACCGCGTTTGTCCACAGGGACCGCCAAAATCCACACAATGAAAGTTCCTCGTAGCTTTAACCTTTTGGGAACCGTACGCAAAAAGCGCCTATTATCGCACAACATTTCTTTCTTTCTAAAACCTCATCATACGTGCCCGCGGAAGCTCCTGAACATTTCAATACCCAGCATGCCCAAATCGGCCAATGTTTTGCCATAAAATAAGTATTCTTTTTTTTTCATTTTTTAACCGAACGACACAGTTTTTTGACTGAATATCCTCCGTAACATGCCAATGCTTTGTTTTATTGTGATTTATGTCGCAGATTCCGATTATTTAGGTCCTAATCTTTCAAAAAGGTGTCTTATTAGTATGTGGGCTGTTGTTAAGGCCCTGAACCATACAGTTTGAAAAACTCGGGGGCGGCTCGAGGAGGCGTTTTTGGGGAATCTAGCTCATAATCATGCTGGATGTTCATAGTTATGATCAAAATATGGTATAAAAGTGTTTTTCGGGGTTCCTACGACGACTCAAACACAGGGAAAATGAGGTCTAGAGCCAATATTGGTTCCACAGTTACACCATTTTAAATGTGTTTGTAAATGCACAATTCCTTAATTATTAAGAGTAATTATTGCGTCTTAGTGCCAGCTGAACCTTTAAGGAGCGTCATGGTTTCAGACCGATATCAATTTACTGAAAGGCCACTAAAGTCCTTGTTTTATTTCAATAACTCACATGTTGGCAAGGCTGCTCTGAGGCCAGGGATAAAGAAGAGAGGAGAACGAGAGGAAAAGAGAAGAAACGCGGGGGAGGGGAGTCGAAGCCCGGCAGCTCGATGCATTAAAGCTCTTACCCGGTCTCTTGGGAATACCGTGTGTGTGTGTGTGTGTGTGTGTGTGTGTGTGTGTGTGCTCATAATGGTCGTAATTAGCTGATCAAACAGATAGACAGTGGACCAGACCCAGGCTGTGGGTGGGCTCTAATAATCCAGATCATTAGCTATATGAGTGTGTGTGGTTTAGGTGTGTGTATGTGGTTTATGAGTGGCTCGGCGTATGAATGTGTGCAGAGTCTGTGAAACGCTGCTGGATACGACAGACACTAATTACTTTTTTTTTCTTCTTAATGGTCCATGTTGCTGAAAAATAGAAATATTTTTCTGCCACATTTCTACAACAGTCAATGGATTTAATTTAAAAAATCTCGGAGGGAGAAACTAAAATAAACGTCCTGCTGAGATAAACGACTGATGGAAACATAAACATAGAGTCTGTTTCCAATGTTTTAAAAAGGATTTATGTCTTGCTGCCGGTTGTCGTTTCATTCTTCCATAAAAAGCACAGTTGTTGAGGGGAACACAGTTGAAATGTCGCGGGTTCGAAACCAGCCTTGTTCCGCATATTAAACTACATGTTTTTTAACATAAAACGAGGCTATTCAAGATATCTCGAGCGTAACTAAACAAACGTTTTCTCAAATATCTAATCCAACATATTTGGTTCCTTCAAAATCTCGAGGACCTCCTTTAGAATTGAAAAAAAAATACTGTTTGAACAATGTTTTGAATAACCTTTGGTGGGGAAACAACAGTGAAAGTGATCGGTCCTTCTATGATGTTATATTAAACATAACTGAAGCATCAGTTCTATTATTTATTCTTTTAAAATAAATAATCTCCTCAATAACCATAGTTCTAGCTCGTATAACCGGCCCGCACCGGGAGCGAAGGCCCGGCTCCCACCCGTGCGTGATGAAAGTCAACAAGCTCCACCCGTCCCGAAGCGTCCGCGTCCCTCTGGTGACATTTACAAGCTGACGGACGGGACGAGGGCCAGGCCGCCGCCGCCATGCGGACAGACCCGCCCTGTAGGTGCCCTGATGTCACCAGCGGCGGTCAAGATGAAATACTGTGTATGCATGAAGGGGGGAGGGGAGAAGGAGAAGGAATGGACGACGTGATCTGGCAGCGTAACAAGGATTTCTTTAAGCCGCCGCCTCAAATGTAATGTTTTAAATGTTTGTCCTCGATGCAGATGTCATTTTTGGGATGAAATACAGTGTGTGAATATTTACATCCTGTCAAACTTGAAGTCCTGTGTGGGGGTGAGGGGGATTGTAAAAGAGCACACACATGCTAAACACACTTAACGTAAAAGTCGCGTTACAAGCCGCTACTACCTTCGGTCAGTGTCCCCGTTAGCTCCCCGCTGTATCCAGCTAGCGCTCCAGCTAGCGCTCCAACTAGCGCTCCACTAGTTCCCCGCTAACTTCCGCTAGCGGCCTGATAACTTCCGCTAGCTCTCCGCTAACTTCCGTTAGCTCCCTGATAACTTCCGCTAGCGCTCCGCTAGTTCCCTGATAACTTCCGCTAGCTCTTCGCTAGCTCCCCGACAACCACCAAAGGTAGCGGGACCAGCCACCGGCTCGACACCCGACTCGGGCAGAGGGGACGCGGGCAGTAGCAGCAGCAGCGGGGAGCTAGCAGCAGGAGCTAGCTAGCGCTGCTCCTAGCTTGCTACAGCGGGGACACTGACCGAAGGTAGGAGCGGCTTGTAACCTGACTTTTACGGTATTATTATATTTAGACGGCTGCAAACACACACACACACACACACACACACACACACACACACACACACACACACACACACACACACACACACACACCCACGTTTCAAGTCTCCAAGTCTGGAGCTCCTAATCAGGGGCTCAACAATAAGGATCGCCCCGGGGCGAGTAAACCTGGCAACCCGCTGTCGGACTCCCACATCAGTCACATTTATACTACTACTGCAGCTATTATTACTGCTTGTTCCCTGCTGCTGTAATTATCAGGAGTCAGCTTTTTTTTGTATTCTGTTATCATAAGTGCTACTACTGCTTCTGTCATCATAAATCATTCATAGCATGAATACCATGTGGATCGACTACGTTGTTCCTTCTGTGCACAGGACATCTGTTGTACTTCTGTCCGTCCTGGGAGAGGCGGGACCCTCCTCTGGTTTTCCCCCACATTAATAAAGAATATTTATTTTGGAGTTTCCCCTGTTGGGACAGATTGCACAGCCCTCTGAGGGCGACGCAAATGAATTGAATTGAAGCCACTCAGCAAATCAGCAGGAGATCAAACTGATTAAACCTCAACCGTCATCCCTTCCCTCTCGTCTCTGTCGAGGGGTTGCACATGCACAGCATCGATCGGGCGCTCGTGAGAACATGGCAGAGGGGGGTTGAGGGATAGTTTATGAGCTGAAAGCCTTTCAATTACAATCAGAGTGAAGGCGGGAGAAGTTTCCAGCGAAGACGTCGGGCTAGAATTGGAAAGTTAAATACCGACCACGGGCGAGGAGATCTTCTGACCCGCTGTGAGGAAAGAGGGAGGCCCAACGGCAGATGAGCACGAACCATTAGACTCTGAGGCGGCCACAGCAGGAGAGAGAGAGAGAGAGAGAGAGAGAGAGAGAGAGAGAGAGAGAGAGAGAGAGAGAGAGAGAGGCCCGTTTGTTCCACTTCATTATCTGATGTGATTGTGCTCAAAGAGAGAGAGAGAATCCTCTGAGCCTCTGACCCAAAAGGGATTTTGCATGGAAAGGCAAAAGAAACAAAACAAACCATAATTATTGCAAAACAATCCAACGGCACACACACACACACACACACACACACACACACACACACACACACACACACACCATTGTTCACATACACACACACACGTTCAATTAGTTGAAGCAATTTGGTTTGCGTGCTATTTATTCAATATTTTCCTGATTGTCAACTAATCCCATGCAAAGTAAATAACTACTAAGTACTGTGTGTGTGTGTGTGTGTGTGTGTGTGTGTGTGTGTGTGTGTGTGTGTGTGTGTGTGTGTGTGTGTGTGTGTGTGTGTGTATCAACGCATGATATCGCTTCTTCCTCTGAGCCAAGAAGCTCCATTAAAAACACATCAATGAGCCTCACTGTTGCACTGGGTGACACACACACACACACACACACACACACACACACACACACACACACACACCGTCCTGCTGCCAGAAATACTCACTAGAGCACCGAATGTGTGCTCACCTGCAGCTGAAAATAGTCCCCCAAGAAAAGCACTATTTACTCGATCGCTCCGTTTATTTAGGAACAAACTGAGCGTATTAGTTCAATGATTTATATTTTTAAGACTCTCAGCGTTGCTTTTTGATCTTTTCACAGGATGTGTTGACCGGCCGCATTAAGTCTCAACTTTTGTCACCTTGTATTTTGAGCCACCGATCGCTTCCCCCATCTGAGACTTCCCCTTTTTTTTTTTATTTCATCTCGCTCTGTTGAACAATTTGCACCTTCATTTGCGGTGTCGGCGGCGGGTTAGTCGAACTTCTCACCCCGCCGGGCCTTTGCTTCAGATGCCCGTGCACACGCACCAGCTACTTCTGTCCGCTCATCATTATTTTTTAACCAATGCGACGAATATTAATATATTTAAAAAAAGTGCTGGACCATCACGGGGTTGGAGAATGGATCGCTTCTCGAAGTGTTTTCCGATGGCGACTTGGCACGCCCTGTTTATGTTCCACTTACACGTCTAGACATATTTGCCACATGGTGCAGCTTAGTTTATTATATTTATCTGTCCGTGCGCGCAGCCAGCAGTCACATAAAGTGAGAGACCTGGAGCCTGCCAGCGTTTTATGTATATGATATATATGTTGACATGAGAGAGAGAGGAGCGATGCGGCTCCGGAGTAACAGCTCATTAATGCAAGCGGGGTCTGGGAATAGACGGAAAAGAGCGCCCCCCTCCCACACCTAAAAAAAGAAAAAGCATCTGTAAAGCAGGGGCGGGCCTGTGGGAGCTGACATCCACCAACACAAATCAAAATGCCGCAGGAGAAAGTGAATGAGTCTACAAAATAGGGCCTCACTTGTGTGCGACAGCTGCGAATAACCGCACTCACTCAGGAGCGTCGGCAGCGGCAGCGGAGCACGACGGTCACCCACGGGGGGGGGGGGATCTCTTGTTAAACTAACGCCTGTCAGGGTGAAAAGAAATAATATATATATATATATATATATATATATATATATATATATATATATATATATATGTGTGTATATTGCTTGTGAGCGTGCAGGCCGGGCCACACAGAACGCCTTCTTTTCCTGCTCAGCCCCGCTCTGTTTGGCAGGAAACCGTTCCCTCTGAGCAGAGAGCTAATAGCCCCTGAGCTGTGTGTGTGTGTGTGTGTGTGTGTGTGTGTGTGTGTGTGTGTGTGTGTGTGTGTGTGTGTGTGTGTGTGTGTATGGTGATCAATGAGCTATGGACGGGGTGGCAGCAGACGGTGAGCTTAGCTGATAATGCTCTGACAGTGACCCTCATGACAAGATCCCCTGTTTGTGTCTCCCTGTGGTTGTAACACACACACACACACACACACACACACACACACACACACACACACACACACACACACACACACACACACACACACACCTCCCCCCTCCCTCCCTGTGTTTACGTGGGCTTATTCGGGGGTGAGCTCCCACCAACCTGTGCTAATCTTTCTGTGATTCATTGGTGATTTTGGCAATTCATAACACTTTATTGTTTATCCATTTCTTATGTATTGTCTGTTTATTTGAAGTCATACTTATCAGGTATTTGTGTTGCCTCACTGTTTTGGTCATTTCAGTGACACATTTAGTGATTTTTCACCAATTACTCATTGGTAAATTTGAATTATTAAGTAGTTCCCAACCTTTTTGACCTGTCATTGCAGGTTATGGCCGCTAAGAATATATCATATATATATATATATGAATAAAATATTAAACTGTCACTACACCCCGACACAAGACCAGTAAAAATAGTTCCTCTGCCTCCTCATAGCGCTCTGGATGGCATTTGCCGAGGAGTCTCTCATAACGCAGCTGTTTTAATCAATCCAATCAAACTGTCAAGCTTCAGCAGCGCTGATCAAACACCGATCAAGATTCGGTTACAGCGTCGCGTATTTTCTCGCCTCAAACGTTCCCAGAAACATATTTTAGTTTATGTGACCCGGTCGGTGGGCGGGGCTTAGTTTTGTTTTCGTGCTCGACGGTTTGACAGTTTGATTGGAGTTCAAGAGTTTTACGAGATTCATGATTGACAGCGACGTTCAGAGATCGTCCCCCTCGCTCAGGATGTAGTGACAGCTCAAGCAAATATGAAACAAAAATGTACTTTAATGTGGGCATATGGAAATTGAACGCAGTGAAAAAGAGATGTCAGATTGCTTCATTTAAAGGTTTCATCTGAAAGACAACAACGAGTTTCACCGCAGAAAAAAGAGATTGCATCGCAGAAATATAGTTTTTTTTACATATTTTTACATTACTTTTTCAGGGGGAGAATTATCAAATTAGCCGATTAATCAACTAACAATTGTTTTGGGTAAAAAAAATGAACATTTGCAGGTTCCACTTATTTGATATCATTGTGCATTGAATATCTTTAAATAATCAATTAGATTGATAATGAAGAAAACCTTATTTGACTCTTTATAATTCACGATTATATTCCAATATCATTGATTTTGACTCCACAGAGACGTTTCCTCTAGTCGCAGGAGGCTTTTTACATTGGTGTTAAATAAATAAATGCATTATTTAACACGTGAACGTTCATAATTATTTGTCACTGTGCAAAAGCTTCACAGGCACGCGTGTGTTCTGCACGGTCATGTGAAGAAGAGTGTGTGACGCGGGACAAATTTTCTTATGAGAGAAAGTGCATTTTCTGCGTTAACTGCGCTCCTGCAGTCAAACTAGGTGACCGAGTGTCTCCTGACCTTGAATCCCCCCCCCCCGCTGTCTCTTGAGGACATGGCGGCCCTGTAACCGTCACAAAGAACACACGAGGTCAGAGGGACGACGTACACATGTATGACTCGTGCATTTAAGCCGACGGCACAGCTGCCGTCTGCGGAAAACACACGAACGCGAGTTGAGCGAATATATATTTACATAAATATACTGTGCGTGTATAATGGGCTCTGGCTACACGGCATTCATTCCCATGCAACAGTTCACCGAGTGCACACATTCTCAACAACAGCGGAGATAACAACCACCCGAGCGTACCAACGTCACGCACGGCAATAATTGCTGTCTTCTGACTGCAGCTATAGCCGAGCTGGGCTGTGCATTTGGGGGAAGGGGGGGGGGGGGGTTATTTGGGTCATTTGATTCCCTGCCAGCGATGGTACATCCAGCTTCTTTTTTTTTTAAACCGGTAAGAAAGCACAAGAGAGATTAAGTGTAATTTTCCACGAGCAAATAGGCCGATTTTTCTTCAAATATGTTATTTTACCACTTAGCTGTACTCACAGAGAGCTGCACAGACAACACAGGTGGAAGTAAAGCACGGGTTTGAACGCCGAATGTCACCCCCCCAAAAACAGATCTGAATCAGTGACGGTTGTGACGAGGAACCGGCCGAATCAGAGGAGGGATTAGTTTTACTTTGACTGCCGCAGATTAAATCCAGCGGGGTTGGAGTCAGTGTATCTACAACGCTGCCAAGATTAACCGGTCTTTGTTCTTATGGATGTCAGAGGAGTCGACGGATGAAATGTGTGATGGATTATTCATCGCTGTGTTTCTCTCCATGTCGCTGCTGCTGCTGTCGACGAGGCCGACTCTCAGGCTCTTACTGTACTGCCTGTGTGCAATTAAATATACTATATATATATATATATATATAGTATATTTAATTGCACACAGGCAGTATATATATATATATATATATATATATATATATATATATATATATATATATATATATATACATGCACACACATATGGCTGCACTAAAACAAAATTGCATGCTACACAGTTTGTACATATATGTGTGTATGAGGTGTTCATGTGTGTGTGTGTGCACTGCAGCAGCTATGTCAGCAGCGGTCCTGTAGCGCCAGGTGAGATTTACGAGGTGTTAAAGAATGCTCGCCTCCAGCCCAGCGATGGGAGTCTGATCCCACCTCCTCGCCTGGCTCCGACCCACACGAGCGCTGGCAGAGGCACAGCTGCGAGTACACACACACACACACACACACACACACACACACACACACACACACACGCACGCAGATCAACCCCTTAACCCGAAACTGTGAGTCGAATGTCTGCACCAAACCCCCCTGTTTTCCCGCTCCGAATGACGCGCTTCCTGGTGGCTGAGCACACCTTCTAAAATGTCCCCCAGCTCCATCGCCAGCCTCCCCTCCCCCCCCCCCCCCCCCCCCCCCACTCACCAAATCTCTCCTCCTTCTGTGTGAAGGTATCACACACTCCGAAACCGGAGAGCGCCTTCTCTCCGAGATAGGAGCTTGACCCCGAAAGCGGCTAGAAAAGGTCACCGCTGTGAGCCGGCGAGAAGGAGGCGGCGCGTTTCACAGCTTTTACAAGCGCCATGAATCACCGAGACGTCTCCTTTTACTGGCCGACATTAAAGACGCCTCTCTCGCCTGGCGGCGAGTGTAACGTTCTGCTTCCTGTGCAGCTGGTGGATATTCTCCAGCTTGAGCCAGAGGTCAGCGAAGACTGGGTCGGGAGATTCTTTTGTTTAACGTTTAAACCCGCAGTACACCTTTTGGCCACTCGAGGGAGTCTGAATGTTCGTGAAAATTGTAGCTTAGTTATGACGATGAATCTGAATATGAAAGGTGAACGTTTGTTTACCTGATGAGAGGAAACAAATAGATCAAGAATGCTTTTAACTCCGCCTACTTTATATTATATTTGGTCTCATTAATACAATATTTTGCATATATACATTTTCAATAACATATCGCATTGAAATGGCTGGTTAACCTAGACAAGATAATATATAAGGTGCATGGAAATGGCAGTAAAAATAAATAAAAAAGAGTCTGCGAGTAAAGAGAGGATCCGATTTTGATTTAATTTTACACAATCCATAAAAATACGCCCGGATCGGCCCTGATACCAATCCTCTGGCTCGGCTCGGGACTCTATTAGATCTCCATTAGATCTCCACTTGATCTCCACTTGATCTCCACTTGATCTCTATTGACTGAGCCTCGTCGCTGGTTAGTCTTAAACCACAATAATCTGCTATATGAACACAACTGGTCAAACACTGGTTACGTTTTTGTATTTTGTCAAGTTTGTTATATTATATAGATTTAGGTCAAATCAATAACTCAACAAATCAATGAAATCGGAAACTTGCAGCATACAACAGCATCATAACTGATAAATAACTTGCGATTGTGCAACATGCATTTACCTGAAGCGACTTTTACCCCCTGGGTGAACCATGCCCCTAATCATTCTGACTGTACAGGGGTCAGAGGTCAACATGCATGTCAAAAATTTACAACAACGCCATAAACAATTATAACGCTGGAACATATTTACAAGAGGAATAGTTACGTCTTTAGCGCCATGCTGTATTGAAGAAGACTTGAAACTAGAGATTGTAGAGTCATTTATATAGACTTCTATACAAACAGAGGAGTCGCCCCCCCTGGTGGTTAGGAGAGAGAATGCAGCGTTAACACATGAAGCATAGACTTCTATACAACCAGAGGAGTCGCCTCCTGGTGGTCAGGAGAGAGAATGCAGCTTTAACACATAGAAGGCTTCACTTGTCAGACCCTCGCTGTGACTGTCTCACGCCAATCAGCTTGTTCCGCTAACCTCAGCATACGTTTCTGTACCGGGACACAAACACAGAAACCATTACAGCTCCAAACCAAGTAGCACTCGAACCTGTGACACTGACAGCGGTCCCTTTTGGTCCGGCGTGATCTCTCTCGACATGAAGGCCTTTCTCACCCAACATCTGTCCAAACAACTGTGGGGGCTATTCGGTCTCAGCGCGCCCGGCCTGCTATGCATTATCTGCCTCCCTAATGCTGCAGGGACTTAGAGCCGGATTAAACCACAATTACGAGCCCCCCCCCCACGTTCACTCCAGCTGTGCGGAGAGATGAGACGAGGAGACTTCGGGAGGCCCCGTTCAAAAGAAAGTTGATTGCCGAAGATGCATTGTGCAATCCCAGAAAACATTTACATAAAAGTCTAATTCTTCCGGCATATGGTGCTCCATCAGCCCTGCCGTCACATGGGTATTTCAATTTCCTGTTCCGCAGATTTCCACTGAGAAACCTCTCACTTAATGCCAGGTTTGTCATTAATAAACATTAAAAACCTGTCAAATGAAGCGTTTCCTTTTTTCGGCTACTTTATTCTTCCACTGCAGCTCAGGGGGAAATGCTGTACTTTCTACTCCACTGCATACATTTGACAGCTGTAGTTACTAGTAACTTTGAAAATGAAGATTTTACGCAACAGATCACATAACACGCTTTTAAAATGCAACTACAGCATTTTTCATTGTAGTCGGGGTCACATTTCAGATGTTATGAGTTCCACCAAAAAGTACATTTTCCCTCTAAACGTCTCACTTGGTTTCATTTCAATAAATGTTCGAATGATCCAATATCTCACTAAAAGTCAAATTTGATATTTGACATGATATTTGACATGATATTTGTGATGATGAGCAGAAGAGGAAACAAGATACACAAATGTTTCTTGTTTCCTCTCCTGCTCATCGTCACACAACCCTTCAGACGTATCTGGTGTCCCTTTATATACAACTCTGTACAAAGTGGTTCTGCAGTATTAATAATCAAATGATGTCATATATAATAATATATCAGCCAGAAGGGCCAAACCTGTACTTTTCCTTTACTTAAACTACATGTTTTTCTGCTAATACTGTCTTTATACTCAAGCCGGATATTTAATGCAGGACTTTTACTCAAGTTAAATATCTGATTACTTCGTCCAACACTGTTAAATATAAAGCAACAGGATCAGATGAATAAAGAACGACTGCAACACATGAATGAACGTCGACTTCTAGTTTCACCGTCAGTTAAATTAAATTAAAACTATTGAACTGAGCAATTCTGTACCACATTATTCTTCCTGTTTGTGAACTAGCGGAAGCGGGAGGCGGGGCTACAGCGGCGTGCTGCATATGTGACGAATCACTGGGCACAATTAAGAGGATGAGGACAGCAGACGGGATGAAGATGAAGAGTCATTACGCGAAGGTCTGCGGTGTGTGCACGCACACTTCATAAAACATGTCCCGATCACGTGACCTACCAGTCATGCTGTACGTGTTTGTGTGCTGTTAATGATTTCCCCAGGCCTCCTGCGTTGTGTGGTCCGCCTCGTCTCCGCCCTGCAAGGGATAGAAAGAGGATTGTTAGGGAGGGAGGGAGGAGGAGGGATGTAGCATATAGAAAACAAACAGGGCCAAACAGTACAAAGGCCAGCAAGGACACCCACCCCTCCACCCCTCCACCCCTCCTCCCCTCTCTCGCTCCGTCCTCACGCTTACTTCTCGTTCTGTTACTCTCTGTCCTTCCTCTCCCGTCTCTCCCTTCATCTTTTCTCTCCGACCTCCCCCCTCTATTTCCTCTTAGTATGAAGACCTTTTTTTTATTTTTGGTTTCCTCTTCCCTTCTCTGTTTTCCTATCCTTTAGTCCTTCTTTCATTTCATTTATTTATTTATTTGAACAGGGACCGTACACATCAATCAACCCAGGGGTAAATGTGTCAGTCTTAGCTAAAGCTAAATTTCAACCGTAGTCCCGTCTCCCCTCGCCTCTCTCTGTTTACCTCACAGTCACACATGAAAGCTAAACATTTATCTATGGCCCTGAAAACATCCTCCCACAGCTCCCATAGCCGGCTATACTGGTTTTAGAGTCGGCTGGCGGCGCTCGGCGCGTTGACAGCCGTGACGTCATTCAGACGTTAGCGTTCGTGCTACGTACTCATGCTAACCGCCAGGTCAAGCTGTGATGTCAGGCGGCCCGTCATCGCTGGTGAGAGCTCTTGTGCTAAGCTAGCTGCGCTAACGTCTGCAGTGAATTGACAAATTTACGTAGATTTGTGGAAATAAGACAGCATTAAGACTGTTGGCAAGGGGGAGAACAGCTGTTCAAAGCTTGTTTAACCTCATCAGAAATGACAAAACAAACTACATTTGAGGTTTTAGGGGATCTCGTATCCACCCAGCGCTATGTGTACTTTAAAGCACCTCCAGCACATGCTTTTCACACACACTCATGCTGCTTTTTCAAATTTTTTCAATATGGACGACATGAATATTCAAGCATTTATGTGTATTACATGTTGATAAGTAGTAATTAGTGAGCTTTCGGCACATTTGGACATTTCCAGTCCTGATGCTAAGCTAACAGTCTGCTGGCTTTAGCTTCATAGCTAACAGACAGATATGAGAGAGCCACATAGCTTCTTATCTTGGCAACATAAAAGAAAACGAGCATATTTCCCAAAATGTTAAACGTTTCCTTTAAACATCAATGCTGTCTTCAACATTCACAACATAACAGCTGGTTTTATCTGAGTAAAAAAATAAAAAAGAACAACAATAATCAACTGCTAATACCGTAAAAGTCGGGTTACGAGCCGCTACTACCTTCGGTCAGTGTCCCCGTTAGCTCCCCGCTGTAGCCAGCTGGGGCTCCTGCTAGCGCTCCGTTATTTCCTCGCTAACTTCCGCTAGCTCCCCGAAAACCACCGAAGGTAGCGGGACCAGGCTCGACACCCGACTTGGGCAGAGCGGACGCGGGCAGTAGCTAGGAGCAGCGCTAGCTAGCAGCAGTGCTAGCGAGCAGCAGCGCTAGCGAGCAGCAGCGCTAGCGAGCAGCTCCTTTTGCCATTACTTGGCAATTACTTGGCAAAAGGAGAAAGTCCGTTCCTATTCATCCCACAATGAAAAGCTGAATGTTGATCTACATCCGCTTATTATCTGGCGAGGTTTATTCCAGAGACGACAAATTCATATTACAGAACGACACTGTAATGAAAAAATGTATCTACGCATTTACAGGCAATCTATCCTCTAGCTACAATTCATTATTGTTTGAGTCTCAATAAAAGTTCCACACCAACGGTGATGATGCCCACAAGAGACTTTCCACACAGCGACAAAGAGGAGAGAGAGAGAGAGAGAGAGGAGGGAGAGAGAGGAGGGGAGGAAATGAGAGAAAGCATCCACAAATTGTGAGGAAATCTGTGAAAGGGAGAAAGAGGAAGGAAACCTGCTTAAACTGCAAAGTGTTTAGAGACAGGAAGGAAAAGAGGAAGCCGTAAAACGTCTTTACGGTCCCGCTGGGCGGAAGGAGCGCTTGTGTTTGACGCTCTACATGTGGCTGTTGTGAAACGAGGACGTGTCTGTGCCGTGTGATCTAACGCAGGTTAATTAATGAATGTATATTGCGTTGTCTGCTGCGGAGGCTACGTGTTCTCGATGGCATGTGTGGAAAACGTGACGGCTGTGTTTCACTGCACATTCAACGCGAGGGGAATTCCCCTCCGCCTGAACATAAAGAATACTTTTCTTTTCCCTGTAGGACTGCTGTGGAGAGGAGAGGATGCACCGATACTGGTATCTGATACTCGGAGAGCTGGGTGTGCATCGCCGACAATGGGGCCGATCTATTCAATGCTATGTTTATGTAATATATACATTATGTAATGGAAATGTAACCATTATTTCCGTTTTGACCACTTTCTGCACATTGAAAAAGGTTCACAGTTGAATTGTGACTTCTGTAAATTCAAGATATTTCAACAAGTTGCTGGTGCATGACTTTGATAAATGCACATCTGTGTTTTTATTTGTTACATTTGGTGTCAGAAAGTTAGGTAAAACGACATTTAAGCCAGGCCTGATGTTGCCTCACACATAAAAGAAGGATCTCAGTCTCTTGTACTATCGGGAAAGTCAGATCCATCCCTAGGAGATTGATGGATCTTATGGATAGAGGTGCCAGAGCGTGTTAATAGGTGAGGCCGATGCTAAGGCTGGGCCATATGGAGAAAAACATGATATTTTTGTAATAAATAGCCCGATATCGATACTGCAACAGTTTTTGTCGGCTTGACTATCGTTGCTTTCAGAAGCTATTTACACACAATCATCAGTAATGTGGATACAATGACTTAATGGGTAAAAACAGGTAATAGAACAGCCTGGTAAGCGCGTCATTTTGCTGTATCGAGCCTTTTTAAAACCAAGAAACGGCACGGAAGCGAGATCTGAGACGATGTCTCGTCTCTTTGCAAAGTCCTCTGAGGTTTGCAGGCTCCGTCGGTCGGAGGATCAACGTCCGTTTGAGAATGAAAAGCGCATCGAAGGACTATGGGGGTCACGTGATGTCACGGAGACACCAGATCATCTCACTGAAGACAACGAGGTTAAGACGGAAAGGTCAACGGTTCAACCCCGGCGCTGACAGCCTGTGACAGGAGGACAGAAGACGGCAAAAACCGAAGCGGAGCGACGGAGGAGGCCGCTGAGTTCGAGAGCTCGGGCGTCTTTGGAAGCGGACGAGCTTCAAAGTGAAGTGTCTTCCTTCTGCTAACTCCTCCGAGCGACGCTATCGCCGCCGCCAGTGTGGCCTTTTCAGCATCCCGCCGTCATGAATAGCTTCCTTTGTCGCAGTGAAATTCCACTGGCGAGTCTCTAATTAGCTGGAGGGCACTTCGACGCCGGCACACAAAAAAGAAAAAGAAAGAAGACAAGGCCACCAGGAGAGAGGTAGCTAACTGCGAGGGGGGAAATGAGCAAACAATAAAGAGCCTGAATGGAGGAGCGGTCATATGACGCCCTCCTGCCGGAGCTAAATCGAAACTAATCATTTTATTTGGGTGCTCTGAAAAGAAGTGAGGGGAAAGAGCGTGCAGGGAGAACGAGTTTCAGGAATCTGACAGGTAGTTAACCGGCATCGGGTTGTCAACGGCAGTATGAATCCTGCAGTCGGTATTTACATTGAATTGCAGGGGAGCATCTTCAGGCACACTAGTTGTTAAAAAAATGCGGAATTTTTTTTAACAACTAGTCTGCCTGAAGATGTGAGCAATGTTAATGAGTCATGTGACCCGTCTCGCTGTGTTCAGATAAGAGTTGAGGAAGGGACGGGGAACGCCGCCAATTCTACACGTGTAAAAAGGAGGCGTGATTAGGTGCATCATGCTCAGGACTTCATTTTTACTTCAACTTCATGGATGTCCAACACTCAAACGCTGCACTACCCCCTAGAAACTGTACAATGTGTGTCAATAATGCCACTTATTTAACCTATTTTCCTTCATAAACCACCATAAAGGTTCGTCCTACATCTATAATCCATTAGCCTCCTAGAATGTAAGTGAACATACAGCGTGTGCATGCGAGGCTTTGCTGGCCCTGTGTACATGCAGATGGGTGTCCTGTGTCAAGTTGGATTTCAGTAGCATTAGTGTGGCATGAGATCACATGCCTGTGCTATATTTGCACCGCCTGGATAGCTATTATATATATAGTGTATCTAAGCCCATCCCGGTGCAAAGTCAAATATTGTACAGTACACGTGTCTGAGGCTATAGGCCCGTACTGAACTGCAGCAAAGGGTCAGACGGGACACGCCGTGACATCAACAGCTTAAATGACAGATTGTATTGAATGACATGCTTTTTTTCTTCTTCTTCTTCTTTTGCACAGAGCTTCTCAACAACAACAAAATCAGCAGTTTTAAGTTGCCCCAGATTGACCCGATGCCGACATGCGAAGCGTCGCTAGACGCTTGGCATGTCGGCAACGGAGTCACGGCAGAGCGACTTCCCATTTCCTGTTAACAAAGCGACCACAGGTGCTACGAGTGAAGAACACGGGGCTGTGAGGTTGAGCAGTCTAATGCACAGAGAAACTGGGTCATGATAAATATTGCATAGCGGAGTGCAAAGTGGAATCTGCAAGCTGCAAGACAAAGAAGACGCCATTGAGACAACAGATCTGATCCATGGTTTACTTGGATGCTGCGTTGTTAGTCCTGAACCCGGCCAATCAGAAGGCCCAACCAAAAAAGGTAGCGTGGCAGTTTGGAGATCCTCTCCACTTCATGAGGAGATCATGTTCAGCCAAAATTTATCATAAGTGCTTTATTCTTAAATGTGTAGCTGAACTCTGAAAGCGGAGTTCAGTTCATCTTGACCCAGTCTAATCAGCGCCATCCGTGTGAAGCAATAACAGGTTGATTTCGGTATTGTTTTTGTTCTTTTCGTTTTGTTTTCTTTCTGTGCCTCTCACTCTTGCTCTCAGGGCCGCAGCCAAACAACATCCTCTAGACAGCATCAAGGCTTGTCTGGAGGGAAGGAGGACACTGAGGAGGAGCAGGGGGGGAGGGGGGAAAGGGCAAACATTTCAATAATAATTGTTGATGTATAAAACTCATGTGAACTATTTTTCCTGGTCAGACCTCCGAGCCATCTGTGGTGACGAGCTCTGCCCATTCAATTGAATTATTCCAAGTTTCTGTTTAATAAATACTTAAAGACATTTAAGGGTTTCACATCGCATTTGTTTTCTCTAAAGGAGATTGATAAGGTTAATTAAATTTCCATTACAATTGGCGACGAGGATGGGATTGGACGTGTGATCTGGACTCCGTTGGAAGACAGAAGTCGACTACTATATAGCTGATTCCTCCCGAAAGGTGAGAGGCTGTCCTCGGACGGGGTTTTGAGATTGCCGCTCCAATCCTGAGTTGGGAAAAAGAATTCCACCCGGTGAGAAAGCATTTGTGATGTAACAGACACTTGGGAAAGGCCGAAAATCAGGCTGGCACAAACAGGGTGTTGGACAGATGTGTCCTGGTATGCTTGTAGTCTTATAGGAATGATCTTGTGTGTTGCACCAGATTTTAGATAACCTGGTGTGTTGCACCGGATCATTCAGGTAATTCAGGAAACAAGTAATCAGAGAACCTGGGGAAAAACAGGCTCGCACAAACAGGGTGTTGGACAGAGATGTCCTGGTATGCTTGTAGTCTTATAGGTTTGATCTTGTGTATTGCACCGGAAGGTGATAGCTTGGTGTGTTGCACCGGGTTGTGATCACTTGGTGTGTTGCACCGGATCATTCAGGTAATTCAGAGAACCTGGGAAAATCTCGCGCGAATAGGGTGCTGGACAGGCATGTCCCGGTATGCTTGTGGGTTTATAAGTTTGGTCTTGGTGTGTTGCACTGGATCGTTCGGGTAATTCCGTAAGCGTGACTGGAGATTAGTGGGTAGAACCGGTGAACTTGTGGGCTTTCTTTTTAGTTTGATCTTGTGTGTCATTTCCTGATTACATGAGATTGTTCTGAAGGGAGGGTAGACAAGGAACTATAGTTCTTTTTTTGGTTTATGTGGGAGAAATGGGTAAAAATCAGAGCAAAGCGAAGCCTGTGCAGCCTGAGCCGCCTGTAAGGCCTGTTTACAAAGTATTATCTCCAGTGATACAATGTATGTGGGAGAAGGATAAACAAACTGTGGACCAATTGGAAGAATGGGTAAAAATGGGTTTTCCGGAGAAGGGCAGTTTCAGCCTAGAGAAATTGGAGCAACTCCGAGCGTGTTTGGATCAGAGAGAGAAAGACGAAGCGGTAGAACATGAGAGGAAGTCTAAGAAAGAAAGAAAGAACTGTGCCCCGTTTAAAGCAGACTGGAAGGGGTATGGTATGTGGAGGGAGGAAGCAGAGAGAAGGGAAAGGAAGAGATTGAGGAATGAGTGTGATACAAGAAATAAAGCAAGGGGAAAGGATGAAGGAACTGAATGCACTGCTAAATTGTATCTTTCTTTGTCCGAGGTGAATGGTCGTGTGGATCCTGCTGGGGACTCCCTCCCGCCGTCCTACGCTCCTCGAAGGGGAAAGCCATCCAACCACCAGCCGAAAGAAGAAGGAAAAACCAAGTATCGTCAGCGCAAACTCTGGGATGCCCAGCTGACAATGTGTGGGGCCATGGCATCGGGCGGGGCTGATGGAAAGCAAGACTGCTCTAAACATGGACAGAGAGAAGGCAGGCGTGAGGACAGAGGCGGCCAAAGAGAAAACAAGGCCCAAAGAGGAAGACAGAGGGGAAGAGACTTTGACTCACGAACCAAAGACTTTTTGTGCTACATGTGCGGCAGAACCGGACATTGGAGAAGGGTCTGCCCGCAAGCCCCATGGAATAAAAACAAGGCTGGTGGGAGGACCGGGGGAAGAAATCCGACTGAGAGGAGTGGGGGGCGACGGGACGGACCCTAGAGAAGGACCTTTTGACGCACACACCTCTGCACAAAGGGTGAGCAAATTCTGATTTGGATTATGACAAACTTGTGCATGCGATACACACATTAAAAACTAGACAGACATCACACACACCCACATATAAGACATATTTGAATGAAAATTAAGGTTTTAAAAAAATGACCATAAGTCATGTTAACTATTAACGGTAATATGTTCCATATTTGATTGACACGGGAGCCATACTCTCAATTTTGAGAACTTCTGCTTTACCTGTCCCTCCTGAGAAAGTGGCAGATATTGCAGAACGGTTGGCTCGGTTGGTGTATCAACTAGTGAACTGTAGACAACGCTATTGTCTTGTACATTTGATGACATCACAGTCAGGCATGCATTTCTGCTGTCTGATTGCTGCCCTATAAATTAGCGGGGCAGAGATTTAATGTGCATAGTTGGGTTTATTCTCACATCGGGCCCTGATGGCCTGATTGTAAGCAGACAAGAAACCAAGCAAATGATGAAATATGACACGGCGGATTTGGTTTACCGTTATAAGTGGTCTTTAGGATCATTGGGGGGAGCATTACAGCGGACTGATTTTGCTTCACAACATTCACCACGTGTAGAAAGTCACATGCAAGTTGATTCACTACACTGCACCGCACACAGATGAGTTGTGAGGAGGTGGTGTTTGGAGTGAATGAGGAAGAAATAGAGGGTTTGTTTATGAGGGACATTTATTGGACCAAGAGGACTGCCGCTGTTTCTGTCTGACTGCGCACGCGGACTCTGCTTCCTGATCTCAGGCCTTCATGTGCTCCTGAGGACCGGTACAGTAAGAAAGGCGACGTATACAAAAGTGCGATTCGCTCTGTCTAAAGTTTCATACATGGGACATGTGATCACAGCAGAGGTCAAAAGCCTCTCTCCCAAAGTTGGTCGAAGGTGCAGGAGGTGTTCGGCATTCTGGGGGCTGTCAAAATGCCTCAAGTCTCAATTTTCAAGTTGTCATTTGACCTAAAGGCCGTAAAAAGGCTTCTAAATGGGAGCATTTAATGATCTAACGGCGCCACAAAAGTCTGGAAGCGTTTTCAGAAAGACATTAGGAATTATCGCCTCGCGGTTGTAGGCCACCGACAATAAGTCAAACTTGCAATTTATCCGACTACACATTACACACCCTTTGAGTTATGGCTAAAAATGTGTTTGGTGAGGTCACAGAGATGACCTTTGACCAGCCATTTCTAATAATTTCTGCCAAATCGGAAGAAATCCCCCCCCAGGGCGTTCTTTAGATGCGAGAATGGGACGGACTGAAGGTCGCGGTGACCTTTGACCCACGACTTTGAATTTCCTTGAATCCAAAAATGGATGTTTTTGTGCAAAAATTGGAAGAGATTGGCTCCGGGCGTTTCTGAACCGTCCGGAGAGAAAAACCCGGAAACACAACGCCCCACAATACTGAGACGCCCGCTCGCTGTGACTAATTGAGTCGTTCCTATCTGACCAGGTCTGCCCAGCATCACAGGCACATCTTTATATATTTTAAGAGGGGCCCGTAAAACCTCTCTTGTAAATACAGTTCATTATGTTTTAACAATCCGACTGCGAGGGCTCTCTCTCTGAACAGAGTTATGGGATGTTCCAGAGGCTGTTATTTGCTCGTCTATTTAAAAAAAGAAAGAAAAAAGAAATCCAACCACGAAGACAATCATTAGTTGGTTGCAAATTAAAAGGCATCACAGTTACACGCCTTGAAAAGTTCTGCATCTCCAAAGCGGCGACTTTGATGAGACGAGAGAGAAGAGAGAGGCTTGTCTCGGAGGTTGTGTGCTGCTCCCTGTTTCCTTTAAGTGTCCACAAAAAAAAAGAAAGCGACACTGATATGATCTCACCAGATAAAGTACCCACAGTGAGAAGTCTAAAACAGAAACAGAAAGAGTCTTCCCACTTCAGAGGGCATTCAACTGAAAACATCTTGAGGGTAAATTCTGTCAGTGGGCCCCAAGTTCACTAGTATACACCCCCCCCCCCCTCCCTGTTGGCCAATGTAAGGCTTTGAACTTTGTGAGGGGGGTTGTGGGTAATTCTCTGCGCTGTCAGGACTATGAATGATGGTGGATGGAAAAGATCAGATCCCGCCTCGCTGCTCCGCCCTCGGGGGGGGGAGGGGGGTTAAGAGATCTTCTGACGCTGCAGACCGAGCCACGCAGGGCTAAACATGGGAAGTCACAAGAAGAGCTCCAGCTCCGGGGGGCGCAACGTGTCGTCACAACATACAAAGGCCCCAATTACACCCGCGATTTCAGCAAAGGACATCCTCATCAGCCGCGTCGATCGGCAGGCGGTTTATTTTTCCCGAACGCAGGAAATCCTTTGTGCCATGTTAACAAAGCAGGGGCTCAAAGTGGGCTCGTCTCGAGAAGTCAAGACTACACGAGCAGTGCACTCTGCAGTGGTTTTGATCAATTGGGAATTTAGGTTGGGGAATTTCAGCCAAGATTCCACTCGTCTAGCATTATGGGTATTTTTGTGGCTCGTCTGTGGGAAAAGGGCATAAAGCTTCGCTTGGCATAAAGCAGATCCCCTGTCAGTGGCTTCGCTGGGTTCACATGAAAACCCGCCAATACATTTCCCAATCCTGCTCATCGCCACCTTCACCCCATCTCCTCCTCCTCCTCCTCCTCCTCCTCCTCCTCCTCCTCCTCCTCCTCTCCCTCCCTTCCATTACACTTAACCTTGACCGGGCTCACTTAGTCGAAATAAGTAGTAAATTAGATCCAACATCCGATGCCCTCTTTTGAACCTCGACATACCCGCGGGAACCAATGGCAGGAGAGGAAATATATCAGGTCTGTATATCAGGATGCACTTTCAGTGTTGGTCACATGGGACGCCGTCGCCGACCGTGCAGCACGACGGGCTTTGCATGACAGCGCCGCAAACACGTAAACATTTCCTCTGGAGAATCTGCATTGCCCATCTGGAATCGATGCAAGTAAAACAAAAACATGGTCCCCTCGTGCTCATGTGGGTTTGAAGGCATTCTTCGTGCCCATAAAGCTTGAGAATTAGCTAATAACATCAGGAATCACTTCTCAAAACCCCATGCGGATGTGTACCGTAAAAGTCGGGCTACAAGCCGCTACTACCATCGGTCAGTGTCCCTGTTTGCTCCCCGCTGTAGCCAGCTAGCTCCCAGCTAGTTCCCCGCTAGTTCCCCGCTAACTATTGCTAGCTCTCCGCTAACTTCCGCTAACTTCTGCTAGCTAGCTCCCCGACAACCACAGAAAGTAGCGGGACCAGCCCCGGCTTCGACACCCGACTTGGGCAGAGGGGACGCGGGCAGTAGCAGCAGCAGCAGCGGGGAGCTAGCAGCAGCACTAGCAGCAGCGCTAGCAAGCAGCGCTAGCTAGGCTGTTCCTAGCTTGCTACAGCGGGGACACTGACCGGAGGTAGGAGCGGCTTGTAACCCGACTTTTACGGTAACTGTGGAGAAAACCATTTATTCACACATAAATGTTTTTCATGCACAAACCCTCACACACACACACACACACACACACATGCAAACTACAGTAAACGTCCTTCAGGCCATCTGTGTGTCGATGTATTCCCGTTGGGGAAGAGAGGAAGGGGGAGGGTGGGTGACAGCATGGTCACTCCAAGGGCGGTCGCTCTGTCCCGGTGAAAGACGGGATTCACTGAACACTAGAGGCACGCTCATAAAACGCACACAGCACTCAGGAAGAAGATGACCGAAGAGCGACGGAGGAGGATAGCTCTGAGAGAGATGACGGAGAGAGAGAGAGAGAGAGAGAGAGAGAGAGAGAGACACAAGGCCTCGTTGATGAGCGGCTGCACAGCTGGATGGTTTAAGGAGACAGTAGTGTGGGAGGGGGTGGAGGAGAGAGACAATGCAACAGGGCTTGTCAAAAATGAAAATTTACTGTTGATCAAGCTGCATATAGCTTTGCCCCCCGGCGCTGTATTTGCATGAAATATGTGTAGAGAAAAAGACAAGGAAGCTCACGCTCTGGAGATCTTTTTCTGTCCACGAGCAAATCCGTCACGACATTTATGTGCAGAATGGAAAAAAATGGGGTTTGTGTAATTTGTCTCAAACGTTTTGGGGAGTTACCATGAATAAAAGGAATGTGGCATCAATTCCATGTATTTGCCCCGATGCCTTGTAAAGACACATGTTGACCAATGGGTTTCCAGGACTTTTCCAGGACTTTAAACCACATTTCCATGACTAAACATTTAGTGAAATCTGGGTGTAAACATGAAAAAGTGAGTAAATGTAGTATTTAAACTAACAATGAGAATACAAAGCATACAGTAAACCTTAAATGACTCAAATGAATGAGACAATAGTTTGATTAAAAGAATAAACATTTATATAGATGCCTGTATGTATGCATGCTTATATTCTGAGCGTCTTTCTTTTAAAAGCATATTAATTATTTCAAACTCAGCGTAAATGAATATAACACATTTACATGACTTTTACAACACTTTTGGGATTTTATTTTTGTCAAGGACTTTTCCAGGCCTGTAAATAACCATTTTAAAATGGCTGAACACCATGGTGTAAACAATATTCTCATTCAAGTCACATGACTAGCTGGACGAGCCATAAAGGATCTCATGACCGAGCCACCATACGATGGGGTCACACACCAAATTAAGACATTCATCTTTTAAACATTGCGATCTTGCTTCTCTCGGCAGTGATAGTGTCTGAGAGCCGATGGACTCTTGTGTCTCCTCGTCACGCTCGGGCTCGAGTGATTTTCATTTATTTTTTTTGGACATGCGGCTCATGTTTGCAGCACTGAGCTGGTTTGAGGGAACAGACGGGTCTTTGTCCCGGGTGCTGGTCCTCCTCACACAGCGTTTTCGAATTGTTTAATATTAACTATGTGCTGTTATCTACGAGCAGCGCTCTACCAGCCGACTGCCGCGGGACATGAACCGATGCCAAAGAGGACTTGATGGGATGTGAACTCACCACAGTGCAGTTCATTGATGAGATCTGCCAACATGGCGGCACCGCTCAAAAATACATCCCACTCGGTGAGAATGACGTCTTTAGAATTCATAGAAATCATAGTCAAAGCTATAAAAAAAAAGTTGTAAACAACCAAGTTGCAATAACTTTTTTTATGGTCCCAGAAATAATCGTGAAAAACCAAATCGTCGTCTTTTTAAGGCCGTTTTCATGTCACTGATGTAATGATGAGCATAATAATGAGAGTGCACCCTCTCAAAGAGCAATTACATTTGAAGGTTCTTCTTGGACTTGGAATGTGTAAAAATAAATGTCTTTTATTGTGAAAGGGTTTTTGTTGTTTGATAAATATATTCTAAGCAGCTCGATTGGCTGATTTATTTATTTATTCGCGGCTTGAAGGCCCAGAGAAATCGACCACGATCCGAAACAACACGACATTTTGCTTTTCTGATATATAAAAAATATTCACAAGCCCTCAACGGGGGGAAACCCTGCTGTTTATTTTGGGCTAAAACGCTAAAACATTCAAAGTCAAAGTCAGTTTTATTTGTCGATTCTTCCACTTGTGCAAACATACAGAAGATTTGAAATTATGTTTCTCTTCTGTCCGACATAAAGTGAAGTTTAAAAAAAGAACAACATATAAACAACATAAATTAGGAAACTATAAAAACTATAATAGACTATAAGTCTGTGTTGTAAAACAAACACAAAAACGGCAATATCGAGGTCAGCAAAAATGGCCGAGGTCACGTTCCATATGTCGTGCGATAAGCCGACGCCGTAATTACTGCGGCAGGCCGAGTGTTTATCTGGAGCGGGTAGGGTGAGAAAGTAACGCCGCTTGACTCCGCCTCTGCAAAAAACCCCTGAATGTGTTGATGTTCCTGCAAAAAAAAAAAAAGGAGGACGGAAGAAGCTCAACAGGTGCGTGACGACAGCCGGGCCCCCAAGCGAAAGCGGGAGGCATTAAATCACCCAGCGGCCCGGAGCTATCATCGTGGAGCCTGAATGCGATTAGTGTCCAGTGGTAATCTAGGGCCTATTCATTCCTGCTTAGAGTAGGTGACACATTTGATTCAGAGGATTAGTCCACCTCTCCTCGCGGCTCCGGTGGGAGAGGGTGAATCAAAGGGCCCACGATGGAGGGAGCGGCGCGAAGAGGAAGGAATATGAAAAGGAGCAGAGAAGGGGAGCGGCAGCCGTGAGCCCGACACTCTTCCATAATTAAAGCAGACAGTTGCTTTGTGCAGCCGTGTCATTAACATAACCCAGCACGCTGCAGGCAGCGCCGTAGTCAGCGCCTGCAGAACATACGTGACGAGAGGAGCCGGCTGATGCTGCAGATTCCACCGCGACGGGCTGTAATCTAAATGAGTGCATTTGACCTTTCATTTAAACGCGTGCATTACATGCATGCATGTCCTGATATCAGGCGGTGGGGATTTAGGAGGCAATCTCGCACGCAAAGCCACATAAAAACACACACACACACGCGTCTATTTATCAACCCGTCGTTAAAAACGGTGGCGCTTCGCGACACAATAGAGGAGGCGAGTGGGTGAGGTCACCCACGCTGAACACGGAGAAGCCATGTGACTCACCACATGATGTCACATGTGGCTTTTGTTATCTGTGACTTGGTTTCAGGCGACAAACTTAAAGGTGGAAGCACCTTAAAGCTGCATTCTCTCTCCTGACCACCAGGTGGTGACTCCTCTGGTTGTATAGAAGTCTATGCTTCATGTGTTAAAGCTGCATTCTCTCTCCTGACCACCAGGGGGTGACTCCTCTGGTTGTATAGAAGTCTATGCTTCATGTGTTAAAGCTGCATTCTCTCTCCTGACCACCAGGGGGCGACTCATCTGGTTGTATAGAAGTCTATGCTTCATGTGTTAAAGCTGCATTCTCTCTCCTGACCACCAGGGGGTGACTCCTCTGGTTGTATAGAAGTCTATATAAATGACTCTACTTCTCTTGATGTATTCCCTCAGTAAACATTGTAAACATGAGTTTATGTCTCAATCTCTAGTTTCAAGTCTTCTTCAATACAGCATGATGTTCATTTAGTAAATTATGGTCAGGGGATGCTTTAGGGGCGGGGCTACAAGGTGATTGACAGGTCGCTACCGCAGCGGTCTGGGAAATGAAATTCTCTCCATTGAAGTTTCAGAAAATGCTGATATAAAGTTATAGATAGTTTCCATCCCCATAAACCATTGTGACTGGAAACTACCGAAAAAGAAAACAGATTCAGCAAAATGATGCTTTATTTCTCCCCTCAAATGTTTTTAGAAACACATTTCTGTGAACTGTCGTCTTAAAACAAGCGTGTTCTCATACACACATCTCTTCACATGGCGACCTCGGATAGCGACGACATCATGACTGATAATACAAATCCTCTATTCAGAGCATGAATTGGTTCTTCACTTCCAGAAACTCACCGGCGAGCTCCAACGCGGCGTTCAGCCAGACTCGTTATCTGCGATGCGTCTCAATATGTGAAGATAAACACGTTAGAATAAGCAAAATAATCTTAAACGAAAGAACCAATTTGCACTGTTTTGCTTTAATTCACCGCACAATAAAGAGCCGTTGATGTAACGTTGATATGCAAAGATGAAACAGCCGAGATGAAACAGCTGAGATAATCCCAAACACACACAGACTGAGCATTAAAACACACACACACACACACACACACACACACACACACAAACAGCACCGTCATTTAAATGTCAAGGGCCCATTCGATCGCTCAATGTTTTACAGCCAGTAAAAGAACACAGAAGAGTTCAAATGTCGGTCACAAAAGAGGAGAAAACAGCTTCAGTATCGTAAGTATTGCAAACTCTGCTAAGCAGTCAGCAGGGGGGGCGGGGCTTCAACCAGCAGGGGGCGGGGCTTCAACAGGTTCTCACGTTAGTCCCAGTCTGCGTTGGGTAGAGGGGGGGGGCCCGTTTCTTTTGGTCACCCTAACCCTCCAAAGGTCCCTCTAAACTGAATGGGAGCAGAAAAATACCCAGAATGCTTTGCGAACTGACGCATGTAGCATGCAACTTTGCCAATAAAAGGCCCTTAAAAGTGCACGTCTTTGCAAATAATTCTGCTTACATGTTGGAATATGTTTGTTGCATGAAGATGCAATGGAATATGTGATTAGATTTTACGCAAAAAGTGCTACTCAAGTCAAATGGTTCCCTGTCCCGTGTATGAACCTTGAAAAATAATCTCTCGGGGGGGTTATTATCTCCTCAGTTCATCAGGAGATATAGACAAAAGATACAAGGTGCTATAGACGGAGATATTACATTATATTATGAAATATTACAAAAAAAGTCATTCACTCTAAAGCAAACCTCCAACACTCTTTATTTCACAGAACATCGGTAGATAGCAGCAGGTTGATGTAGCTGTCACACTGTGCCAGGAACACACACACACACACACACACACACACACACACACACACACACACACACACACACACACACACACACACACACACACACACTTTATGTGTGTTTTCTAGGATCTTATTACTCACTGCTTTCTTCAGTAGATTTTTCATTTTATTCTGCATGAAAATGCACAGCGGCGGCACATAATGCAACTCCTCTCTCTCTCTCTCTCTCTCTCTCTCTCTCTCTCTCTCTCTCTCTCTCTCTCTCTCTCTCTCTCTCTCTCTCTCTCTCTCTCTCTCTCTCTCTACTGATCAAGCCACAAAGAGGAAGAGACGGGCCAGTGGGAGACTGAATTCAGAGCGTTAACAAGCGCAAAAAAGACAAATTCAGAGACTATCAAAGAGCGAACAGCGTGGCAGAGTGAGAAAGGATGATGAAGGGAGCGAAAGCCAAAGTGCAACAGAGAAGAAGAAAAAAAGAAACGTGACGAAGGTAAAGCGAGAGACAGCAAAAGAGTGAGAGGGAACGATGACATCACTTCCTGGCCGGTCCGCTCTCTTGAAGGATAAGTTCAGCAGAGACGCGACCGAGAGCTAACCTCACATGCACTACACATGCACTAAAATACATGGGAATAAAGCCCAGAGGGGCTCAGATAACACACACACACACACACACACACACACACACACACACACACACACACACACACACACAGTGTACTCCATGCTAGGGGAGACTTGGCTCCATCGTTACGTAGATAAATCGTTGTTTGATGCTTTATTAATGCTCTGAATGTCAGGCGGAGAACCTTTGAGAGTATTCTTCATTGTTCATCATTATGAAGCTAAACACGTTAGCTTAGCTTACATTCTGTTAACAGGGGGGGGCTGCTAGCCTGTTTGGCTCCGTCCAAAAGGCAAAGGATTTATATAACAAAATGAACGTAGCATGCATGTCTAGACGAGATGCGAGGGATCTGCAGGATACTGTGAAGTCGTGCTGCGGGGGCCGATTTCAGAGCGGATTATTGCAGAAGTCATTTTTGAACGAGGGTTTTTTTCTTTCCCTCCGCTGCAACTGAACCCGAACGTTCCGGTTTCAGGTTCGGCTCTTTAAAAAAGGCAACGAGAGGAGCTGCTGTTGCGCTGCTGCAGGCGCCTCCCATGCTCTCACGTGCACAGAGGCCAGCGGTGGCGCCGGAAACGCCACCGGGAGATAAAACCCCAGGCCCGATCGGCCTTCTGTGCGCAGCGCCGAGCGAAGACGTTCCGCCAAAGCGGCGAGATTGCTTTTGAACCGGTTGCCAAGACAAACACGTGTCGCCTCAGAAAGTTTTGCAGCAATCTGCCTCGACTGGTCTGGCCTCGCTGCACGGTGACGTCCGCTTCTGGAAAGCTCCCAAAAACGACTGCCAAAGAGGTGAGATAAGTGTCGCGCAGGATTTTAATAAAGAATACGTCTGTCAGGCTTGTAAAAGTAAAAGTGTTCTCTCGGGTTGGGCAATCTGACGGACATATATTATACTGTATATTGTTTTTGTTTTTTTATTGGGGTCTTTTTCCACTGGCAGTTGAGGGGGCGGCAGCAGCGAGCTCAGCAGTTTAGAGTTTTAGCAAACGCTTGTGCAACTTCATACAGCGGTGTTACAATCTTACCCCGGTAAGACGCGCTTGCAAAGACGGCAAATTGCTTCCGTTAGCTCCGCCGGTTTGCCGGTTGCACGTCTGGTTGCACGTCTGGTTGCACGTCTGGTTGCACGTCAGGTTGCACGTCTGGTTGCACGTTAGGTTGCACGTCAGGTTGCACGTCTGGTTGCACGTCAGGTTGCACGTCTGGTTGCACGTCTGGTTGCACGTCTGGTTGCACGTCTGGTTGCACATCTGGTTGCACGTCTGGTTGCACGTCTGGTTGCACGTCTGGTTGCACGTCAGGTTGCTTGTCTGGTTGCTTGTCTGGTTGCTTGTCTGGTTGCACGTCTGGTTGCACGTCAGGTTGCACGTCTGGTTGCACGTCTGGTTGCACGTCTGGTTGCACGTCTGGTTGCACGTCTGGTTGCACGTCAGGTTGCACGTCTGGTTGCACGTCAGGTTGCTTGTCTGGTTGCTTGTCTGGTTGCACGTCTGGTTGCTTGTCTGGTTGCACATCTGGTTGCACGACAGGTTGCTTGTCTGGTTGCACGTCTGGTTGCGTGTCTGCTAAATAGGTGATTTTGAATTCTTTTTCTTCTACGATTGATACTGGGTTGTCCACTTCCAGCAACGCACACACACACACACAACACACAACACACAACACACAGACACACAGAAATATGAGTCTCTATTGAAGATAATGATCGGTTTCAGCCCTGATATGACCCTGCTGACACAAAAGCTATACATTAGAGAGAACAGAAGAAGTGCTACTCAGCGGCTCCACCTGAGAGCCTCTCCTCTCTCTTGGTGAGGAACTAATAACCTCTTGCAGGGTCCGTTTGTTAGAATAACACGACGGCTTTGTTGGCATGATAAACCTTATCGTTTCACGTGTTGTATAAGCTGAAGCCTGAGGCGGGACGCGCCCTTATTTGTCTTAGCGCCGCTCCGGCTTATAATTCGTAGGGCAGCGGGTGCAGCGCTGCGTACATCATGTACTCCAACATGATCCAGTCACAGGTTCAGTGTTCCTCCCTCCCTCAGACCCAGGACATCGATAAGAAAAGGTGTGTATACGCTGCCTGTGAGAGTGCATTGTCCCCACACACACACACACACACACACACACACACACACACACACACACAGCCCACCCAACTAAAGGAGGCGGCAGCAGCAGCGGCAGCGGGGGCGAAGCGGAGGATGATGAAAGTGTCAGAATCCCGCTCGCTCGCGTAAAAAAGAAAATCTGTGAAGTCATTGCTGGAGAGGTAAGGGAGAAAAAAAAGGTTTCCAGAGGCACAGGAAGAGGGAACTTCACTCTGAGCCGATTCGAGACTCTTAAAAGAACGGCTCAACATTTTGGGAATTGCGCTCATTTGGTTTGATGAGAGGATTGATATCAATCTCGTGGATGTGCGTTAAGGACGAAGCATATCCCATATATGTTATACATCAGATATATTCATATATATATATATATATATATATATATATATATATATACTATATAAAACTGATAGGTAGAGTAAACTGTATTGTCTCTGAGGGAATATTAGTCTTGAGCACAGTGCTACAGTCTGTGCATTTGCATTAAACATCAGCAAAACAACATGAAAAGATCTTAAAACGCAGAGAGATTTGACATTGACAGCACACACACACACACACAAAAAAAGCTGCAAGAGCTGAAGCGCAAAAGATTTAGCGTGAAGGAGGCTGGAACAAACGACAGCTTAAGACCCGGAGAAGATGGGATGTCTCCACTATAAACGGAGTCCAGGTCTAATGAAGCCCCTCGAGGACTCGACACGATCTGATTGGTCAATTTGGATGCTTTTCTTCCTGTAGGAAGCATTCGTCACACCTGATGTGTTCAAGGAACCGGCGGGAAAAAGAAAATCGGACTCACGGCGGTGATAAACGGTGCATTGTTGGCAGTCGTTGAAAAGAGAAACCGTGCTCTGTCCTGTTGGGGTCGAGGACCGGCGGAGGCTTCTGTGGGAAAGCCCGGGAAACAAAAACTCACTGAGAGATTCTGGAGCATTTCCTGTCACATTTGTAATAAACACCCAGCGAATTAAACACGAGCCGAGTAAACAAACTCTGCGGTAAACACGCAGCCGTGTCGGTTTACAGTTTCCCAGCGGCTGTCGCTGCTGGGGAGACGTTTCAGTTGCAGCTTCGCTCAGCCGATCTGGACTAACTTTAATAACGCCGGTGCTCCTCCTCACCAGGTGAGCGCCACAATAGAGCATTAGAGATCTGGCAGGGAGGAGGACCGCTCTGCCAAACACAGACCCTGTTGAGACAGAGAAAAGGAGATGCAACACTCGCTAATGTACATCTGCATCTTTTTTTTTTTCTCATAAAAGCTCTGGGGCTCCGTGACAGGATGCACGGCTCAACACACGACCGCACCTCGAGTGAGTAACCGTACGCGGCTCCTTTTGTGCCGGCGGAACTGGAGACGTGACAAGCTTACGTGATCGGGCCCGCGATAAAGAGGAAGAGGCTCTCTGAGAACGTGTGACGGCTTCAACAGGTTTAAGACATATCTGATAGGAACTTGTGGTTGCCAGCGATTTAAATAAAAAAAAAGGAGCCCTGAAGTGTCTTTCAGAGGGTTTGAGATGTTAAACATAAGGAAACAACCCCGTCAGGCCCTGGAGGACGTCCTGTGGGACGTGGCAGGAATGCTTTACAGCTCAAATATATATATATATATATATATATATATATATATATATATGGTTGCCTCATTCTGGTCACGTTCAGCCCATTTCTGTTTGGGAGTCGGTTCATTTTTGATTATTTTGTTGAGAACAAAAGACAATTAGGGAAGAACAATAATTGCTTTGTTATATAACGAGGTCTCTCTTTACGAGTTAGAAATACTAAACAATTTGCTTTTCATTTACTCGCCCCGTCCTCACAAACAAACATGTTATGTTACGATGTGATGAACTGCTGCTGTTGGAGTAACAATGTAGGAACACTTTGGATGTGTGTGTGTGTGTGTGTGTGTGTGTGTGTGTGTGTGTGTGTGTGTGTGTGTGTGTGTGTGTGTGTGTGTGTGTGTGTGTGTGTGTGTGTGTGTGTGTGTGTTTCTAAAGCATGACTCCTCCCCTCGTGTTAAGACACAGCGACAGGAGGGAGAGAGGAGGTTTGAGACGAGGACCTCTCACTCTGGACCTCATCGATCCTCCAGGTTTCACTGATCCAGAGTCAGGTTCAGTGGGGCGGTGGGGCGGTGGGGCGGGGTCCTAATAGACGGGGGACATTGCTTCAGCATGCGATAGCGGTTGCTCTCAGCAGCCAGCCAGCGGTTTTCTCGTCTAATGAAGAAATGCAACGATTCCCAGAGCTGCCGTTTCTGTAAAATCTGCCTCAAACCTCCCGCACTGCAGCTGCGTTGATCTCACCCACACCTGTCTCCACTTTGCGCTCGCCATTTTGTTTTTTCTTCCTTCCTACAGGTGAAGACGACGCGTCCCCACTCTTAACTGGAAGGGCAAAACAGCCACAAACACCGGGCCGTTTCTTTATGAAAAACACTGCGTACATAGGCGGTGCAGGCCGAGGCTCCGAGGCTCCGAGGGTCTGGAAACAGACCGGCTTTGTGCGTGATGCTCAAGAACAAACACGCTACTATGAGCAGCGCTACGGGGCAACTGAACTCTCGACGACAGATCAAACGGGACAACTTCTAATGCAATAATGACGGGCAGGAGGGGGGTTAAATGTGATTCCTAAACAAGTTAGCGAGAGGTCTGCTCCACATGTTTGGTTTTTCCCCGACAGACCACAATGGGCTTAGGCTGGATAAACACGCCGGAGTTTACATTCAGTGTAAATTGAGTGGGAAAAGAGCGGCCTGATGGATGGATTAGGACAGCTTTACCGGCTGAAAACAGGAACCGGGATCACTTCACTGCAACAAAAGACGTGCTTTGACAGAAAACGTGTGATGTCCAAAAGCCCTTCAAGCCAAAAACGCGCTCGCTTTCAATCCCTCGCAGCCTAAATATGTTTGGTGCCTTTGTAAAAAAAATACATAAAAAACAACCTGATAAGTTAATGCACAATCATAAAGAAAGCCATGTGTATCGCCAGGAGTCCCCATTGAAAATATGCTAATGGTATAAGCTGCGCGCTCGTCTTTTCTTTGACATTTTGGCGGCCGGGGGATTAATTCCGATGATGTTTTTTTTAAAAGCAGATGAGAATAAATAGGTAAGTGTTTACAGGTGCCGGCACGGCGACAGTGACATAACAGCACAAAAGACGCGTGAAAAAAAAAAGATATATATACTGTAAATTGCAGGTTATAAGGCGCACCCTTTTATTAGCCGCATCTACTAAAAACAACAACAAAAGTTGTATTTAATCTTAAACAAGCCGCGGTGGTTTATAAGCCGCTGTTGCTGTTGCTACCGCTGCTGCTACTGAGTCGCTACCTAGCACGCTAGTGCTAGCTAACGCTTGCTAGCTAATGCTCGCTAGCTAATGCTCGCTAGCTAACATGTCTCTGCAACGGCTGCTAAAGTTAGCCACACCTATATTTAAGCCGCATGGGTCAAAGTTGAGGAAAAAAGTAGCGGCTTATAACACAAACTTTACGGTATATATACAAATATCAAGGCGAAGGTGAAAGTGAAGAGCGGTGAGGGGAGCTGGTTTTCGACCGCGACCACGAGAGACAACACACATCCGCTCGGCACGTCTCCCTCCAAAGCGGGGGATCCGAACCAGACCAACGGACAAGCGAACGGAGGGATGAAATAGACGAGCGAGCGGTGGGGGGCTCGGCGCTGCTGCCAAAACTCACTAAATCACCGGACTAATGCGCAGCAGGCCGGTTGTCATCCGAGCATCTCACACATGAGCAAAAACACTTGAACGCTGTCCCGAGCAGCTCCGCGCAGCACACTGACTTGTATGTACATGAAGCCGCATTAAAGCGGAGCGGAGGGGCCCTCGTGTTGACAGAGCCCAGCGGATCTGAGCAAAAAACACGGCGGCGGCGCAGTAAATCCATTAAAAGATGTTTGTTGATCGGCGCGCGCAGACGAGACGGGAATGATGCATCGAGCGAGAACAACGGGCCCGGAAATGAGTCGGCATGTTGCCGCTTCCGGTTCCATCAATGTGTTCGATAACACAAGAGATTTTAACGTTTAGTTCTCCGATAACAAGTCAGTAAACCTTTATAAGCTAACGTGAAGTAATGTGACCGTGGTGGAGTTCCTTTATAAGTTAACGTGAAGTCATGTGACCGTGGTGGAGTTCCTTTATAAGCTAACGTGAAGTAATGTGACCGTGGTGGAGTTCCTTTATAAGCTAACGTGAAGTCATGTGATCGTGGTGGAGTTCCTTTATAAGCTAACGTAAAGTCATGTGACCGTGGTGGAGTTCCTTTATAAGCTAACGTGAAGTCATGTGACCGTGGTGGAGTTCCTTTATAAGTTAACGTGAAGTCATGTGATCGTGGTGGAGTTCCTTTATAAGCTAACGTGAAGTCATGTGACCAGGGTGGAGTTTCTTTATAAGCTAACGTGAAGTCATGTGACCGTGGTGGAGTTTCTTTATAAGCTAACGTGAAGTCATGTGACCAGGGTGGAGTTCCTTTATAAGCTAACGTGAAGTCATGTGACCGTGGTGGAGTTCCTTTATAAGCTAACGTGAAGTCATGTGACCGTGGTGGAGTTCCTTTATAAGTTAACGTGAAGTCATGTGATCGTGGTGGAGTTCCTTTATAAGCTAACGTGAAGTCATGTGACCAGGGTGGAGTTTCTTTATAAGCTAACGTGAAGTCATGTGACCGTGGTGGAGTTTCTTTATAAGCTAACGTGAAGTCATGTGACCAGGGTGGAGTTCCTTTATAAGCTAACGTGAAGTCATGTGACTAGGGTGGAGTTTCTTTATAAGCTAACGTGAAGTCATGTGACCGTGGTGGAGTTCCATTATAAGCTAACGTGAAGTCATGTGACCAGGGTGGCGTTCCATTATAAGCTAACGTGAAGTCATGTGACCATGGTGGAGTTGTTTTATAAGCTAACGTGAAGTCATGCGACCAGGGTGGAGTTCCATTATAAGCTAACGTAAAGTCATGTGACCAGGGTGGAGTTTCTTTATAAGCTAACGTGAAGCTAACGTGAAGTCATGCGACCAGGGTGGAGTTCTTTTATAAGCTAACGTGAAGTCATGTGACCAGGATGGAGTTTATTTATAAGCTAACATAAAGTCATGTGACCAGGGTGGAGTTCCTTTATAGCCGCTGACGTTAGCTTCTTACTTCTGATGATTGTGTTCACGCTTCAAACAAGTGGCGTTCATTTGTTATCTCGCCGAACAAAACGTGTAAAATATCGTGAACGTTTTTGTAGAAAATCCAATGGGGGGAAAAAAACTCCCATCGGCATTTTGTGCGACGCTAACTTCCGGGTCTGGCCCACAAAAACACGGCGTCCCCGCAGCATCTTATTGGAGATGGATGAGTGAAATGAGAGGGTAGGGAAGAGTTCGGGCCCCAGGACAGAGAACATCTGTAGAACTACTTTCTCTCCGCTCGACTCTTGAAGAAAGAACGGCAGAGTCGAGGTGAGGCTGACGAGCGCTCAGCGATGTGCACGTGTGCACCAAACCAAACCAGTGCAAGCTGCTTTCTGAATGCTTTCTGACCCACGTTGACAATAAGAAGTCAACGTGGACGGTAAGAGGGTGAGAAAATGACAGACAGGGTGAGGGTGGGAGGCGGGGTACCGGCGGCTAAAACCTTCTCGGGACAGACAGGTCGTCAGCGGCACACAAAAACGCTCCCCGGGGTTCAACATGTGGGGGGACAGATGCGGAGCGAAAGGGGCCCAGGGTGCAGCAGCAGCCTGCAGTTGATTTAGGATTGTTGAGCGTGAGCCAAAATTCCTGAAGGAACACAGTGAGCGAGGGGGCGAAGCCATAAAAAAAAAAAAAAAAAAAAAACAGCCCAGAGCTGGGGTATAAAAAGAAAAAAGAGGCGAGAGGGGGGGGGGAAAGAAAGAGGGAATGTGGTGGATATGGAGTGTGTGTGTGTGTGTGTGTGTGTGTGTGTGTGTGTGTGTGTGTGTGTGTGTGTATGACATACCCAGTGAGATTCTGGGAATGGGGGAACGGGGAGATTTCCAAACGGGAAAGTCGGGGGTGCAAAGGGTGTGTGTGCCGGGAGCCGAAATCACACCCAAGGGTATCAGTGTGTGTTAGCATCGATGCATAAAAGGATACTTTAGAGAGAGAGAGAGAGAAAAAACAAAGCAAAGATCCTGAGAAGACGAGCAGAAGGGCATAGAAAGCGTGCCGTGGAGGAAGGCCGGGTGTCAGCTGATCCCCTGAATGTGCCGGCGCTTGGAAAAGAGACGGAGAAAGGCGGACTCGTACTTCCCACCTTTTCTGAGCTCGACCACATCCGGACCAGGTGGGACCAACACTGTAACGTCGCAGCCTCCCCAAACGGCACCCCCCTCCCGCTCTACTAAAGGCCTCGTGTGAGCCGGCGCAGGCCCTTTAACGGCGCGGGCCATCTGGTTACACTTGTTGTATTTATTGTGTGTTTTTTTCTTCTTTGCGTGCATCAAAACAGATTTCTAATTTGTCAATGAATGGAATGGATCTAGAATCGACTCATTTGAGTCTCACGGCGTATAGACCTGGGGCTTTTATTGTGAAGGGTCAGAACGGACGGAGTGGATCTGCCTTCGTAAAAGGTTGAAAGAGGTAATAAAGTTTGCCGTATTTGGTTGGGGGGAAAAAGCAATATATTTGCACGCCACTGTCGAAGATGCTTCAAAATAAATTGTACAAGTCCCTGACTATCCAGGTTGTCATTTCATACCGATTATCTATTCCAGAATTGTCCGTTAATATAAAAACCCGGCAATGAAACTTGCTTTACATCCACGTTGTAGAAACCGATTATTCCGTCTACTTCCTTATTACCACCTCGGAGGAGAGCATTCTGCTTACTAATGGGCACAAAATAAGTCTGAAAAGATCCAGGACTTTGCCACTGAAGCGTCCCGAAGGCCCTTAAAAAACCCTGCGGTGCTTCTTTTTTTTGTATGTGCCATAATAATAACGAGAAGTCTGCTATGGCGAGACCGCCCGGGGTCTTTCCTCCCATCCGTGTGCAGGTCACCTTTATCTGAGGCTAAGCAAACAGCGCTCCCTGCCTCCATCCATCCATCCATCCATCCATCCATCCACGTGAGCCCCATTATGCGGCGTCGGATCAGAGGGCAAACAATTTGTTTGAGAAACCTGCAAAACTCCTCATCCTGAGAATGAGTCATCCTCTCGCTTCTCTTGCCGCCAGAAAGCTTTCCACCGGGCAGCTGCCTCTTATCCTTTAGCAGCTATAAATAATGTGTATGGTGCAAAACATACCTTAAATAAACCTTTTGAGCGGTCTGAGGAGAAAAGGATGTGAAAGGTAGATGTTTGGGGGAGCAATCCAAATAAAACTGACTTTAATCCACTTCTACAAGCCTGATAGTGATCACAGCCACCCCCGTGGGTCCCAAACCACAAGCCAGGTGCAGCTTTAAAAAGAAAAGAAAATGATTAGCTTTAATCACCAGGAGAAAACATGTGTTTGGAGGTGAGGCAGAGAGTGTGAACACTTTAAAGTGCAGGGAAAAAACAAACAAACACGCATGTAGAGCATCATGCTGGTGACAGTTTTCTTCTAGTTGAATCTCCATATTTTGGGGATTATTGTTAGGTTTGGGGAGGTAAGAAAATCGTGAAAAAACTAACCGTCTCCCCCTCAACAGAAACACGTAAATCGGAGATCGCCGCCCCTTTTTAAATTCTTGGTTATGTGCCGTTATGTTCCTTCGTGTTGGTTTTTAGCTCAGCCTGGACTTGCAGGGATCCTTTCGCCCCTGGCTGAGCGTTCACACAGGAACCGGCTCGGTGAGTCTCCCCCTTTTCTTTCTTCTTCTTACTCTTTATCAGCACCTTCTATTTATAGCACCTTCGCTGCTGCAGCGGTGCAGCTTAGTACAGTATGTTCCACAAAACACATGCCTCTCCTGACCACATCCCCAGGCATGCCTCTGCAGTCGTCTCCCAGTGCTGCATGCAACACACACACACACACACACACACACACACACACACACACACATACACACAGACGGTGATAAACAGGGACACCGCACAAGGACACAAACCCATTAAGAGACAAGGACAAACACATATAGAGTCATAACATGGTGATTCACACGTGGACACACGCAGACCGGGACACACACAAACAGACCGGGATGAGCAGGGACTCACAAAGAAGCCTATTTACAAAACCCTGTCTGTATTACATTAAAGGGGAAATTACATTATATAATGATGCTGGACAGTTAGGTCACTGGTCCCAGTCTCTCGGGGGGGGAATATTTGATGAGTCTGAGGCTTTCATGATATCGTGAACTGAAAATCTTTTGAGTACTGGAGACAAAACAAACAGCCGAGTCGCCCGGAGAAAGCACGTGACGTAGCAACCAGCTAAAAAAATTAAGTCAACGCGGAAGTGCAGTTCCTCAAATGGCCACTTGAGGCTTAGAATGTGAGACTTTAACGCAGAAATAAACACGTTTACAGCCTGATACATAACTGTACAAGCTACGTTGTTACTTTACGTTGCTACTTTACATTGTTACTTTACGTTGTTACGTCGTTACTTTACGTTGTTACTTTACGTTGTTACTTTACGTTGTTACGTTGTTACATTACGTTGTTACGTTACGTTGTTTCTTTGCGTTGTTACTTTACGTTGTTACGTTGTTACATCACGTTGTTACATCACGTTGTTACATCACATTGTTACTTTACATTGTTACTTTACGTTGTTACATTACGTTGTTACTTTACGTTGTTACTTTACATTGTTACGTTGTTACGGTGCATTGTTACTTTACGTTGTTACATTACGTTGTTTCTTTACGTTGTTACTTTATGTTGTCACATTACGTTGTTACATTACGTTGTTACATTACGTTGTTTCTTTACGTTGTTACTTTACGTTAATTTACATTGTTACTTTACACTGTTTCTTTACATTGTTACGTTACATTGTTACTTTACGTTGTTACATTACGTTGTTTCTTTGCGTTGTTTCTTTGCGTTGTTACTTTTGGTTGTTACGGTACATTGTTACATTACGTTGTTACATCACGTTGTTACTTTACGTAGTTATTTTACGTTGTTACTTTACATTGTTACTTTATGCTGTTACGTTGTTACTTTACATTGTTACTTTATGCTGTTACGTTACGTTGTTACTTTACATTGTTACTTTCCGTTGTTATATTGTTACTTTATGTTGTTACGTTACATTGTTACGTTACGTTGTTACTTTACATTGTTACTTTACGCTGTTACGTTACATTGTTACTTTACATTGTTACTTTACGTTGTTACGGTACGTTGTTACGGTACGTTGTTACGGTATGTTGTTACGTTACGTTGTGTTACAACGTTATTATTTTAACAATATTTTGGAGTAATGGATTTTTGGTTCAACGTATCTGTGCTTTGTTGAAACGCAGAATGCCAACATCTTTGATTATAATTTTTTTTACATAATCACCAGATTTTCTGAAAATAACAGTCAAATTGCACACACTTTTTTTTTCTGCCCCAGAAACTGTGTGAAGGATACAGGCATCAAACAACCAAGCTCACAATTACAGGAAGACCGGCTCCAACACCTGACTAACCCACACTGTTGGCTTGTACAGGTTTCTGTGAAACAGAAACTGTCTTCACACACCAGTGAAAAGCCCCGTGGGTGCCGTCAAAGTCAGGAGCACCCCTCCCTGCTTGAGACTTGTCTGGGTTACATCAAAACAGTCTTCCCTCTCTGTTACATCAAAACAGTCTTCCCTCTCTGTTCTCTTCAGAATAAAACGTGTTCACATTGAACAATGCTGAAGGAACAGCCAAACGTCAGTTCCATCAGCTAGAACCGCGCAGACAAGGGCGAGGTGACAGCAGCGTTTACGGACGCGGGATTGATGCCGAATATAGATCGATCAAAGGTCAGCGCTGAGTCTGCATGTTCTGCACCACAGCGCACGGTGACTGTTGATAAAGTTGAGCAACACAAGTCATTTTAAAAGGACGAAACCCACACAGTGGATTTAAAGTGATCTAAATCCAGTCATTTGATTGGAATGTGTGACGTTTAACGATCAATGGCTGCTCCCGAAGAAGAAGAAGAAGAAGAAGAAGAAGAAGAAGAAGAAGAAGAAGAAGGCCTTTTCTCGACGAGGAAGATGTTTTTTGCTCTTCTGATCGGCTTTGGCGGAAGTTTGATTGACAGAAGTTTGATTGACAGACAATTCGTCCAATTACCTGCAGAGTACTTACTTAAGTACTTACTCAAGTACTTACTTAAGTACTTACTTAAGTCACTTTGCTTCTCAAGCGGTTAAGTAAACGGACCATCTGGACACGTTAGTCACTCAGACACCAGCAAGTGGGAAAATAGAGTCCGAGTGGAGAAATAAGTGTGTCAAACCACACGGGCCCAAACTTCAGCTGAAAGTAACTTTGACAGACTTGGCTGAGGTTTCCCCACGCGAGGTGGTTTGCCAAAAGGCACGCGCGCAATTTAGCAGCAGAGACAACACTGGGGCTGGCAAGCGCGGAGCGAGATCAAACGCCGACAACGAAGAAGAAAAGAACATCAAGGCGCCAGCACGGGAAGCAAAGGGAGAGAATCATTCAAAGTGAGAGGAATAAAGCGGCGAGTGAGACGTCTCCCGTCATTTGGGACTAATATCTACGCCGCTATGAGTCATCGCGTCTGGCATCCGCGCCGCTCGGATATTATTAATCACTCCCGCTGTCAAAATTAATGTTCAATCAACCTCGGAAAAATAACATGATATATATTAAAGTGTACCACGAGTTGTGGAGGAGGGGGGGGAAAAGTTCCCAATCTGGCTCCGACCGAGAGAGGCACGTTGAAACCGGCCCGGTACCTTATGGGATCGCGTCTCTTAATGAGAAGGTGCAGAGCGCGGGTAACTGATCTGGAACTCGTCCAAATGCAGTACAAAAGGTGGGCCGATGCATTCCTGTGCCGAAACAGCTGGAAGACATTACAAAAGGTGCATGTTTGTGCATGCACTCACCTGTCTTGTTGGGGAGGGGGGGGTCTTCAGTGCGAGTGCATGCGTCGGGAGAGAACACACTTCTTTAATGAATAAATCTGCCGAGAGGCCGAGCCCCCTTTCCCCGGCGCTCTGCCACATGCCTGCGTAAAACTCAAACCAGACTGCGGAGGGTGTCATGGTGGAACGCCAGAGTTCGGACCACGTGGAGCGCCGAAGAGAGGCGTCCTCTGTGCGCGAGGAGGCGAGGCGAGGCGAGCCGAGCCCATCCCCCCCCCGACCCCCGGGCGCTCTCGCCGCTCTCGCCTCCTCTTCTCGGCCCTTTATTGGAGTCCTCCAAAGTTCACTTCATTTGTGTGGCGAGGAGGGAGTAGGAGGACTGGAATATTTGTGGGCCCGACAACAAAAGGAGCTGGAATGCCCTTCTCTAAACTGGTTAATGCTGCCCACCAGTCTCCGGCCATGTCTGCCCTCTCCAGTTAGTCTCAAATCGTCTGTGTCTTTGTCTTGGACCGTCTAGGAATAGCTCTTAATTATGGAAACGTTCCTTTCTTCGAAACGTTTTTCTTCGAAATTTAGACGTAATAAACATGCCGTCTAAAGTTACACTGCGGTGATCTCAGAGAGATGCACGTGGCCACGAAGAGAACCGTCCTCGGGCTGAAGGGGAGAGAAAATGAACTCCCGCACCTCTTGGTTTGAGATCTTGCGTGCTAGAGGCCACGCCATCAGCTCCAGCTCGACACACACACACACACACACTGCTGGATGCACATGAGCCAGCATGTTCTCGCGTGCGCTCCCCCTCCCGCCGAGACACGCCGCTACTGTACAGCGCGTCTTATCCGCACCGATGCGTTACTCATTAAACTTGTAAACCCGGCAGACGCTCGGCCTTTTCTCTGTCCTCAGCCAGAGGTAAAAGACCCCGTGAGGTCTTAAGTCTGCGCCGTACACGGTGTCTTTATCTCTAATCCCACACGGCTGAGCCCCTGATAGGGCCGGAGCGAGAGCAAACACAGCCGGGGTCGAGTACTTTGAACCCGTGTTCTCCTTCTACTTGGATGGCGGCGCAGTGGCAGACTGTGTATATATATATATATAGAGGAATATAGATCAAATGTGTCTGTTTGTGCAGGAACTCCCTGCTGCACCTGTTCGGCGCCTTTGAGGAAAGATTAAACATAAGGGCCCAAATGTAAAGCAAGAACTAAACACAGCTGGCGTAAACATACACAGAACTACGTCCTCCGCATGCTATGAACAGCCGGGCGGCGGCGTGTGAACGGATTAATGCGTTCATCAGCATCAAATCTCGCAGAGGGAAAGAGGGATGCGAGAGACGACTCGCTGCCGCTTTGGGTTTCCCCCGTTTGTCCGACCACTTGTGTGCAAATATTATTGATTCTTTTTCATCTGCAGCCGAATGTTTAATAATCCAGAGAGGGAGGACGTGTCAGAAATGATGTTTCAAGAGCGATTCTGTGACTGTCGGATGAAAGCGCTCGCCCACTTCAGTCCTGTTGGGAATGGTAATCACACTCGCAACAAAAGGGAGGCTGTCCTCACCAGGAAGTTGATTTAAAACAACAACAAAGCGTCCGACATATATATATATATATATATATATATATATATATATATCCACGGCTCATCTATTACCAACAGCCAGCGGCAGTTTCCTTCAGCCTTGATCACGATACCTGTTTGCTAATTCATGTACACAGTTCTTCTCTCCTCTTTATATTTGGACTAGTTGTGTATTTCCTCCAACAATATGTCAGCAATCGCCGGTTGTTTGGCTTCCCCGATATATAAAACCTGCAGATGTGCAACACAGGAATGTAAAACCAGGGGAAAAGATGGATAGCCTCGCAAATATGCAACTTAACATTACAGCTGCACCTTGTTTGTTTTACAATGAATTGCTGAAACATCATTAGACTGCCAATCCAATCAGAAGCATCTAATCTCTGTCCAAAACCTAAAGAAAATGCATTTACTGTACTAACCATCAAATATTTCGCTTTTTTTTTTCCCTCTTCTTTCTTAAAATATGACTTCATCCATTATTAAAATAGTTGCAGATTAATTCCGCTTTCTATTAATGATTCATTCATTGTTTTGATCAATGCTCAAATGATACATCGGTCTACTTCAAACGCCTCGAAGTGCTGTTCGTTGGTGAAGATGCTGCAAGAATCCCCCCAAAAAACAAATGCCAAATTCCCTCGAAAATCCCTGTTTTCAAGGGAGCCAGCGTGACGCTCGCTTCCTGCCGGCCTACACATCCTCGCAGCCCTCCTATATCTCGTTACTATTTCTACCAGACGTCCCATCATGCCCTGAGATTAGAAATCGGTTGGTTACGTCTCAGAAACACGTGGCTGCCACCCAAAGGTTCAAAGCACAGCAGCAGAACTCTTTAACGTCCCTTTGATTCCAATGTAGAAACACCTTTTTACACATATTTTGTCTTCGTGGAGAACCAGTCAAAAATGTTCCCGTCAGAGGAGCCGGACCAGGAAACAGGAGCCCCGAGTGAAGCCCGTGAACTCGGGACAATGCGTCCAGTCTGGTTCGCTCAAAAGAAGTTGTTCATTGTTGGTCCGACACCGGAGAGCGCTCGATACGATCGTATCCGTTTCCCACCGCGGACCCCGGTCGGACGTCTGAGAGGAGCCGCTGCACTCGGCCAGCGATCCTGAGACGCCGATGTGGAGCAAAGAGTTGCATGAAGCTGTGATCACAGGTTGTCGAGCACGAGTCCAGTCCTGTTTTTTCAATCTCCTCTCTGACGTCTGAACTTCTTCTTTAAATACAATCCTTCCTCTACACCGCGTTCCACATTATTATGCAAATTACACTTTGCTCAGATTTTCCTAAACAGTAATGCACAGTCAGTCAGTATCATTTTCAAGTCATCAACTGTTAGAGTATAAGTCAAATTCTATTGAACAAACCTCCTAATGATAACAGTATTTTTTTCAAAAATAAAAAACTCAAAATGCAGTGTTCCAAATTATTATGCAGAATTTCAGAATTTCAGAGTTTCAAGATATTTTATAGGTTGTAAAGAACAAAAAATTGTCATTTGTTGAATTTGCAGCATTAGGAGGTCATATTTACTGAAATCAAGAAAAGTTTGAATCCAAAACATCTTAACAGGTCAAGTTACATGTTAACATAGGACCCCTTCTTTGATATCAACTTCACAATTCTTGCATCCATTGAACTTGTGAGTTCTTTGATAGTTTCTGCTTTAATGTCTTTGCAGGATGCCATAATAGCCTCCCAGAGCACCTGCTTGGATGTGAACTGCCTTCCACCCACATAGATCTTTTGCTTGATGATGCTCCAAAGGTTCTCAATAGGGTTAAGGTCAGGGGAAGATGGGGGCCACACCATGAGTTTCTCTCCTTTTATGCCCATAGCAGCCAATGACCCAGAGGTATTCTTTGCAGCATGACATGGTGCATTGTCATGCATGAATATGATTTTGCTACGGAAGGCACGGTTCTTCTTTTTGTACCACAGAAGAAAGTGGTCAGTCAGAAACTCTACATACTTTGCCGAGGTCATTTTCACACCGTCAGGGACCCTGAAGGGGCCTACCAGCTCTCTCCCCATGATTCCGGCCCAAAACATGACTCCGCCACCTCCTTGTTGACGTCTCAGCCTTGTTGGGACATGGTGGCCATTCACCAACCATCCACTACTCCATCCATCAGGACCATCAAGGGTTGCACGGCACTCATCCGTAAACAAAACAGTTTGAAAGTTAGTCTTCATGTAGTCCTGAGCCCACTGCAACCTTTTTTGCTTATGAGCTTGGTTTAGGGGTGGCCGAATAACAGGTTTAAGGACACTTGCAAACCTCTTGAGCATCCTACATCTTGAAGTTCGCGAGACTCCAGAGGCACCAGCGGCTTCAAACACCTGTTTGCTGCTATTCAATGGCATTTTAGTGGCTGCTCTCTTAACCCTACGCATTTGTTTGGCAGAAATCTTCCTTATTTTGCCTTTGTCTGAACGAACCCGCTTGTGCTGTGAATCGGTGACAAATTTCTTCACCGTCCGATGATCACGCGCAATTCTTTTGGAAATATCCAATGTTGTGATACCTTGACCAAGGTATTGCACTATTTGCCGCTTTTCAGCAGCAGAGAGATCCTTTTTCTTCCCCATTTTGCCTGAAACATGTAGCTTGCTTAATAATGTGGAACATCCTTCTTAAGTAGTTTTCCTTTGATTGGGCTCACCTGGCAAACTAATTATTATTATTACTATTTGGATTATTTCAATCATCCAAATAGCCCTGAGACACAATACCATCCATGAGTTTCATTGAAAAACCAAAAAATGAATGTTTATGACCCTTAAATACAATTTGCCTAATAATGTGGAACGCGGTGTATTTCTGAACCCGGCATGTTTGTACATTTCAAACTCAAGGTTTCACTTTGAGGAAAGCCAATGAAGAGGCTCCATCTACAGATCCAGGGTCTCACAAGGGGCTCCTTTTGTATAATAATAATGCATGGTTCATTATGAAATTGGAAAACATCGTAATTGAAGATGAAACTGATTAAATTGCCCGGCGCTACTCTGGAACAACGTGTACATGTGTGCATGTTGTCGTGCATCGTGTCCTCTTCTGGCCAAACGCACAAGGACGCACTCAGAGTCGCATGTACTTCATTATAGAAGCAGCCGATCAACAGAGAATCATTCAACAACAAGTTGTGCACGTGGATCGGCCTCAGTGCACACGCACGCAAACAACAGCGTTGACTTTGGAAACATTGACTCTTCAGCTTCACTTTTGCAGTCTGAAAAATCAACTGAAGAGGAGCGCGGCTCTGAGAGGAAGGAGGCCGCGAACAGCAACGCGTTGTCTCTAAAACCCCAAACAGAGCAGAGCGCCTTCCCTGATACGGACGAACCAACGAGAATGAGTGAAATTACAGAGATGCAACAGAGAGATGCAACAGAGAGGAGCAACAGAGAGGAGCAACAGAGAGGAGCAATAGAGATGCAACAGAGAGATGCAACAGAGAGATGCAACGAGAGATGCAACAGAGAGAAGCAACAGAGAGATGCAACGAGAGATGCAACAGAGAGAAGCAACAGAGAGAAGCAATAGAGAGAAGCAATAGAGAGGAGCAATAGAGAGGAGCTTTGCTGAAGAGGAGGTTAAAAAAACAAACCACTTCCTTTCAGTGAGTGAGAGAGCTGTCCAAGAAACCGCACGAGGTTCATAAAATACCACCCACCCTCTCTCCCTCTCTCCCTCCCTCCCTCCCTCTCCCTCTCTCTGACACCACCTTGTTTATCTTGCACATGGACTAAGAGGCGAGCGGCGGTGCTCCTCCGGCGCGTTGTGGCGGCCGAGCGCCCCGACCTGTCGCAGGATGAACACAAAGCCGCGAGACAGACGCGCTGCATTCAACCAGAGTCGCTTTCTTTTCTTTCTTTTTTCTCAGTTATTGTTTCCTCCGTTCCTGGAAATGTCATCCAGCGTCATGCTGAGGTAATTGTCTTTCTAAATTAATCCCTGACTTCTTTGCAGAGAAAACCCACAATATTCAGTCTAGACATCCAAGAGCCTTCGAGGCAGGTTATTAAGTTAGTTCATTGATTACCAAGAAGAAGAAGAAGAAAAAAAAGCGTATTCAAATGCCGCCGACAGCTCGCCCGCACATCCGCCCGCCTGTAATGGTTTCATTCTAAATGTCACGGCGTCTCTCCTCGGCCTCGGCATTAACGGCCGCGCAGCTTACGTCTGCCGGTTAGCGGCCGGGCCATCTGAGAAATTCAATTCACTCGAAAAAATGAAATTTGAGGTTTAGCGCGGGAGCTGTCCAAAAGCGTGCGGCGGGATTACCCGACCAGGTGGCGAGTCAAACCCGCCGGAGAGTCAAAGTAATTCACCCGCTGGCTGCGAGCCCAGTCGCAGTCCAGCTCCACGCATCCACGCTGCTGCCTGCTCGGAGATAAATGTCAGCAGATTATCTGTGTATGAGTTCAAATGCATTTAGACTGTGTGTGTGTGTGTGTGTGTTTTGTCCGCGTGCACGTGGATGTATTAGTCTGCGCGCACGTGGACATTTGTACATATTTGTCCATTTGATTATGTGCATGTTTGTGTTTGTGAATGTGTGCACAGGTGTGTACTCGTCTGTGTTTGCTAGTGTGTGTGTGTGTGTGTGTGTGTGTGTGTGTGTGTGTGTGTGTGTGTGTGTGGGCCGTGACAGATGGGCAGGGAGTGGCTCGGCTCGTTCTCCGTGCCACCTGAGAAGCGCGAGGGCGGGATGTGCAGCATCCGCGCTCGCCACCGTAAAAAAATAAAGAAATAAAGAAATAAAGAAAGGTCGGCTAATTGCTGATGCTTAAGTTGTTTCAGCACGCCAAAAGAACAACAACAAAAGGAGCGAGGTTTCTGTTTCGGGATCTTGTCAAAACGATGAGCGTCACCTTTCACTGGTTGAACTCACAGATCCGATCAGATGATTCATGTTCCTGCTGTGAGGCTGCAGACGAGAGGCTGCAAACCTTCGTGAGGCTGCAGCCGTGAGGCTGCAGACGTGAGGCTCCAGACGTGAGGCTGCAGACGAGAGGCTGCAAATCTTCGTGAGGCTGCAGACGTGAGGCTGCAGACGTGAGGCTGCAGACGAGAGGCTGCAGACGTGAGGCTGCAGACGTGTGGCTGCAGACGTGAGGCTGCAGACGTGAGGCTGCAGACGAGAGGCTGCAGACGAGAGGCTGCAGACGAGAGGCTGCAGACGTGTGGCTGCAGACGAGAGGCTGCAGACGAGAGGCTGCAGACGAGAGGCTGCAGACGTGTGGCTGCAGACGTGAGGCTGCAGACGAGAGGCTGCAGACGTGTGGCTGCAGACCTCCGTGAGGCTGCAGACGTGAGGCTGCAGACGAGAGGCTGCAGACGAGAGGCTGCAAACCTCCGTGAGGCTGCAGACGAGAGGCTGCAGCCGAGAGGCTGCAAGCCTCCGTGAGGCTGCAGACGAGAGGCTGCAGACGTGATGCTGCAGACGAGAGGCTGCAAACCTCCGTGTGGCTGCAGACGAGAGGCTGCAAACCTCCGTGAGGCTGCAGACGAGAGGCTGCAGACGTGAGGCTGCAGACGAGAGGCTGCAAACCTCCGTGAGGCTGCAGACGAGAGGCTGCAGACGTGATGCTGCAGACGAGAGGCTGCAAACCTTCGTGAGGCTGCAGACGAGAGGCTGCAAACCTTCGTGAGGCTGCAGACGAGAGGCTGCAGACGTGATGCTGCAGACGAGAGGCTGCAAACCTTCGTGAGGCTGCAGACGAGAGGCTGCAAACCTTCGTGAGGCTGCAGACGAGAGGCTGCAGACGTGATGCTGCAGACGAGAGGCTGCAAACCTCCGTGTGGCTGCAGACGAGAGGCTGCAAACCTCCGTGAGGCTGCAGACGAGAGGCTGCAGACGAGAGGCTGCAGACGTGAGGCTGCAGACGAGAGGCTGCAAACCTTCGTGAGGCTGCAGACGAGAGGCTGCAGACGAGAGGCTGCAAACCTTCGTGAGGCTGCAGACGAGAGGCTGCAGACGAGAGGCTGCAAACCTTCGTGAGGCTGCAGACGAGAGGCTGCAAACCTTCGTGAGGCTGCAGACGAGAGGCTGCAAACCTTCGTGAGGCTGCAGACGAGAGGCTGCAAACCTCCGTGAGGCTGCAGACGAGAGGCTGCAAACCTCCGTGAGGCTGCAGACGTGAGGCTGCAGACGTGAGGCTGCAGACGAGAGGCTGCAGACGAGAGGCTGCAGACGTGAGGCTGCAGACGTGAGGCTGCAGACGAGAGGCTGCAGACGAGAGGCTGCAAACCTTCGTGAGGCTGCAGACGTGAGGCTGCAGAAGTGAGAAACGGAGAAATGATACTGCAAAACGCGTAATTTGCAGAGGCCAGAATGAAACACCACTCGAGCAAAGCGACATCTAAAATCAGATAAAAATCTGGAGTGTTTTGTTGTTGTAGTTTTTTGGCGGTTCAACAAGACGAGCTGACTCATGAATAAGGGTTATAGGTGAACACGAGAGGGGAAAAGGTGCCGGCAGCACCAGTAACTCCAGTGGGTCCATTTACCGCCCCGCATCACCTGTTCGTCACCTGCTGCCCGGAAGGTGACGGAGGGTTCAGGGAACACATCACACAGGTTGTGATTCTTAGAGATTCAAAAGGGTTTCGTGGGTAAACGCATCCAAATCTCAGCAGTATGGAGAAGAATGCAAACGCGTGATTTGACTTGTAAATGAAGGATTGCGACGCTCCCGGAGTAGAAGCGCGGGGAGCTGACGAGCACATGCGAGCGAGCTGAACATGCGTGCTGCGCGGCTCGGATGTTCTATACATGCGGGAATCTGATGCCAGCACCTGTGGAAAGGAGACACGGTGTCCCAGCATGGAGAGAGAATAAAACCCAACCCCACCCACAGGCTTTTGACTCGGCGACACTGGATCAACGGAACTGTACACTCGTGGCGTGCAGGTTCAGATGAGTTGACGGGAACATTGAGTGACGCTGCAGAAAAGGCGTGCGTCAAAGTGCACAAAGCTCTTACCTCGGTGGTCAGTCGTTTGCATTTCATCCTGGCTTTCACACACACACACACACACACACACATGCAGCTCTCAGGGAACTCTGTAATCAGAACAGATCATCTGTGCTTCCCCCATATCTCCGCCAACAACAAAAAAAAAGGCCAGAACACATCCACCGAGGGGCCCGAACACTCCGGAGAGGGAGACGCGGCTTTAAAAAGAAAGGTCCCGCGAGACGGGGGGGTTAGCCAAATCCCGCGGAAGGGAAATCCGCGTGGCCGGTGCCGATGCATGCGTGCGTCAGGGACGACATGGGGAGGAGCCTCGGGAGTCGAAGAGAGGAAAAATCCCCCGAAGGAGGTGCACGGTTTCGCTCGTCTATGCAAACCCGAAGTTAGATTTTCATGTGACCAGCTTAACCACTAAAAGGCTTAGTAGTGTAATCCTTTAGGCAAATGAAGTATCTAACTCAAGGCTTAGGCCGGCCAGAGGAATCAAAGGGAGTTTAGAGTACGGCGGCCCTTGCCGGGCTCTCAGGAAAGGCCAGGAGGGCACAGTGTCGGCTCAGGAATGCACCGGCGGACTGAGAGCCTTCTGCGCCAGTAAGGATTAATCATCTCGGTGGCTACTTTGCACCCTTCGCGCGACCAGCGTCCACGTTTTCCACCGACTTAAGAGAAGAAGGGAGCTGCCGGTGATGGTAACCAGACAGGTTTCATTAGCGCCGGCATTTCCCCCCCTCAGAAGGGTCACAATAACCACCAATAATCAAACGAGATGTTCGTATCTGTCGCCTGATGTCTGTGCAGACATCTTAACTGGCGGCATAACATGGTGACTCTGATGGAAGCTTTGATGCTTGACTATTAAACTAAACCATATCCCGCTGGGCATCGCAGTGAGACGTCTTCAGCCGAGCAGCAGATAAAAAAAAAAGAGCGGCCTCTTTGCATCGGATCACACATGAAGTGACTGGCAGATCAAAGTGGAGCTGAATAACGCCTCGCATCTGTTTTCACACATTAGCACACAGCGGGATAAACACCAACAGACGGACTAGCCGTTTGGAACACATTCACACGGAAGAGAAACATGATTTCACCCCAAAAAAAAAAGGCTCAAAAACATGAGGTCAGCGCTGCAGCTGCGTCGTCTTTCAGTCTTTTTTTCTTTCTTTTTTTCTGTGGATTTGTTAATGAATCATCGGGTCAGGGCCGCGAAGATGAACCGATACGAGAGGGAGGGATTCGGCTCCAGATCTGATCCGAATCCTGCATGAAATCAGGAAATAAATCGATACAGCTGTCAAAAAAAAAAAAAAAAAGAATTCGCTCGCCGCAGTCGGCTCCCGGGTCCAAAACATTCCCACGCCGAACGAAATGTGACACGAACGTGAAGGAAAAAAAGCACAAACGACCCTTCCTAAGTCCCGCCCCTCTCCACTCTGTGCACCAATAGCACCGGTTGCCAGAGTCTGAGCTTGATCATTTACAAAAATCCATTTCATTTCACTAAAAGTCAATTTGTGTCGACTCTGATTGAGACCAAAAAAGAAAGAAAAAAAAACACACACACACACGCAATATAATTACATAATAACAATATGCGTCTTTGGCAGCCGAGGTACATTCTTCGGGCTTTGAATCACTATCAGGTGACATTCAGCCAAGTAGTACCACGGCAGTCTCACCTTTCCACCTGACTTGGCAGCCGGCGCGCGCTGGGCCACGCCCATCCTGCGTGGAGGAGATAATGAAGTCATTCTTTTCTCGGCTGGCGGCGTTATCAAAAAAGAAACCGGAAGAGAAGTCGGTGTCAACGGTCGTCTCGCGACCGCCGCGACGTCACGGATCAAAGGTCGGGCCGATAGAGACGGTCCTCGGGTGCGGCCTTCACGAGGCCAAATAATGTGCACTAATAATGCACTCTTCCATAACTCAGATCTGCAATGAAGTACTAATTTCCCTTCGAGCAACGCCACCGGTTTGTTATCGGTACCGGCCGCGGCGTGTTCTGTGTGGCCGTGCATCTCATCCTCCGGCTAATCCACACGCCAAGACGGCCCCCAGCCGCCCGGGGGGCCAGATAAATAATGCACCGGCACAGGCGGAGCAGATAAGAGGTCCAGCTGCTCGGAGTCGGGGGGGGTTAGACCTGACAGCACTCGAGCTCATCCACTGTGTGTGTGTGTGTGTGAGAGAGAGAGAGAGATGTGTGCTGACATCGATCGTCCGGCCGGATTCGTGGTCCTCTTTGCTTATTTTATGATCGGATTGATCCAGAGTTCATACCGGGTTTTAGACTTTTTTACTCAGGTGCAGTTCAGTGTCTTTCTGCTGGCGTTTAGACAGCTTTATAGGATGAATAACTTTGAGAAAACCTTTTAGAAAAATGAAGAAATCCACCCGAAAGAAAGGTGACGAAACTCTTTTTTTGTACAGGGATCATAACTCAGGTGTTTTATCTGCACTAGTGTGAAAACACACCCTTTAAATGGTTGCATTGCACACATGTTGCCCCACATTTATTGCGGCTGCCATGAGCACACCGCGAGTAAACGTCATTATTTTAAGTTATTTGCTCCAGCAAACATAAGATAAGCTGGGAAGGGGAACATGAGCCGCTCTCATCGATACTCCTGACGATGTCACGGAGACACAAGGACCGACATTTCAAGTGCATTCAACCATGAGTACAAACATTCAACCATGAGTACAATTTCTTCAAAAAAGCCAACCTACAAAGTGCTTTAGGTAAGTGCCATGTAAGTGCTACTAAAGTGCTCCTTTCTTTATTCAAGGTATAGTCGGAAAAATATGTGTTTTTAGGCAAAGACGTATGAGGCCGTACGGACAGGAAGAGAGAAAGAGAGAAAGAACATCAGTGTGTGAACATCAGAAGAGTTCGACGTGAACTCAAGACGTGTAATGGATTAATTCTTATTGGATTGACTATAAATAGAATGACTTCCTGCTGGAAGGAAAACTAATTGTTTGTCTGCTGACTTGCATAGCGGCATTAAGGCTACAAACAAGCCATAACACATCAAACATTCCTTTTGAAGCTCATGTCTCAAGTATAGTAGTGATATATATATATATATATATGTATATATGCATAGTTAGCCTTAGCTTAGCATACAGGCTGGGTCCAGAATGATGCTCACCAGCGAATACGTTTCATCTGCAGACTTCTTTTCTCGCTTAATTACTTCTCCTCCTCAAGGACAATGTACAAAAGAAAAGAAAGGAGCTCAAACAAAAAGACGACTGGCTGCTTTCCATCGGCGCTCCCCGGGCAGAAACGCTACAAACTACAAACAAGAAATGTATCAATTAAACAAATGAGATACATAGTTTTAATAAATCATCTTCAGAGGCTCTCGGACGGACTCATGGAGATGCCGGTCCCCTCGGTCCCGATGCTTAATCTTCGCAAATAAAAGAAGAAGAAACTAAATAAATCTCTCTTGTAAATATGACAGCATCTCCCAAAAACTACACGCCCAACCGCCGTTAATCTTTTTTGGACACATTTTGAGGTTTTTGAGGTGAAGCTTCACATTTGACCGTTTGTTGAGGCGTTCACCTTCAGCTCAGTTTACTTTTATTATGTTTTCTCCTTTAGAGCAGCAACAGTTTGTCGATTCCCACGATGAATCGGCATCTATTATTCATCATTTTAAGCGTTTTTATACATTTTTTAAGAGAAAATGCCCGTAAACCTGCTCTCCTTTGTTCTCGTAGAGCCTAGGAACGCATCGCTAGTAAAGGACGGTTTGTAGAGATGCGTTCCATTAATGCTCATTCCAGGTTTAATCCAATTCATTGTTCCTCCGCGGCTCTGTGTGTAGAATAAGTCATTTCCACACAGGATTAATCCAGAGTGTGCTTTACTTTCACAGCAATCTGCTGGTTTGCATAGTTTAAAAGCTTAGCTGTTACACGCGGACTCAACACACACACACACACACACACACACACACACACACACACACAGTGTTGTAACCGAGCCAATGTGGAGATTGATCGGCTGGGCCGTGTCCAAATTAAAGCCCGTCCTCTGCAGACATGCCAAGCATAATAACTCTCTCCTCTCTTTGCACTTTTTCTTGGCCCGGGGAAAAAGTGGGGAGGCAGAGAGGAGGGAAACAAAAAAACACAAACGCATGAGAGGAAGAGAAAGCAAGAGGAAGAAAAAGAGGTGCAATTGGATAATGTCTTGACACCCTTTTGCAGGAGAAGAAAAAAGAAAAAAGGAAAAAAGAAAAAGGACTGCCTGGCTCTCAGATGTCTGACCCATTTTCTGCTCTCGCTCTCTCGCTCCTGCTTTCTCTCTGGTTTCCTTCCTGCCGCTAATCTACAGTAAAGGAGCTCTCTGGCTCTGTGGATTCACTGGAGCTGCACGGCGAGAACGCAGAGCCACAGGACCCGGACCGGCGCGCCGAAACACGACACACACACGGACACACACCGACCCACACCGACCCACACGCCCATCCCGGACGCACAACTCGGAACAACTGGAACGGGAAGAAGAAGAAAAAAACAACTGACAACGATTTTTATATTCTCTATGTGGGCTTTTATGGAAATGTGTGTGTCTGTGTGTGTTAGTGTGAGACGGGCCTGTGTACTGTACGTGTTCAACAGCATAATGAGAGGCCTGTGCTCCAACAGAGACACTCCGATAATCAATTATTCACTGGCTGGAAACACACTGGTGCACATTTCTAATAATAAAATCCGTTCACAGCTGTCACATGCAAAGATGTAGGATATAAATATATAAATGTTTTGTTTGTTGCATTTTTCAAATTGAGCCACATTAGTCAGCGATGATGGCGAACGATGAGGGGAGATTTCCCGCCAGTAGCATTGGTGCAATTTTTTTTTGTCGCATTTTCCCGTTATATCATAATTAGTAATCTATGACTTTCTACATTGGAGCATACGCGGTGCAAAAAGACAGTATGGCGTCTCTGCATGTTTAAACTTCTTCCTTTAAAAAAAAAAAAGGGTCTTTTGGGCTTTAAAAACCCAAATGGGCTGAATGCTTTTTGAATAAAATATCTCATTTCGACTAATATTGCAACAGAGATATGATTTGCAGTATTAGGAGGGAATGATCGCTTTCCAACATCATTATTTCTCCTTCATTAAAAAACTTTTTTTTTGGGAAGATCTGTGCCAAACAAAGTGTGCATGTGGAGGTTAAACAGATTAAAATGTGCAGCGCTACTTTCCATTCACCTCCATTGTTTTAGCTTGCAGGCACACGTCCCACAGGACCTCAAATCATTTATTTAATATATAAACTTATCCTGACGCAATTTCAGTCCCGAATGATTTTTTTTTGGGTGGCACGCGTGGTTACCGTGGCAGTGTCTGCTTCCACAATAAAAGCCCTCCGCGTTTCTCCAGCTGAACACTTTTAAATGTGGAAGCAGCGGCCGCATTAAAAGTGCAACGCGGCTCCGTGAGGTCGATGCCGATGAGAATCGAGTTACAGTGACGCCGGATTAGGGGCCGCGTCGATCACCGGGAATCCCGTTTGCATGCGAAGGCAACACGAGGAGCACCCAGTACGAATATGATGGAAAGAAAAAATGTTCAAAACCACGGGGGGTAAGATTGCATATATAAAAAAAGAAAGAACGGATGAACCAAAACGGCACTTAAGTGAGAGAGGAGATATGTTTTCTTTGTGATGTGAGCGAACGGATTCTTTTAATATCGCACTGAAATATATATGCAAAGGAATCAAACGGCTCGGAAATCACTGGGAAATCTTAATGTTCGCGAGAGGAAATGATAAACGTGAATATATATATATGCAGTCGGCGGGGGTGAGACAGGCAGAGCAGACAGACACGGTCTGAGGTCAAACACAAGGGGAAGGACTCAGGAGGCAAAGGGTCACCTGCGGTCAGCTAATCCCCCTCCGTGTCAGATAAGGGTCTGCCAACACACTCCAGCTGAGCACACACACCCACACACACACACACACACACACACACACACACACACACACACACACACAGGTACAGGAATGATACACACAAAATCAGTCTCAGTCAAACACATTGCACCATCTCTCCCTTTATGCTAGTTCCTCGCTCTAATGTTATTGTCTTAGAGAGAGAGAGAGAGAGAGAGAGAGAGAGAGAGAGAGAGAGAGAGAGAGAGAGAGACCGGGGTCAGCGCTGCCCTCCTTGGCTGACAAGAGGACTACAGATGTGAAAGTAGAGCTCTCTCTCTGGAGCCCGTCCAACCTGGACAAGGGTCAGGGACACGGCAGAGAACACAAGCAGCGTTTGGGAGCCTCTCCTCGGGGCCGCGGCCAGCGAGTCACTCCACCGGCGTCCCCGGCGTACTTTTGCGACACGTTGTCATTAGGGGATCACCAGAGGTCCCACGATACGATATTATCACGATGCTTAAGTCCCGATACGATATTATCACGATACAATATTATCACGATACTTAAGTCCCGATACGATATTATCACGATGCTTAAGTCCCGATACGATATTATCACGATACAATATTATCACGATACTTAAGTCCCGATACGATATTATCACAATACTTGAGTCCCGATACGATATTATCACAATACTTGAGTCCCGATACGATATTATCACGATACGATATTATCATGATACTTAAGTCCCGATACGATATTATCACGATGCGATATTATCGCGATGCGATATTATCGCGATGCGATATTATCGCGATACTTAAGTCCCGTTACAATATTATCACGATGCTTAGGTCCCAATACGATATTATCACGATACGATATTATCACGATACTTGAGTCCCGATACGATATTATCACGATACTTAGGTCCCGATACGATATTATCACGATGCGATATTATCACGATGCAATATTATCGCGATACTTAAGTCCCGTTACAATATTATCACGATGCTTAGGTCCCAATACGATATTATCACGATACGATATTATCACGATGCTTAGGTCCCGATACGATATTATCACGATATGATATTATCACGATACTTCAGTCCTGATACGATATTATCATGATACGATATTATCACGATACTTAGGTCCCGATACGATATTATCATAATACGATATTATCACGATACTTAGGTCCCGATACGATATTATCACGATACTTAAGTCCCGATACGATATTATCACAATACGATATTATCATGATACTTAAGTCCCGATACGATATTATCACGATGTGATATTATCACGATGCGATATTATCGCGATACTTAAGTCCCGTTACAATATTATCACGATGCTTAGGTCCCGATACGATATTATCACGATACTTGAGTCCTGATACGATATTATCATGATACGATATTATCACGATACTTAGGTCCCGATACGATATTATCATAATACAATATTATCACGATACTTAAGTCCCGATACAATATTATCACTATACTTGTCCCGATACGATATTATCACGATACTGCAATATATTAAGTATTGCGATATATTGAGTATCGAGATAATTTGAGTATTGCGATATATTGCGATTTATTACCTTTTTTTTCAACTGCAAATTGTCCCCAAAGAAAACTTTGTCAACATATTTGATCATCATATGTTTTCAGTCTGTTCATCTCACTTCAATAATTTTTATGACCCTAACCCTGACCCTTTTTTTTTATTGATATAATAAAAGATCGATACTTGACTTCCGTGTATCGATACAATATCGCCACGCAAAATATCGCGATACTATGCTGTATGGATTTTTTCCCCCACCCCTCGTTGTCATGTTCAAAAAGTGTTTTGTTTCTTTGTTTCCCGTCCTATCAAAGTTTGAGAAGAATTTAGCATTTGCTTGAAGGTGCAAGACGTTTAACTTTACACACTTTGCTGCACTTCACTTTGTGAAGTCGAATTAGGTTTATGGAAAAGATGAAGATTGACTTTGATCGAGCAAACAAACAGCTGCCCTGTGTGGTACAACGCCGTGTTCAAGTCTGACAAAACATTAGTTTACTATACAATCATCTGCAGCGGAATCCAAATACACGAATCCCACATGTCAGAGTCAAAACAAGTGAAAAAATATGATATTGTAATTAATGGCAAACTTGACAAACAGCGGTTTCGTAATGGAAGTTGTTCCAGTCGCACGAGAGTGTCGCTCTGCATTAAACACTCACCACAGACAGTTTAGACAGAGCTGTACAAACACAGAACCGGCTCGGGGGGAAAGAAATTAACTGTAAGTGCCTTTCTGTATATAAATCTGTACGCCGCTGTGCAAACACCGAGAACATAATGCAACATGTGTTCCTCACAGGGGTTAGTCATCTGCACCGGCCTGATTGCTAACATCTTCACTCAGAATAGCCGCCCGGCGTGTGAACACCAACGCGCGTGCACGGGCGCTCTGTGCACGCGTATCGGTTGCAGCGTTGGCACGCGTGCAGAGCTCGCATGCAACTCCCCGACTGCACCGTGGTACTGTACGCTAATCCCACCGTGGTTGCTTCACACTTTGCCTATTGGGTTTCCTGCTATCGGGGCCAGCTATGCGTGGAGGAAACACGAGCTCGGCCTTCGACACACACACACACACACACACAAAACACACACACGAGGCCGCACGGCAACACACGGCAAAAGTGTTTAAAAGAAGAGACGTCCCTCAATAGGACTGTGTTCGTGTCTCCGGTGAGCCGGGCTGCAGTTGAGGCGACTCAGACGGGGAATGTGTTCGCCTGCCAGATCAGCGAGTCTCTCGATACTCTTTTTTGCCACACACAAACACACACAGCCTCGGGGCGCTTGGCATTAAGTTGGCATTCTGGCCCTCCCAGCGCGTAGCCCGCCACCAGGTAGAGATGAAACACACTCGCTGGCTCAGCTAAACTGCAGAGTTCAGATCCCTGGATTGACGATGCAATATCTAGGTTAGGTGTCGGATCGTTAGGGGACGTTAAAGCTTGTTTACGTGACCCACATCGCGCCGAGTACATCTCGTGCTTTCCTTCTGCAGTATAGCCGTCTTGATGAGGATTTTTGTTTCTTTATTTTACTTTAGGAAGGGCAGAGTGCCAGTACGAGAGCAGGCACACCGTCTTTTGTTTGATTGTTTGCTTCGAGCTCAACAGTACACACCTTTGACATGAATCATTCCCTCGACACATTCAAATATCACTCCAAGGCAAGAATTAAAACCATTAAAAGTGAGTGGCACACCTGAAAAGAATAACCATTAACATTTGAAGTATATTTAATAACCACAATTAAATCAATAAAAAATGTTCCCATTTTATCTTCATGTCATATAATCAGAGCTGCAACTCATGAACATTCATGTATTGGTCTATAAAATGTCAGCAAATGTATTTAAAATGTTATCTGTTATCATTTCAAACGTCCCATGATGACATATTCCCTTCCCACATTTAGTAAAACGCAGGTTTTAAAAAGGTCAAATCCATATGAAGTTGCTGAGGATTACATTAAAGTCACTCTGCAGCTGTTGATGGTGTCCATCAAGCCAAGAGGACAGAGCAACATGGACAAACACACGTGTGTTTTAATATCAAATGAAGTATTCATAAACCACATGCCAAACACTAAAATGTGTGTTAATCACAAGGATCATCTCGTCTTTCTGTCTCAAATGACGAGTGTGAAAGGGTACAGGAACTTGAGGTAATAAACAAGAGAAGGTGACGAATAAATAGATTAATCACACGCTGCGTTAGCGTAGCGGCCTCCGACTGTTGAAACGGTTTCCTGTTACTAACCACAGCGTCTCACCTGCAGCTGGAGTACAATCGCAAACTATTACCATCACTATTGGATCGTGAATGCCACACGCACACACACACACGCACACACACACACACACACAAGAAGGGGCCGAGTGTGAACAAAATGCACCGACCCGTACTCAACAAGTGGGCCGGCGACTTTCTCTTAAAAATAATCAAGAAGAAGGAAAGCTTTGGACGTGATGTCAGGAAAAAAAAAAGTTTCCTCAAACAGAAAAGCGCCCGGTGGGCAGAAACGGCGGAGGCCCAGTGGAGACCGGGTCACTTTCAGTCACACTTCAAAGAAGCCCAACTAAACTCCGGAGCGGTCTTCAAGCTCGCACACAGTCATAACATAAACCAAAAGTCTAATTCTTGTGCCAGGGGGAATATCTCACACGTGCGTTCACACCAGGCAGACAGAGAGTTGTGACTCGACCGCTGTGGAAAACCAGACTTGTGACCCAAATATCTCCAACGAAGGAAGCGGCTTGCAATAAATTAACAGGAGCGCTGTGCAATACCTGCGAGAAAGAAGGGACCCGCCACAACCGGTCATGTTGAAATCTTAATAAGGCCGACAGCAGAATCCCTCAGCTTTACTTTCTTCATTGTGTTGTAATAATAATAATAATGGCATTACCAGATAGGACTATATTATTAAGACTTATCTGGATGTGGGCAGACCACCCAACGCGTCTTTTACCGTGCATTCTGGGCGTGACCTTTTTTTGCTGTGTCATCACCTTTCATATACAATGAACGTGTTTATGATTGACGGCTACTGGATACAAAAAGAGCAGTACGTTGTTTACAAGGGCGCAAAGTCGTTCACAGATCTAGCCTCTTAATGTTGCTCTCAAAGTGCACCAGATTGATGCATTTTACTTTAAAATGGACAACATGTTCTTCCAGGGGACCCTCGGCCAATATAAACTGAGTTTTCTAGTGAAAAGAGCAGTTTTATTGGTAAAATATGTCTGCTATAGCTCCCCTCGTCCTCACTAATCTTGTATCCCCACTTTTACCCCAAAACTAGGCACCCACTTTATACAAATAAGGTGTACTGGAGAGTAGTAGCTCAACTAATCTGATCCAACATCGTTTATTAAAGAACAATATTCTCATATTGAGTCACCGGAGCAATGTTGGGATTAAGTATTAAGATTGTGTGAAAACCATAAAGTCCTGCACGGATGTTGAAACATTAAGCTAAAACCAATGCATAAACAGCAGAAAGAGTCAGCTAAAACCAAATCGATAGACAGCAGAAACATTGAGCTAAATCCAATGGATAAACAGCGGAAACATTGAGCTAAAACCAATGGATAAACAGCGGAAACATTGAGCTAAAACCAATGGATAAACAGCGGAAACATTGAGCTAAAACCAATGGATAAACAGCGGAAACATTGAGCTAAAACCAATGGATAGACAGCAGAAACATTGAGCTAAAACCAATGGATAGACAGCATAAACATTGAGCTAAAACCAATGGATAAAGAGTTGAAACATTGAACTAAAACCAATGGATAAACAGCAGAAACATTGAGCTAAAACCAATGGATAGACAGCAGAAACATTGAGCTAAAACCAATGGATAAAGAGTTGAAACATTGAGCTAAAACCAATGGATAGACAGCAGAAACATTGAGCTAAAACCAATGGATAGACAGCAGAAACATTGAGCTAAAACCAATGGATAGACAGCAGAAACATTGAGCTAAAACCAATGGATAGACAGCAGAAACATTGAGCTAAAGCCAATGGATAAAGAGTTGAAACATTGAGCTAAAACCAATCAATGAAACATTGAGCTAAAACCAATGAATAAACAGCAGAAAGAGTCCGCTAAAACCAATAGCTAAACAGTTAACACAGTTAGCCATAACGCAGTAATAGTTTCATCATTTACAATAATTAAAAAGACCTATTGAACCCGTTGTAGAACAAGCAAACCACAGCCCCATTCCCTCCTGACACAAGTCTACAGTGTCGGGAGAGAAAGGCCAGGACCCGAGTGACAACCACCATGTTTCTATTCTGAAAGCCGAACTGTAAAACCAAAGGTCTTCATTTTGGTCCCGTAATTACGCAGCTATTTCGTAGCAAAAGCATCGGAGGTGTCGGTAGCGTGTGTGCGGTATCATACAGTTGAAGTAGTTAACTAGTATTTGTGGATAAACAGCGGAAACATTTAGCTAAAACTACTGAAAAGTTGAAACATTGAGCTAAAACCAATGGAAAACAGCCGAAACATTGAGCTAAAACCAATGGATAAACAGCCGAAACATTGAGCTAACACCAATGGATAAAGAGTTGAAACAGTTAGCTATACCGCAGTAATAGTTTCATAATTTACAATAATTAGAAAGACCTATTGAACCCGTTGTAGAACAAGAAAACCACAGCCCCATTCCCTCCTGACACAAGTCTACAGTGTCGGGAGAGAAAGGCCAGGACCCGAGTGACAACCACCATGTTTCTATTCTGAAAGCCGAACTGTAAAACCAAAGGTCTTCATTTTGGTCTCGTAATTACGTAGCTATTTCGTAGCTAAAGCCCTGAAGGTGTCGGTGTCGTGTGTGCGGTTGCTCTGATCCCAGTTTAAAAAGGAAAATGCAATGATCGAGAGGTGTAGTTTTATCGAAGCTCGCCAAACCATCAGACGTTGGAACCAGTCCATCCAAAGTGTGAGAGATTACAAAAAGATGGGAGTAATAAAACTCCAGCCTGAAAGATATTTAAGATCGTCTCAAACCCTTGTTTAAAATATATATATATATATATATATATATATATATATATATATATATTTATATATATATATATTCTGGTTAAATCTTAATTTGCAACAGCAGCAAAAATCAAAAGCGCCCTGATATTTAAAAAAAAGGTCAATGTATTCTGAGTACAGTTATGAATTGTTGACCTATATACAGTACACATTGGAAGAGCTGGGTAGCCATGCATGGCGGGTCTTGGGTCTCGGCCAAATTGTTAATTGTGCGGTTTTATTGGCATCTCTTTGCTCAGAGTTATTCATTACCTCAGCAGATAGTATGTTGGAGCATGGGAACCTTCCAAGTAGAAGCAGTGTACCAGATTTATTCTTTTTGCCTCTTATCAGATGTGTTTTAACACTATTGACTGAATCATTAAAGCCAAAGAGTACTTTCTTTTAGCTTTAGGAGGCGGTTGAATGTGGTAAAACGATGTGTGTTCTATGCAGACACACAATACAGCAAAGTGCAGTACTGTAAAGTGTACTTTAGAGCAGGAACAACGATCAAAATAGTCTATTATGTCACATGTTACCAAGAAAAAAGATCAAACATTCTGTTTCCAGCTTCTCAATTTTGAGTATCTGCTGCTTTCTTCTGTTTTATTTCATTGTAAATGGATTTTGAAGATGTTGCCTTTGGCTTTGCTTTTTGGAAATGAAAATAATCATTAGCTTCAGCCATAGTAGTATTGATATATATGTCTAAGTACAGGTATATAAAAAATAAAAATAATACTGCATCCACCAAAACAAAAGAACAAACCTTTAATTAATTTCTATTACTTTTAACTCTTGTCACTTCTGCCCACATACAGTCTAACTCATAATCACACACACTAATTCCTCTTGGGAACTCTGATTATAAACTGATTATCTTCTGGCCCGGGGGCACAGATGCTGAAATTGTTATTGCCAGTTTAATCTCGAATCCACATGAAGGGAATCCCTCCGTACGGCACAACGCCTCAGTGTTTATGACAGAGGAGGAGGGGGAAGAAAAAAAAAGTAGCCACTTTATTGTCTTGGGAACTGGTTGTTTAATACGTCTGCAAATGCGTAGTAATGACTTAATTTCTATTCCACCGCATAAATTGAGGCAGCTCAGAGAGAGAGAGAGAGAGATGCCAGCAAAAGTCGGATGTCCTCGTAAAGTGCTCCGCTTCACCCTGGCAAAAATAAACCTCTCGGGCCCCCGTGCCAAGTGTTCCCGTTGATGAAAAGCCAGTTGTGAGTGGCTCCAGTTGTACCCGGGCCGAGCCAAGCTGACTGGGGTTTAATAAGAAAGGAGTGCGGCCGTGTAAAACAGCCTCCGCTACTCTCTCTCTGGCCGACGGAGGCTATGTTACAAATGATCATTTTCCCCCCCGGTAATCTGGACGCTGGCTCAGAGAGCCCCGGAGGAGCAGAGACGGAAAAAAGGAGCGTATGGAAACCACTGAAACCACAACCGTACCTAGTGAGAGAAGAAGAGGGGGCGTGGCCAAAATAACCCACAAACTTGAGAGCATGCTGGCTGACATTGGCCGCCATGTGTGTGTGTGCGTTGGGTGTGTGTGTGTGGGGTGTTGGTCTGTGTGTAGACCGGTGCAGAGTGCACTGATAACCGCTCGTCCTGCGCACCATGACAAAGCATGCTTATCAGCTCAACGGGCCTCCGCGAGAGCCGCGGCGGACCCGCCGCCACGCCGCTCTGGAAGGTTCGCCTCATCCCTCTCAGATAATGAGGTTGGAAAATTGCCGGTGAGGACGCGCTCATTACTCTGCGTGCCAGATATTAGGAGCAGAAGTGATGAATAGCAAATGCAATCATAGTCGTTAATAATCGTGATGAATTGCCATTATTATTACTACTAGTTCTAGTGTGCTGCAGCGCTGCGTGCGGTTTGTCCTAGTGGTGTTGCCGTACACCGGCAGAAAGCATTGCTCAGCTCTCCTTCATCTCTCTTCTTTAAATAGTTTCTTTATCCTCACGATACTACTGCTTCTTGGAGGACACAGATATGAGCTCTTTAAGTCCAGGGGTTCATAAATGAATTTAAAATGAATGAATGCGTCATTGATGCGTCATTAAATCATGCCCACATGTGTGTGTTGACAGAATATACTCGTTATCCTCCATTATATTTAGAATTGTCACCTGGGACTTACAATTTGTGTTTTCCTGTATAAATAAAGACATTTCTACCATAAATAATGCAGGAAATGAAGTTTGTGACGCTCAAAGGTGTCCAGGGGAAGGACCCCCAGAGCCCCTACTTAATATGCACGCTCCCTTGACCTACTTTTTGGAGAATTTAATAACTTTTACCTCAATAGATTTCATGCGATTGCACGTGTTACTAATAAGCCAGTCGGTGTATTGAGTTGTTTAAAACATAGTTATTAATAAGCGGAGCAGCTGTGTTGTTGAACTTTATTTTGCCCTTTTTAGTTGTTGGCATGGAAATAGTGTAATCTACAATACAAACATTGCTACCGTCGCTGCTCAAGAATGTTTGTTTACATAAGAATAATAAAGCAATGTCGATTATTTTGTAATTAATTGCCTTTTTCTTTTCTTTTCTCGCAAAATAATCTAAAAGAACCGATGAGAGTACTAGGATCAATAAAAACCCGGGATATTAAACTTTTTATCACCAGAATCAGGACCGAAAAAAGTCTATTATTCTGTGGACAATATGACCTTTGACCTGTTATGCACGTGCGTGCCGATGCAGTCGGCCTCTCTCTGGTTGACACGGTTGGATCAAACGGTGAAAGTGGAAGTCTGAGAGAGAGAAATCGGAGCCGGTTCACGTCAAAGTGTCGTTTTAAAAGGATTAAAAACACTGAAAACAACAAGTTTCACACCCTGTCGATGTCCCATCAGCACTGGATTCGGCGGAACAAAAGGATGTTTGTGAGTTTATTGGCGATTAAACTCTATTCATGGGAATGCATAAAGACATATGGAGGCATCCATCAAAGGCTTCCCGATGTTTATCTGATGTTCGCCGGTCATGTGAGCATAAAAGAGGCCGATTTATTTGCTCAAATAAAAAAAAAAGCAAACTGAATCAAACCCTTTCTATGAGTGTCCCTCTGATTAAAAAAAGACGGCTTTGTGTGCGTCTAAATGCAGCGCGTTGAGGAACACGAGCTATACTCTCTGCACAGAATCCACGGTGCAGAAACCCGTGATGATCATCAGATGACTTCTCGTGGTCGGCTGCATTCGCCCCGGCTGAACCGAGCACCGCCGAGCAAACATACGAGTCTATACACCATACGGGCGTGCTGTGATCTGATTAGTCATAGGCGAGAACACAGAGGACGCCGCGAGGCCCCCCCCCCCCTCGGGGGGCCCGTCGCCCGCCGTCGGATGAGCAACGGCCAACTGAGGTCGAGCGGAACGTAGAAGGTACGACAGTAACAGGAGGGTAGCGTTGTGGCGCTAACCCGCCGCTAATCAGCTACAGGAACTCCGCCTTTGGCCGCCTCGAGGCTCGTTTTTGACTGTGGGGGCGACTGTGGCTCAGTGGTTAGCATGCCCGTCTTTCAATCTGAGGGTCCTCGGCTCCGCTAGCCCTCGAGCAAGACACTTAACCCTGAATTGCTCCCCGCTGCTGTGTCTACGGTGTATAGCGCTTTGGATAAAAGCGTCAGCTAAATGAAATGTAATGTAATGTAGAAACCAGGGGTTAGCCACGTCCGGAGGGATTCGGCTTGACATACGGGGGACAATTACCGCCACATTGAGGACATTCCTCGTGAGCGTTTCATTAAAGCGGACACATAAAAACTGATCTAATCAACTGCATCTCCATTTAGCTTCCAGAAGAAAGGGGGGGGGTAATCTAACGTATACGATGGGGGGAGGGGGAATAAAATCCCCGGATCAACCCCCCCCCCCGCTCACCAGACTCCGTTCAGGAATAGCTCTTTGACATATTGGCCTACCCAGCATGCCCTCTGCCTCTCCAGACAGCTATGACATCATTATACAGCAGATACAGGCCAGGACATCAGCTGCACCGACCAAGGTTATATAAGTGAAAGCCTCTATGTGTCTGAGCATTAAGCGCCGCTGCCCCCGCCACGGGGAATAGGAGGGGATGGAAGCAGAGGAGGAGGAGAGAGAGAGAGAGAGAGGCCAGGAAGAAAGGCAGGGTCACAAAAAGAGAGGCCCGATGGGGCGCTCGCTGCTGGGAGAGACTGAAGGAGGTCACCTCTGATCCCCTAAAGGAGCCCCAGCCAACAGCTAGACGGGAGAAAAGAAGGGAGAGAGAGAGAGAGAGGAAGGGGGGGAGAAAAGGGAGGACCAGGTCACATGGGGCTACACCCATCCACCGTCTGTGTCCTCGCATGTACAGAGCCCTGTTACATCACTCTGTATGTCCCATGGAAAACATTTACCATCAAGAAGGAGGGGGAGGAGGGGGAGGACAAAGCGTGAGAGAGGAGAGGAGGAAAAACAGCAAAAGAACATCACCTGAATGTCTGTTTCTTTCTGATGGAGGAGCTGTTTGCACAGGTTGCACCCGCTCGGTCTATTTAAAATCCAATCCGTGAAAGGGGGGGGGGGGGAATGTTTATACTCCACCGCTGGATTTGTCCAGGGCTAATAATCAACCCGGGGAGAGAGAGAACACTGCGATTTTAAAACGGAGAGGGCTAATGATTAATGAACAGCGGGCACCTGGGGGCCCGAAACCAGCTGATCCGACATAAATCACCTTCGTTTCAGTCGGCTCCTGGGACTCTGGAGGGGGTTCGGCGCCTCACGCATTTACATAACGACCACGGGAGCATTGTTTATGAATGAAGGCGTGTGCACTCTGCTCTAGTCGAGGCGCCTTCGCACTTGAGCCCCTTTTGGAGGAATAACCGAGGCCTTTATGGTTCTATACCCCACTGTGAAAGGGGGGTAGGGTAATGATTACAGGGCTGCTGAGGATGTTGTGACGAGGGCCAAAGTGTCGCCGCCGTCGCACTCGTGATCTGCTTGAGATGGGTTTGGGTTTGTTTCATGTCCAGGGTGAATGATGAAGTGCTGCCTGTCAGTCGCAGCGGTGGGATTAGTGACCAGGGCCTTGGCAATTTAAGGCTGCGTAATCAGTGCAGTGGAGTCGAGGCAACTTCCTGGGCAATGTTGTTGCAGAAAGCCCACCCTATTGTATTGTACTGTATTTTGAGGGCATGTTTATCTAAAACACACACACACACACACACACACACACAGTATCTGTGGTAATGCAATGCAGTTGTAATGCCTCTGTGGAACGCTTTGTTCTGATATTGGCAATTTGTGATGCGCATCAACTGATAAGCTCGGACAATGATTATCTGGGACACGAGGGCGGCAACACAACAACAACAAGAAGCAGCCACAACAATAACAAGAAATGCATCTAAACGCCGGCTCTGTCGCACACAATCAGAAACTATTATGAACGCTCATGAGATCAATTCTCACACACCCACTTTGGTCAAGAAGAGTGTATTTTTAGACCGGTTGACTTCTGGGTGGGTCTCACTCTCGCTGCACCCTCACAGCAGATCAATGCTACATATGGTAAACACAAATATTGCTATTATCATTAATATCCTCCTTCACCTCAAAGAGGAAACAGGGACAACAGAATTAGGGTCAAGCAGCTGAACTGAGAAGCCCCCTCCCATCCTCCTCCTCCTCCTCCTCCTCCTCTTCCTCCCCTTACATCCTATACATTCCAGCCATATCATAGCTGATGATCTTGTATCGACCCTCGCCCGGTCCTCTCTGCCTCTCTCCGTGCGTGCGCACGTGATAGGACCGTGCGCGCGCGCGCAGCTGCAGCTGCAGGCATGAATCCAACCAAGTTCGCGGCCCTGCGTGCAGCCGGCACATACACGACACACATAAAAACACATACATGTGCAACGTTACGGAGACATGGAGGCAAGCGCGCGGGTCCCGGTGCATCCGGCAGCGTGCCCGCTCCTCAGTGACAGCCGAGCATGACGCGCACGTCAACAGTTATGGCGGAATGGCTGCGCGGCGAGACCCAGCCTCCCTGTACTGTACGCGCCGTGCGCGACGTTACCTCCGCCGCTGGTCCGCTCTGTCAAAACATATCCCGGTGCCAAACAGCTGCACACAAACACACACACACACACGCGCGCGCGCGCGCGCGCAGAGAAGCACGCTGTGGCGGCGGCGGCGACACTTACCGTCGGTTTCTCCCCTCTCGCGCGCTCTCTCGCACGCGGTCTCGGACACCAGGTTCGGGTCGGGGTTGGATTCTCGTTTTCTGTTTTCCTTTTAGAGCGTTTGGTGGAAATGAAGCGGGAAAAAGTCAGCGGGGCTCCTCCGAGGGGTTTTTGTGTGTGTGTGTGTGTGTGTGTGTGTGTGTGTGTGTGTGTGTGTGTGTGTGTGTGTGTGTGTGTGTGTGTGTGTGTGTGTGTGTGTGTTGCAGGGCTCCGCGTCCCACCACCTCTCGCTCTCTCTCTCCGGAGCCCGGGTCCTCCGCTCAAGCTGCTGCGCCTCGCACTGCCAGAATTACAGCTCCCTCCTCGGTCCTCCTTCCTTCCTACAAAAAGCTTCTTTTCGTGTGTGTGTGTGTGTGTGTGTGTGTGTCTGTGTGTGTATGTGTGTGTGTGCGTGCGTGCGTGCGTGTGTGTGTGTGGTGTTGTCGTTGCGTGAAATGAGCAGTTTGTTTCTCTCCCCCCCCCTTGTTGTCTTTTTGTTGCCTTCCAGTAGCGTTTGGCTGCGGCTGCACCGACAGGAGAGAGCAGAAGCGCACACACACACACACACACACACACAAACACACACGCACACACACACGCACAGTAATAAAAAAAAAGAAATACTACAAGCTCGCTCCTCCCTCCGCCTGCGTGCTGTACAGTAGAGGGGAGCTCCACTTATTCAAACTATCTACCGCTCTCTGCAGGACCACCGCTGTAAAGGCCGGGCTGCTCGCTCACTGGAGCCCGGGCGGAGGGACGGGAACGCGGATCATCCTCCTGCCTTGAGCCGCTCTGCTCTCCTTATTTATTGGCTTCATCATCATCGCTGTGCTGAAGCGCCCTCCTTCCTCCTCTTCCTCCTCCTCTTCCTCCTCCTCCTTGAGGGAAGGTTAGATTAGTCCACCTTAATAGAGAGTAGGTAGGGTTTATATATTATATTATAGTTATTTTTATTTTATCAAAAAGTAATCATGATTATTGATACACATAGTATATGATTATAATAATATGTAATATTATTATTTATTATTTCATCAAAAATAATTATTTTTTGTTACAAAATAAATAATTCATGAATAATGACCAAATAAAAATGATTAGATGTTATAATCATATTATATGATTATATCAATTAATTATATATTATGTTATTATTTTTTATTAAAAAAAGCATTGACCAACTAGAAAGTATTATATAGCATCATATTATATGGTTATAATAATATATAATATATTTTTGTATTTTGTCAAAGAACATGTTTTTTCTTTAAATAAACTAATTTATGATTATTGACCAAATAAAAATGATTTTATAGAATAATCATATGTGATTATAATAATTTCATATATCAATATTTTTCATTCAAATTAAATTATTCATATAATGACCAATTAATCAATTAATGGCCAACTGACAGTCAATTAAAGAGTAACTGCATACTAAAACATGTTTTTTAGCTATAAAGTGAATTATATAACTGTAATTTATAAAAAACACATCAATGCTGGTGTTAATATTGACATTTCATACCAAATTTACAATAGAAATTGGCATTTTATGGTTGAAAATGGCTCAAAAAGCCAGTTCTAAATCGACCGTTTGGGGACTAATCTATATGTCATGCAATAAAAGACCGTTGACGCCCAGATCAGAGCGCTCTGATCGCCTCTCGCCCCACAGCGCCGATCGTTTTAAAATGTTTAGTTGTGTAGCGCTACAATCTCATCACAGCTCATGTAGCGGCTGGCTAGTTAGCTTGCTAACGTTAGCTTGCTAATCTGAAAATGTAAAAAAAATGGCGTAAAATAGTTTATTCCCAAAATAATTGTTAATTCATGTTGTGACAGTGGACCACTTTTTTCTAATAGAACAGAATTTGCAAGAAAAGAAAAATATTCAGGACGCTTTTTTCTTTACGTTTCAATACCGTTAAACGTCGGGTTACAAGCCGCTCCTACGGCCGGTCAGTGTCCCCGCTGTAGCAAGCTAGTAGCAGCGCTAACTAGTGCTAGCTAGCTGCTGCTGCTGCTGCTACCGGCCGCTGCTGCTGCTACTGCCCGCGTCCCCTCTGCCCAAGTCGGGTGTCGAGCCTGGTCCCGCTACCGGTTTTCGGGGAGCTAGCGGAAGTTAGCGGAGAGCTAGCGGAAGTTAGCGGGGAAGTAACGGAGCGCTAGCAGGAGCCCCAGCTGGCTACAGCGGGGAGCTAACGGGGACACTGACCGAAGGTAGTAGCGGCTCGTAACCCGACGTTTACGGTAATCAGGCTTTCTGTGCATCGTATACACTCATTTAATAATCTACGGATGGACCGACGTGAAGTGGAAACAGAAGATAATGGACTCCAAATATGTGCAGTGTACGCTGTCAACGGCATCCTGAGAAGATCCTGACGTCAGTGTCACATCAGTTGTTTTTTAAATGAAGTCCAACTATTGAATAAAAGCGTGCAGGCTTATGAAACACTGTTCAATGCGAGGACCTCAGCCGTGTTTCAAAGGATTTCTCCATCCTTTCTTCAGCCTCGGAGGAAACTGTGTGCCGAGCCAATGTATGCTGACTGTAGCCTTCAAACAGGCAGATACGTCTGTCTCACTAATCAGGCGGACAAATACTCAGGAAACCACCAGCTGTGAAAGTGACACAATCTCCGAGCGCTGCACGGCCAGGAGTGAAAAGTGTGACATTTACATTTGATGCTTTTTAAATTGCACAGACTAGAGAGGAGCGGGGAGGGTGGAGAGCATGAGAATGAAGCTGCACATTGTGCAACACACACATGAAAGAATCCTGCTTTTTTTTTCTCTGTGTACGTCTGTGTGTGTGTGAGAGTGACGAAACAGGAAGTTGCTACTTGATTGCGTGCTGTTAAAGCCTCCTCCGTCTAGAACAAAGCAGATAAATAAGTTCCACTCAATCAAAAGGGAGGACGTGTTGAGAACTGTCACAAGCTAGCGACTCTGCATTTGATTGTGTTGGTTTCGGTCTTTTAAAGTGGCGTGGGTTGTGTGCGTTGCCGCGGCACACAGGGTTGTGTGCTTGTGTGCAAACGTCATCTGTTTCAGTTGTTGTGAAGGATAACCGATTACAAAGGGACGTCAATTACCAGACCCCCCACTGGTTGTCATAATGCAAGAATACATTGCAGAGTTTCAGATCCAGAGCAGGCTGAAGGCACTACATCGCCTTTTTGGTGGCGTATCTTACATTTACATAGTTTTTGCACACGACACCTGCCGTTATATATACAGTATATAGTGTTTAGGGGCAAGAGCCGATTGGGACGGTTCGGTGCACGTTATTTTGTTCTCTTAAGACAAAACATCGGAGCGATTTAAGATGATTGACTCTTCTGCGAACTGTGAATTTCTAGCCGACTTTTCCATCCCAGAAGCCACACCATGGTGGCGAAAAATCCAAACCTATCGTTTAAAGTTAGGTAACTAGAAAGTGGTTAGGACGACTGGGGGTGTCTCTGTCACCCCCAGCTATTTTAATTTTTAATTTTTAATTTTAACTCTTAATTTTAATTTTAATTTTAATTTTAATTTTCTCTTCTTTATTTTTATTTCTCTTTACCATTCACTCCTCTGCACACCGCATACTTAAACACTCGTCACTTTAACATACACTTTAACTTAAATACACATGTCACTTTAACGTACATTCACATTAACGTATCTGTTGACTGAGCACTTGCTTATCTTACACATATTTTAATACCAATTGCACTGTTGTTTTCGTTGATTGTTGATTGTTGTTTGTCTCGTCTTACGTCCCATGTCCATGTCCAATGTATGCACCTTCCGCCTCAAAAAATTCCTCGTTTGTGTGCAAACATTCCTGGCAAATAAACGGTTTCTGATTCTGATTCTGATTCTGATAATCTACATGATTACATTTCTTTTTTTTCAAACAAGCCAACACTGGTGCAGCAAAAAAATAAATTGCCACGCGTTGGCAATTGGACGCAAGAATCGTCCAAATGAGCGAGATTGGGCAGCAGAGTAGATGTCTAAGTTGATGAGCGCACGGATGGGCAGATGGATAATAGCCTTCTTTATAAATGTATTCTCACTACAGGCTGTGGAAAAATATGCACGCGGCATCTGGGATCTCTGGAGCCGTGATTTACCGTGCAATTACCGCACCGCTCTCCGCCATTATTGAAGCCACGAAATTCAAATTTGGTCAAGGGGGACTACAGATACTATATATCTGTCCCCAGTGTCCTGATTTCTTGATTTGGTATTCATCATTTTATGATACAATACAAGAGGAGAAAAATAAAATAAAAATGAGTATCCTGCAATCCGGCGAAACAGACTTTTCTCCCGTGCTTTTAATTTGTCGTGTCATTGCGGTTGTGCGTATAATTTGCATGCAATTGTTTAATTGTTTGTTGTGTGCCATCGTGTATATGCGGCTGCTACCGCTAATGGCGTCTGCCTCCCTCTGAAGCGGCGCATTACCCTTGGAATGAAACGTGTTATATAAATAAACTTCTGCTCTAATGGGAGGGGTTGTAAATCATTGTCAGGCTGTAAAAAGCATTCACAAACACACTGAAATCAGGCCAACAGCACCGAACGCACACAAGCACAACACATGGAACGCTTTAAAACCTTCAATACCCCGCGGCCATTTGCATTTAACGTAACTTTTAGTTCGTAAAAATGTCCCCAAAAAAAAGCACACGCGAGAGAAAGCGCGGACCGAACGCCCCTTTCGTCATCGTCGTTCGGCGGTTGCACTCGACACCGCACTGTGTGTGTTGGAAGACATTCGGGATTCACACATGGGATCAAAACACAATCACAACACGAGCTGTGTGTGATGAACCGGATTTTAACCGCTTTACTTCCAGCAGCTCCGATCGCACAGCGCTGCCCTTTTTGTTTTGTTCGCTCTCTCGGCCTCTCGTACATTCCTCCACAGCGGTGTGCATCATTAGTTTAGATTACACTTAGAGCATAAACGCCGTATTAGTTCATGAGCATTCTCCGATGCACACAGTTAAAGCTCGTGAGTCACACTGATGGACCGCAGATTATTCATCGTCCTGTGAGGAAAGAGAGAGAGAGAGAGTGATTACTGCTTTGTCATCACATCGTCTCACATCGTGAGAATTGAACAGGATGCAAAACAGTCTGCTTGAGTGCAATTCACTCTATCTAAGGATGCCGATACATGCTTTATCCATTAAAGAGTCAAAGCGTTTGGCTGCTAGCGTTCATTCATTGAGACTTTCAGATTGAATGACAATATGCGTTCTTGGCCGTGCAACACAGAATCCTTGTGCCTGGTTTTAGAGGGTTAAAATGACCTTCAACGTGGACCACAACCACGTGGACTTTGTCGCTCTTTGATAACTTCACTGACTCCCTCCTTTGTCATGATTACAATGATGAGCGATGTTGCCGTTCTCCTCCGGAGGAATTCTCCGTTCTTTGTCTTTCTTTAGCCAAAAACTGAATATGTTTTTTCTTCTTTTTTGTAGCCCATCTGCTAATAGTTCTGTTCTCCAAATGGGAAACGATTATGTAAATATGGATGTCATACATGCCGCTGAATAGATGTAATCTATTTCCTCGCTTAGGAGAATCTGGATTTCCGAGCACAGTTAGTATAGTTTGTAGTTGGCACGCCCGGGGAAGGCATCTTCCCAAAAACACGAGCGATAATAAATCATCCAGAGTGTGCTGGCGGAGCCACGTGTGTTCATTCATTATCATTTTTATGACAACTTCCAAATCGGAAATGTAATGGAAAGACTTCTGAAAACCAATACCTGAAAGGAAGATGAAATCAAATCCCTCGAAGTGAGACTCACTTCAGACATTCAGAGGGTCATTGGGGACTCTGGTCAATAACCCTAAAACACTAACGTTACGAATAGTAACACCATGACTAACGTCTGGTATAATGTACCTGATAAAAAATACTTCTCATCAAAATATATAAAAATACAACAATACCATTTTATTTTACCCTATAGAACTATCAGGGGGACCCCGGAAAAATGCTCAAAATTGCGTTACAAATGTGAGAATCGTCAATAAAACATGATTAAAAACATAAATAATGGAACGATGAACTTGTTCTTCGGTCCACCCGTTCCTGGAACATGTGAGTTTTGTCCGGTGAAGAAACAGTCTCCCTTCAATGGTAATAACCCCCCGGATTTTTTTTACCCTCTATCACTAACGTCGGGTAAAAATCACCCGTTAAAATCACACGCAATTTAGACAAAAGCAACACAATGAAAAATACGTAACCATAATTGCATTCTCGACCATTCCTCTGAGCGCATGCTACTTTCTTGGTATAACAACAAAAGGGATCTGTGACCTTTTACCAGCCGATCCTCCCAAATGAAAAACTACAAATACGTCGTCTAAGCCCCTTTTTGAATATGGACGTATCGAGCAGCATTAAACTAAACCTCTAAAGGAGCTTTGTGTGTACTGTTCGACATGTAACATTTCCCCATTAGCCCATACGTCTTTCAGCGTGATACCCCCTTTGTCCAAATGCAAACAACTGAGAGTTAATCTAACAAATGGCCGTCAAAGCCTGATGCTGGAGAGGTTCTGCTCTGAATAATGGATCACTCTGTCTGCAGCTTGTCCTCTGCCTCAATGGCACCGGCACCCAATCTCGCCCACGATTATGTTCTCTGTTGATTGAAGTTAACGTGTTGTTTCCGTGGCTTACGCGGACGCCACCGTGTTAAAGGTTACGAGGCGACTCACCGTTAATCGACTGCAATACTGACTGGGACTTTTTGTTGACGTTTCTAATTTCCCAGTTGTCAAGGCAGTAATCTTGTTCTGGTGAAGCGTTAATTTCGCGAATTCTAATTGAGGTCAATGCACCGCAGCTTTAGAAAAAAACCCTGCAGCAAATAGACGAAACACACGACAATTAAGAAAAACATCTGAACCAATTTGACAACACACTTTGGGACACGCCTGTAGTTGTTTGTCACCGTTGGAGTATTACACAGACGTCACACATTTGGTTTGTCGACTGCTGTTTTGAAGCCTTTCAGTTTGGCGATTTTGCCGCCGCCATCTTGGATTACGGCCCTCGCCATGTTTTTTTTGTAGGCAATGAATAGAAGTGACCATATTTGGAACGACGTAGAGACGGCTGTATAAGTCTCGGAAAGTGGCAGCGACCTGTCAATCACAGTAAGCCCCGCCTTAAAGCATACAATCTGTGTACAGATTGTAAAGCCCTCCGAGGCAAACTTGTATTTGTGATGTTGGGCTATATAAAATAAACTGAATTGAATTGAACTCCGCTTTATGGTCTGTTTTATTTAAAAATGACGATACTTTCCTGCATATTTTCTTGACAGCGGGCCAGCTTTAAATATCGCAGGAAGCCGTTTGACAAAGAACTGCATCTCCAGCCAGGTAACAAACTTTGTGGAAATTTTGTTTGTCAATTTGAGAATGAGACGCACAGCGGTGGGGCTTTATGAAACAGGTAAGTATGCACATTGAATATCAGCACAGTTTGCGTCTTTTTAAGATCCTTTATTTTTATGTAAAGTGCCATTTATGTCCACAGCAGTAAGCAAAGAGACCTGCTGTTTTGTTCCTGTTCTGAACAAACTATAAGTATTTACAGTTTATGTAACTGAAACAGCATTTTATTGTTCAGGTGGCTTGACTGCTGTACACAATATTCAAACCTACATGATCTTATGTCTATTTCTGTGATTTCATATCAAGCTGGTAAATTGCCCTGCAGGGCTGGTCATTTGAAAATCACCACTCATTGTGAATTCTTCCATCTCCGACATGTGGCTGATTTCATGTATTGTCTTCGACATCTCTTCTTACATCCTTGAACGAGTAGCTGTGTTGTTGTTTTTACCATTCCCTTTGGCATTTGTTTCATCTCGCGGATACAATCGGTTATTGTTTCGGTGCCCCTTCCTTTATCATCGTTGCATTTGATGGTTTGAGGGGGGAGAAAAACAAAGTTGGAACGTTCTTTCTGATACTGAGAGCTTCCAGGGAAAAGAACAAGAGTTTGCCAAGACCAGGAGTGTAAAGAAGTCCAAATGATTTAACCCCGACCGACTCTCCAGACTCGCCTGCAGGCTGCGTTGCCTCACACTGTGCGATATTCCACTGTCTGAATATTTACTTCGCATACTGCAAAAAGCCCCCACAGATTTAAGTGAAAACATTTGAGATATTATCTTTTTTTTTGCTTGCAACAAGCACTTTCGGCTATGAAGAATCATTCATAAATAACATCCCATTGGTTTGTGGACTGCCATTTTCACTTTTGCCGTTGGCCATTTTGGACTTCTGGAACAAGCAGTGACACAGTTTGGTAGAGGTACAACCAAATACTGAAGAAGACGTCTTCAGGCGACCAAAGTTAACCACGGCCATTTAGAAAGAACGAAAGTTCAAGGCACGTCCGCATTGGCGTCACTTTTTGCTAACCATTGAGCGGCGATGCCAACTGATCAATGGTGAATCAGCTGAAATATATATAACTAGCCGTAAATATTGGACTGCCCTGAGATGTTGGTCAGACGTTCTTGTTCCCCAGATGATGTCCCCCAGTAGCTCTACTTTTCACTTGACTCTTCCTCTCCTCTAGCGCCACCATGAGGTTGACATGTGTAGTTCTGAGTTAAATGTCAACAATCATCGGTGGTCTTGCCGTGACATTTGGTTCAGATATTCAAGGTCCCCAGAGGACCAATCCGAAGGACTTTCCCCTCACTTTTCATAGAGTGCAACCAGCAGGTCAAACTCTCCAAGGACACAGGGACATTTCAGATGCAATGGCACATAATTTAGTACCAATATTCGTGGTTCATTTGGGGATCAACCCCTCACAGCTGCCTTATTGAGTTCAAACATCTATTATAATAAATATCATACCTGATTATCATAAAAAGCAACGTATTCCTTGTCCTCGTGAAACTATTGTTCGTAAAAGTACCGTAAAAGTCGGGTTACAAGCCGCTACTACCTTCGGTCAGTGTCCCCGTTAGCTCCCCGCTGTAGCTAGCGCTCCGCTAGCTCCCCGACAGCGGGGAGCTAGTAACAGAGCTAGCTTGCGCTGCTTCTAGCTTGCGCTGCTGATAGCTTGCGGTGCTGCTAGCTTGGTACAGCGGGGACACACACCGGATGTAGAAGCGGCTTGTAACCTAATTATATTCCCCCTGTTAACATGGCAACAGAGCTCAGGTGATGAGGTTGACCTCAACGATCCCTGATGAACCCTCTAATCCAGCTTGAGGAGAAAGTGAGGTCAGTGATAAACTAGAAGCCATTCTTGACGCTGCTGGTCTGTTTTTTAAAGTATTTGGTTTCACGCCTGTTTGATTTTATGTTCACCAACAGATTCATTGTCGTACCTGTGGGTGTCATTCTTTCGACTGGAGCCCCCGCCAATCCAGCCTTTCATCACAACATGATTTATGTACGGATTTAGACAAAAACAGATTATCATTGAAACACATCCACTAACTCATTTTCCAGCCGTCCAAACTCGCCTCGGCCCTTTGTGCCACGCTCCCGAGGAAGCTGACTCATGTTCATCATCGCAGTGGGACATTTGCATTTGGGGGCCTATTTTTCATCCGATCTATTTCTCCCTCCTCAAGAGAGAGGCACTTTGATGTCCCTCAAATCTCATTATGACTGGGGCTCAGCACCGGCAAAGACTGATTTCCTCTTGGTTTTTTTTTTTTCTCGGGGGAAAGAACTGAGGGGGAGCGAAATCCCCGTGGAGCAAAACCCAAATGGATGTGGCCGGTCGCGAGGGGACCTCTTTGAAACGCACAGCGCCACGAGCCCGGCTCCATCACCTTGTTTAGTGTTCATTAGCGAGACCCAGTGTGACAGGGAGACGGAGACGTTAGCTCAAGTCAGTTACGTGACACGTGCTAACGCACACACACACATATAGGCAAGGCAAGGCAAATTTATTTCAACAACAAGGTGATTCAAAGTCACATAAAACCATTAAAAGCATCAAAAACATAATGCAAAAGAAAAGAAGATTTAAAAACGATTAAGAACTTTCATTAAAACATTAAAAACGGGTAAGAAGCAAAAAATAGAGTAAGCCTGCAGTGCAGTTAAATAAATAAAATGCAGAAATGTAATAATATCCTTGAATCTGGTTCAATTAAAGGCAACTGAGGGTCTCAGCAGACCTGCAGCTTGGAGCAGAAAAGCTGAACACTGCTTCATGCTTAGTTCTGACTCTTGGAACAGAAAGTAGACCAGTTGCAGACGACCTAATATACATACGGAGAAGCATAATGCCCCATACTGCCACTCTGTTTATGTCATCGTGTCATTTTAAAGCCGCAATTATCTATAGTTTTACATCGACAATGGATCAAATTGAAAAAGGTTGGGGTTAGAGTCAAAACCCCGGAAAATTATCACCAACGTATTTTTCTCTGGAGTTGGTGAAAACCAAAACCAAAAAGGTACTATCGTTGCTCCATATATGCTGGAAATGAAAGCTCGCCATAACCGGTTTATAAAAGGTTATATAAGTGTTTAAGACACTTTGTCCTCTCAAGGTTTCCTCCCACGGTCACAATTCTCCACAATTCTATGTTGTTGGATTCTTCTACAAGCTTCTACATGCTTCTACAGTTTGATTATGGTATGTATGGTCGTCTTTGACCTCTGCATTAACCCAGCCAAGGCATTTAGGAACAACCCAATTCCCAGGGTGCAACTTGGGGTCTTGGGGCCATCGAACCACCGACCATGTGACTAAAGCAACGAGTCGCTCTTGTGGATATTCACTTCCTGTGTTTCTGGAATCAGCGTTGGTTGATTAGGATTGAAGAACCATAATGGATGCAATTATTTGTTATTATGGATGAATCAACTGAAGCTGAATAAATGAAAGTATTTTGGCACTAAAACCAGAGACCTTCTCACAATCAGGCATACTGAGCCTTTGTGTTTTGGAAAATCATCCTGAAGAACTCCTGAAAAAGGTATTGGTTTATTTGGGCGGGTATATTGGAAGACAGGGGAGTTAATAAGGATCCAAATTGGCTGAGAAACAAATAAAAACAATCCAATAAAAACTCTTTTCTCCAGGGCCGCTGTAGAACATGTACCTTAGGAAATGTTGCTCTTAGCTTCGTGGATTTCGAGAAGAGACACTTAGCATGGGAACTTTAAGGGGCATTTAGGAGGACTCGGAGGTTAGACAAGCCACTTTGTGACTGAGCGTGGCCCCTGAGGCCGGAGGTGTGAACCCAGAGACAAGTCATTATTGTCTGAGGTCGACACCGGCTGCAGATTGGAACCCATCAATAATTAACCGGCATATTTCTTCCACTTAAATGCGCTCGTAAATTGGCTCGGCGGTTACAAACTCAAATTATATATATACAAGTATACATACCAAGTATTATCACATATCATTACATTCAATTTTTCATTCATCAGCCCCATTATTCACCGGCAATCAGCCGGCGTCTGACAGCAGCAGTAATTACACAGCGTGTGTCAAATGGAGGAATGATTGCAGAGATAAACTCTCTACTCGCTGGAGGGATCCGACTTTGGCAAGAGCGTCCGTGTTGTGTTCAGATGTTTGCATCGGTACAGCGTGTTTGTATCCACCCTACAGCTGCCAAAAAGAAGAAGGAAAACCGACGGTCGGGAACACGGAGCGGGCGAGAGCGCCGGCGTCCTTTCAACAAGCAACACGTGGACGAGTAAACACGCGGAGGAGAGCGAGAGTGCTGCCCCGAAGGCCTCGAGAGGAAATGTTTATTCAGCGGTGCCGCGTTTTAACCGGTGAGAACGCACTCCCTCCATCGACGTGGGCGCTTCTCCGCGACGCTAACTTGTGCTTCCTGCAGCCGTGACCCCATAAATCTCGCCATCGTGGATCTTCCAGTGAAAAAAAAAAAAAAAAAATGTGGATTTTTCACTCCCTTTTAGCCGGTCTCAGTTTAATCCTGATCCTTTATGTGACCTACATCAGTGAACCGTCAGAGAGAAGATGGTCTGTAGAGTTCTTCTTTACGCTCGTCATCGGAGCCACCGATGACCCGATGACCCGATGACGTCATGCGGTCCACCGTGGACTAGAACCCAGACCCAGCAGAGTCCACCGTGAATGATAGCATTCGCTGACACACACACACACAGGCGCTGGCGGTGCTGTCCGTGTTTTTTTCAAAACCATAAATATACAGAACAAGCTAATAGATTGTGTATTTATACGGAGAGAGACACGACGCCGACCCTGCTGTCACCTTTCGCGTCAACACGCACGGAGCAGATGAATGCTTTTTTGGCGGCTTCATACGGACGTTTTAAGAAATCGAGTGAGGGAGGAGAGGAGAGACGTCAGTGTAATGAAAAGCAAGGCTGCCAAATAATGGGCCTCGGCTCTTACACCCTCTGTGACTCTATGTGTGCTCTCTTTCTTTCTCCATTTCACACAAACACTAAGCCTTAGCGTGTGTGTGTGTGTGTGTGTGTGTGTGTGTGTGTGTGTGTGTGTGTGTGTGTGTGTGTGTGTGTCCCTTTTCCATCTATTGTGCAGCACCCAATCTGAGACACACACACACACACACACACACATAAAGTTTACATTGGATAGATTCTGGTCCGGACACAATCCCAGTGTTGATCGACCTCGCTCCCTTCTGACTGACAGGATGATTTGCACCGAGACGCTGCGGTGGGTTTTCAGTAAGCGTCAACATGTGCACCAAGGTCACATGGCCGTGCACTGAGATACACACACACACACACACACACAGACACACACACGCACACGCACACGCACACGCAAGCAACTCAGGGACTGCAGAGGAAGATGAGAAGCAAAGGGAGACAATCGGAAAGAGAAGATGTGTAGGAAACACTAAACAGAGTGGAGCGGGCTTCTGGGAAAATAATCCAACAATGGAATGAAAAGACTTGTTTCTGGGGAGGAAGTAAAAGCACAGAGAGGGTCTTCCAGTGTGATGTTTCAGGAGGAATGCATTGTTTTAAAGTGCTGTTGGCAGTGAGACTGAACAGGAGTCCTGGTCTGGGCTTTGAGCTGATATTCCTCAAACCTTAATGAGCTTTGTGTACAGTACAGAGAACCTCCGGCCGGAGGACGCATTGTTTTTCTCTCCGATACATCTGGAAAATAGCCACTCAATTATTAAGTACAGCTTAAGGGGGAAAAAAAGAGGACGAAATGTCTTTTACTGACCGAATCGCCTTTTGTTAAAACCCTCGCCGGACAGATGAGTGTGCGGCGGCGGGATTTAAACACGTGACCAAGTGCTCCGGACCTGATGTTGCAGCGAGAAGAGATTTTGAAGAGCTTTTGACCCTTTTTCTTCAGCTTTAGATCATAATGCAATAATGCACGAGCGTGTTCGACAAGAGCTCCTGTGTTGGGAGTGTCTTCTTGTGTTTCTCAAATCTCTGAATGGAGATTACTACAGTGTGTTGTTGTTGTTTCTTTTACAGTGTGTTGTGAAGAAGATCCACCATGCTCATATCTGAGTGTTTAAAAGGTGAAAAAATGTCCATTGGAGATATAAAATCCTCATCTTTCTGGGTCAATACAGCGAATACTGGATGCTGCAATACCGTACACACACACACACACACACACACACATGCACATATGAGGGATATGGCCGTGTGGGGTCCTCACAGGCAGCATTGCTGCTATCAGTTTTAATGTATGTCTCCCCATGCCAGCTTTCGGTTTTCTTTCGGAGACGTAAATTCTTTCGAGCGTAACATAATTCCCATTTTTTGGGCTCGAATGAGGGGAAATCTTTGAAGTGATAAAATGAGTGAAAAACCTAAATATTCTCTTTGACTGACATGCCGGTTTCTCAGGATTACGCAGTTCACTCACGCCTCAACACAACAACCTGGCCGTGAATACTAACTCTGACGGGATCCCATCACGTTTACATTATTCCTTCTAACCGCCCAACAGAAATGACTTCAATGCATGTTTTTAAATATTTCTCAATATTTTTAAAGTGCCTTTGAGTTTCTTGAAAAGTCTAAGTCGAATAAAATGTATTATTACTATAATTATTACTATTATGGGGCACGTCTGCACCTCCTTTTCATTCGTATTTACAGTCTTCTTTCCAGCGGCATTGTGGGATCTTTGTATTAAAGGAGCTTATGAGGAAGAGTGATGGTGGAATATGTTCAACATGTTACCTGCCAATAGTCTAAATAAGTGAATTTAATATGAATTTAAATACTGAACACACAACGTCGTTACGAATAGTTGAATAAATATATAAATAAGGCTCCCGCATGTTTAGCCGTGCTAGCGACACAGACGTAGGGATGTGAATTATAGATAATGACTATTGACGGACATTTTGCACAGATATCCCTGTTTCCTGCAGGAATGTGCTGCCGTGACTTTTCCACCACATTACCCATTACCTGTGTATTCCAACGGGCAGCTCTCACACGCAGGAACATGTCCATGGCCGAAGAGCAAAGCCTCCTCTCTGAGAAATGCACTTTTTGGTAAATTTCTTGCAGAATGCTATTTTTCTGAAGGATACCCAATACATAATAAAATAAATAAAATAAAATAAATAAATAAAATAAATATATGTATGTATAAAAAGAAGAAAAGCAATTTGATAAAATAAATAATAGAAGAAACAAATTATATATAAATAAGTATATCAATAACTACGACAAAAAAACATGCAGGAACATGTCCATGGCCGAAGAGCAAAACCTCCTCTCTGAAAAATGTAAATTTCTTGCAGAATGCTATTTGTTCAGGATACCCAATAAAATAAAATAAATAGATATAAGATATTATTAAAATTAATATATGTATGTATAAAAAGTGAAGAAGAAAAAAATGTAATAAGACTTGATAAAATAAATAATTACAAAATAAAAAAAATAAAAATTATAAATAAGTATATCAATAACTACAACAACAAAAAATCTGAAAAAAACAAAAAAACATTACAAAATGCTTTTTTTTTAAACCCCACAAAACCCCCACAAAGTGCAGATAGGACGTTCCCGCCACTTTTCCTGGATCATATTGCAGATAGGAGGTCATGGATATGTATCACCACAGAGACGTTATTGTTGCCAACGCATGCTTGAATAGAAGAGCGAGAGCTCTCGAGGCCTCGCCGCTGTCGTTATCCCGCATTGGAAATGATGAATAGAGAGCAGAGTCGGCCTCACATTTCTCTCAACGCGTTTCAGTAGCCTCTCACGGGGCAACGGCAGTAATTCATGTGTCGACACAGAGCATGTAATGGAACCATAATTGAAAAGTTGTAAAGAATTGCGTCTGAAGATAATATTTCAATCCGCATCTGTCTACAATCAAGACCGCTGTCTGAGAGAGAGAGAGCAGAAGAAAAAGAAGTGACACCTTGATATACAGCGGCGGGAACAAAAGATCTCAACGGCCGATATTAGAGGCTCCAGCTGCACCGTTTAGCGATGCAGTCGCGTGAAGCTATGCATACAAATAGCAAATTGCAATAACTAGTCCGCCAGTTATCCCCGCCTCACTGAGGAGCAAGCAGAGTGCATAATTCTCCTTGTGGAGACGAAATCACCAGATAATACCTCCAGATGTAAACAGCGAGAACACCGTTCTTCAGGGAGGCCGTTGTTGGGCAAACACTCAGAATAATAGCATGTTTTTTTGGTTTTGTTCGAGAAAGTTTTCGATAGCGGATGAACTAACCATTCGGACCATGCAGTGAAAAAGTCTCTCTTTTTGAACATTGATGGATGAGTTGGCACCGACAGTGACAGCGGAGTTATTTTGATGTATTGTCACTACGCTGTTTAAAATCTGCTCAGTCGGTTGAGCGCGACGCCTCGGGGTGGGAATATTCTGGAAGCTGGGGCTGTGGAGCCACTCTGCTGTGCTTGAAGAGGGTTCAAAGGGTACAATCTCAAAAACAAGACACCAAAATTGTATACCGTAAAAGTCGGGTGACAAGCCGCTCCTACCTCTGGTCAGTGTCCCCGCTGTAGCAAGCTAGGAGCAGCGTTAGTTAGCGCTGCTGCTAGCTCCCCGCTCACGCTGCTAGCTCCCCGCTCATGCTGCTACTGCCCGCGTCCCCTCTGCCCAAGTCGGGTGTCGAGCCGGGGCTGGTCCCGCTAGCGGAAGTAAGTGGAGAGCTAGCGGAAGTAAGGGGAGAGCTAGCGGAAGTTAGCGGGGAACTAGCATGAGCGCCAGCTGGCTACAGCAAACAGGGACACTGACCGAAGGTAGTAGCGGCGTGTGACCCGACTTTTACGGCATTTGGATTGTTGGAAATGTTTCCAGCTCATCACCGAAGCCGAGTTAAGAGTTAACTGCTTTGCACGGCAACAGTTCGCCTCGTCACCGAGCTGCTGGACTTTCAAAAATATATATATATTCACAGCTGTTGGACAAACTTGACCTGACGCGTCAAACGTGTGTCTGACGTGGAGCCGCCCCAAAAGGACACTCGGGGGTCGCGTCCCTTTGTACCTTTAAGTGGGCCTCGTCTGTTCTTCCAGCAGCGCGTGGAAGCGTCTTGATCGCCCGTGTTTGGGCTCCCGGTGGGCTCCTCTGCATACTAATGCTGCCGTTTTGATAGAACGCTCGGCCTCCGGGGGCCCGCCGCTATCACCTTTCTTCTGCTGCCAAGCAGAGGCGCCATCGAATACACTGGCTGAGCGTGTGACTGACATGTGGGGGAGGAGAGCGAGCCTGATAACAGGAGCGTGCCTCTGCGTAGTGTGTGTAACTACAATGTGTGTGTGTGTGTGTGTGAGCACAGAGGCATGTCCAAGACTGCAATGCGTCAGGATGCCACATGCAAACCCGGCTCCTGGCAGCAACTTACAAGGCCTGTATGTTGTGCAAGACAACAACAACAAAAAAGAGAAAGAAAACGTGCCACGAACACATGCCAGCCATTCTGCCTGGGAGCTGGCATGGATGTGAAGAAAATTCTGAATATTTTAGGTCCGTGTGGGTGTGTGTATGTGAGAGGTGGAGAGAGACACAAAGAGTGTTGGCTTGGTAGCGGCTCGCTATAGGGAGATCTTTTCTCTGTGTAGCTGTGCTGCGCCCACGAGGGAATGCACACAGAGACGTGCAGCCGGGGAAACTCACCGCACTGCTGATAGAAGGAGCACGAGCTCAGGCTGTATGCGCAGGAAGTGATTAAACGAGAGGGAATTATATCAATTTGACAATGGATCAACTGGTAAAACAATTTATTTCGGCATTCTCCTCTTTGGAAGCAGAAAAATAACGTTTATTTTTTATAAACGATTAAAGTTTCTACAAGGAACGTACATTTTGTGTTGACTTTGGCGGCACCTGTGGACAAACACAGTAGTGTTTCCATCGTGTCGTTTCGATCTGCGGCTCTAATTATTATTATTATTATTATTATTATTATTAGGCTGTGGACAATTGTGATGGGCAATTTATTTTAGTCATGCTCCTCTTTGGAAGCAGAATAAAAGGTACATTTGTATTTTATAAACGATTATAGTTACTTCAAGGAACGTATATTTTGTGTTGGCTTTGGGGCCCCCTGTGGACAAACACGGTAGTGTTTCCCACGAGCGGCGCGCCTCGTGTCGTGCCGTTATAACCCGCGGCTCTAATTATTATTATTATTATTAACTTATGCTGTGGAAAATTGCGATGGGCAATTGTTTTGTCATGCTCCTCCTTGGAAGCAGAATAAAAGGTATATTTTTATTTTTATAAACGATTAAAGTTACTACAAGGGTTATATATGTTATATATATATATATATATGGTTATATGTGTTTCTATTGTTTCGTGTCGTTACGATCTGCGGCTCTAATTATTATTATTATTATCATTAACTTAGGTTGTGGAAAATTGTGATGGGCAATTTATTTTGTCATGCTCCTCTTTGGAAGCAGAATAAAAGGTACATTTGTATTTTATATAACGATTAAAGTTACTACAAGGAACGTACATTTCGTGTTGGCATTGGCGCCCCCTGTGGACAAACACGGTAGTGTTTCCCACGAGCGTCGCGCCTCGTGTCGTGCCGTTACAACCCGCGGCTCTAATTATTATTATTATCAACTTAGGCTGTGGAAAATTGTGATGTGCACACGATTACGATTTAATAAACTAAACGAAATCATTTCACAACATCCAACAGCTTGATGCTGAGAATCACAGTTAGTCTCTGACCTTAAACAGCTGTTTGTGATGTCCCCGTCCACCCACACACACACACACACACACACACACACACACAATGTTCACAGAAACCGCTCTCTGTGGTGGAGTGTTTACTGTTTTCATATTCACGGTACAAACAGTACACACATGTGCTAACTGTAAGTCGCTCATTATATTCACAGAAGTAAAAACAAGGTCGCTGGTTCGATGGCACATCAAAGCGCCGCTCCATCAGCGTCTCTGAGGCTGGCGCTGCAGGTGCAGAGGATTTACCGCAGCGAGGAGCCCGATAAGTCCTGCTCAGTATTCATGCGGAAGGAGAACAAAATGAGTACACGTCCTCCAAAAAGGACTTAGCGCCTCCGTGTTCACAGCGGCCGCGGAGTGAGTCAGAAGAATCCTCCCGCCTCGGCCCGCTAAGCCGCCCTGGTGCTCATGTTCATGCACTGCAGGCTAATGGGCTCCAGCGGGGAATCCTTAAGAAGTGTGTCTTCATGTCAGGTTTTTAAAAAAATATATAAAAAATGTTCTCATTATGCAAAGTTCTTGAAGATTTTTTGAGGACGACGAGTTTGAAGTTCTGGTTGTAATGATGGCTCAGCTCGTTAATATGCTGGTGGAACCCAACGGGTTTGGGCAACGGGAAAAATCCAAAGATGAAATATTTTGAGCAAAAAAAAAGTCATAATATCACAACTATAAAGTTTATATATATATATATATATATATATATATATATATATATATATATATACACACACACACACACACACACACACACACACACACACATATACAGTATATACACATCTACACACACATATATCTATATATATACACACACACACACACACACACACACACATATATATATATATATATATATATATATATATATATATATATATATACAGTATATACACATATACACACACATATATATATATATATATATATATATATATATATATATATATACACACACACACATATATATATATAGTGTATATTAGCATCTTTTAACATGAACTTATCGATATACAGTGGTATACAGAGGTACAAAAAGCACAGTATTCATATTCTGAAGTCCAAACTACAATAAAATACTCAAATGACAGATTAGAGGCCCGTGGGGAAACAGTTCATGACATGAAGACCACTGCAGTTCAAGAACCTCACAGTACAACTGTTATAACCGCATCATGTTGTAGCCATAAACACAAGGAGAAATGATACACGGGGGAAATATTGTTGTGAGGAACAGTTTCACTTAACAGAAGACACAAAGTGGATCCAGATGTTTTCTAACAGAACTTATTGCGAAAATCATTTAATTTGACTGCATGACTGCTGCTGAGACAGCTGCTCGGGAAGAAATACCAACAAATTACAAAATAATACAATCGAAATTCAAGTTTCCATAAAAAAAAACTATCAGGACGTTTTATGTAAATAATAATAATTATGATCATTGTTTTTTTCCCCCTATTATGCATTATCAAATAATATATAACATGCATATGTGATGTGCAGAAGTTCAGGAGGAACTTTAAAAGCAAACAATACTGAAATAAAAATAAAAAAGTGGGATACTACAGAAGCTCTTAGTGATGGTGGATAATCATCCACAGCCACACGGTGTGAACATAACACTCAAGGACACGAAGGCGTCTCCTCCTTCCACACGAGGGTGATTCAGATAAACATGTCCTGTACTTTGTGGGAGTGTGTGGGTGAAATGTGCTCGTTGTGTGCCGATGAACAATGGAGCAGCATCACATTATAGTCATTTGGCTTTTTATCACATTATGCATTTAGACCAATCGACCAACCTCGGAATGAATGAATGAATGAATGAATGAATGAATGAATGAATGGCCAACCTGCTCTACCAACCTTCCTCGTTTCACCTTGAAAGCTCTGGAGAGAGTGAAGCGCAGACATCTTAGCTGTGGGCTCCAAACACCACTTTGCACGTTTTTTTTAATCTCTCCATCCACAAAAAAAGTATGCCACAACAACGTAAAGACACAATCACCTCATTCAGGGAAAATCCCGAGCTCTCAACCAATCGCAGGCCTCATCGGGCCTTTGTGTGGAGGTTGATGGAAGATCTGCCGGCTCGGTGATTGCTGAGGACCTGCGAGTCGAGTCGGACATAAGAGAGGCCGAGGGAGAAGATGGGGTGCCGGAGTGGCCGTGATTGAAAAGTGTTTTTCTGCTGCCTGAAGCATTATTCCTCGTTCGGTCGGAAGAGTAATGCATCTATCAGTGTTGACGGCCGACTATAGGCAGTCCAGCAACTGCAAAATAATAATAACACAAAAGAAACCTGTGTGCACGCTGCGGTCCGCCATTCTTTTTGGGGACTTAGATGGTCCTGCAGGTGAAGATGAATCACGCAATTAGTGGATCAGTGAATATTATACTATATGTATATAGATATTACAATATATATAATCAGTCAAATTCATCTTTAACTGTGCTTTAGTGAGAAAAAAAACTGAGTTTGTATTCACCATTATGGTGTGTCATGATATATATTGACCATAATGGACCATAATATATATATATATATATATATATATATATATATATATATATATATATATATATATATATATGAAATAGATGTCAGACTTCCTAAGACTAGCTCTTAGCAGCTTTTAAGCACAATAAAAACACTTTTATTATTGTCCCGCCAAAATAAGTTTGAGCGTGTTGGTTGATCGAAGGTGGAACGAAAACCTTCTCACAAAATGGAAGCACTTATTTGTACTTTTACTTTGCGTTTTACTCTCTCAAATATTGTTCTTGCTCTGAGACGCGTACTTTATCATATATAATACTTCGATGTCCCTGGAACTCCTCTCACGCGTCGTTTTCACCTTTTTTCTTACAACAGGTTTCACGGCGAAATAAAGTTGAGATAACCTTAAAATATAAGCCCCTGGAGGGGCAGAGGAGATGTGATGCAGCAAAAGGCTGTGACCCCGCTTCAAAACCCACAACACAACCCAAACCCGCTCGTCCGCTCCTCGCCTCCTTCAACCCGTCTTCCTCACGAGGTTCAGCCCTGAACCCTTTGAGCTCAAACCTCACCCAGGACCCGGAGCCTCATGCCGCTCCATCGCTCCTCCGCAGATGTGTCTTCTTCCACACCGGCCTGAGAGAACGAGAGGTGGGGGAGGGGAGGTATGCGAGCAGGAAGCACGGCAGCTCCCATTCCTCATGCGCGCTGTTGCCAAAGCAAACGCCTTTGTAGTCGGGGAAGTGTTCCCCTTGTTTTTGCTCTCAGCGAAGTCCCACTGAGATTTAATTTATTATCTTCAAATGCACCGTGTAATGAACAATACGGGCGCACAAATATATAAACATACAGTAGGAGGGAGAGCGGCAAACGCAAGAAGCGCCGAAACCAGAACGGCGCGCAAAACACACAAATTGTTTGTTTATGAATGGGCAACGTGCTGATTGTTCCCATATTTGCACATGATTCTTGGCACATTGATTATTAAAAGGAACCCCAGGGAGAAAAATATTAAAATGCTGTTGCGCTGATTAAATCCCAGTTTGCTACGTGTAAAGAAACACAGTATATATATATATATATATATATATATATATATATATATATTCTACAGGATATATCTCACGGATACAGAACGGCATGAACAACGATTCATATCTTGCATTTTGTTTGTTTGCGATTCCTTTTTTCTTGCTAGAAACATCTGACCGGCCAAATCAAACCTCATGGTGGGCCAGCTTTTGGCCCGCGGGCCCCGCTTTGGGCAGCGGCCCCCGGTATATATAGTCTTCACTGACATGTTCCTGTTTGGTGACATTGAACCGTCCTCTGAGGAAGAACCCACGGTGGGATCCTCCCCCAGGACTTAAGGGTCAGCGGCGCGGAGCAGATCGAGGCCCTGTGTGTTAACGGGTCACGCGTGTGCACAGCGAGAGACTCAGTCTTTCTTCTTCTTCTTCTTCTTCTTCTTCTTCTTCTTCTTCTTCTTCTTCTTCTTCTTCTTCTTCTTCTGAAGACCCGAAAATTGGCTTTCTTCCTCTCTTCCGTGCCCTGCTCTCTCTTTCTCACCTTTCCTTTATCTGGAAACATTTTTTCCCCCTTTCCAAGAATAACAATAGTCCTTCATACAAAAGGTATCACTTCTAAATTGTGTATTTTCTTTCACAGTTACAGTCGTCTCTTCGACGCAATTTTTTTAGATTGAATGCGTCAGATCGGATCTCACTAGTTTGCCGATGTGCGGCTGTAAAACTGCGTCTAAACTCATTTTATTTCCTCTAAATGCTTCACAATAAAATGCCTCCATTCTACTCAAGATTAAAGATATTTTTTATGTCATATGCACAGATAACAGACAGTCACTCTGTACAATGAAAAGCTGATTTTGCTGGGTCCTCCTAACACACAGAAATTACAATAAAAAAGGTAAAAGATGAATACAAATAAGGCACAAAATATAGTAATAGTATTGCACAAAAATAAGGCACAAAAATGTGAAGACAGTATTGCACAGTCAGTGTATAAAGTATTGCACTATGCATTGCTACTTCCTCCCAGCAGTTTATTTATACACTGAGGATGGAAAAACGTTTTCCGATACATTGTTCCCAATAAAAGTAACTTGTTCTTTATGTATTTTAAAAGCTGTTTTTTTTAAAGCGGCGACTCCTCTCCTCCCGAGACGATGCAGGCGTCCGTTTGATGAATCGTCTGACGCCCGCCACGCCGGCCACACCTCACCTCAGAGTTAACGGGAGCCAGGCCACCTCGACAGGGGGTCTCTGCCGATCCCCCCCCAAAAAAAGAAATCCAATCTCAGAGCGAATACGGACTTGACAGCTTAATGCGTCCCGCCGTCATCGCGTGACGAAAGGCGCTCAGGAAGGAGAAGCGTGGCCTCGGCCTGTATTTTATTTCTAGCATGAGAAATAATAAATGTTTTGTCTGACGATAAAGTATTACTACATTTCATAATATTGACATATATAAGATATAGTGTGACTTTCTGTACATTTATAGATTGAATAACCAAATGTAAGTGTCTTTTTTTTTCTGAATGCCTAAAAGAATCATGGCACTCCATGCAAGAAAATCACAGAAATCCAATAAAGCCGTCGAGCCCATTAATTTATGCGACTGACCACAATAACTTAGCAGCAGTGGAGATATTAAAAGGGATTGCGAAGACTGGAAAACTCTGACGTCTCACAAATTCCATTGTATATATTACCTCAGGTAAGATTCTTTCCACTCTGTGTCTGTTAGATGAATACATATATATATTACACAGTAAGCTGCATATGCTGCTGCAGACTCTTGGCCCACTTTGAGCTCCATCACACTGTCTAAAGCTTCCATTCTTGGCTTCTTCCCCAACCCTTGCTGCTGCATCTGTCTCCAATCACACCAATTAAACGTCGGTCTGCCAAAAGGGGAAAAAAGAAGAAGAAGAAGAAAAAAAAGGAGTTTTTTCCGCTCACACATACTGTAAATTCACTTCCCTCACATCTATCCATTTCCCCCTCACCAGTTCCTCCAGGAATGCAGACCTTTTAAAAGGCTGGCAGCATGCGGCCCGTTGATCTGGAGCCGGTCCAGCCGGTGGTGAGAGGAGGGACCGGCAGCGTCCCTGTGGCTGACTAATGTCCGAGTGTAAATCAACTGGAGGAGAGAGAGAAGGTCAAACAGAAAGGAGCCGCTGAGGAAGAGGTAGATGTTTACTGCAGATTACATTTCAGACGCAAGATCTCTGCGCCGCACGATTTTGCTTTTTTTAAGACGACACGTGAAAGTGAGCCGAAGCTCTTCTGATTTGATCTGTTAAAGACCTGCGTTGTGTCCGCGTCCATATATGTGTCCATGTATGTGTCCATATACGTGTCCTTATACGTGTCCATGTACGTGTCCTTATATGTGTCCATATACGTGTCATAATACGTGTCCTTATACGTGTCCTTATACGTGTCCATGTACGTGTCCTTATACGTGTCCATGTACGTGTCCTTATACGTGTCCATGTACGTGTCCTTATATGTGTCCATATACGTGTCCTTATACGTGTCCTTATATGTGTCCTTATATGTGTCCTTATATGTGTCCTTATACGTGTCCATATACGTGTCCATATACGTGTCTATATACGTGTCCTTATACGTGTCCTTATACGTGTCCTTATACGTGTCCTTATATGTGTCCTTATATGTGTCCTTATACGTGTCCATATACGTGTCTATATACGTGTCCTTATACGTGTCCTTATACGTGTCCTTATACGTGTCCTTATATGTGTCCTTATATGTGTCCTTATATGTGTCCTTATACGTGTCCATATACGTGTCCATATACGTGTCTATATACGTGTCCTTATACGTGTCCTTATACGTGTCCTTATACGTGTCCTTATACGTGTCCATGTACGTGTCCTTATATGTGTCCTTATATGTGTCATAATACGTGTCCTTATAGGTGTCCATATACGTGTCCTTATATGTGTCCTTATATGTGTCCATATACGTGTCCTTATACGTGTCCTTATATGTGTCCTTATATGTGTCCTTATATGTGTCCTTATACGTGTCTATATACGTGTCCTTATACGTGTCCTTATATGTGTCCATATACGTGTCCTTATATGTGTCCTTATACGTGTCCTTATACGTGTCCATATATGTGTCCTTATATGTGTCCATATATGTGTCCTTATATGTGTCCATATACGTGTCCATATACGTGTCTATATACGTGTCCATATACGTGTCCTTATATGTGTCCTTATACGTGTCCATATACGTGTCCTTATATGTGTCCTTGTATGTGTCCATATATGTGTCTATATACGTGTCCTTATGTGTCCTTATATGTGTCCATATATGTGTCCTTATATGTGTCCTTATACGTGTCCTTATACGTGTCCATATACGTGTCCTTATATGTGTCCTTATACGTGTCCATATACGTGTCCTTATGTGTCCTTATATGTGTCCATATATGTGTCCTTATACGTGTCCTTATATGTGTCCTTATACGTGTCCATATATGTGTCCTTATACGTGTCCTTATATGTGTCCATATACGTGTCCTTATATGTGTCCATATACAGTATGTGTCCGTCTCAATATGTGTCCATATACGTGTCTGTGTCCATATATGTGTCCATATACGTGTCCATATACGTGTCCATATATGTGTCCTTATACGTGTCCATATACAGTATGTGTCCGTCTCAATATATGTGTCCATATACGTGTCCTTATATGTGTCCATATACAGTATGTGTCCGTCTCAATATATGTGTCCATATACGTGTCCGTGTCCATATATGTGTCCATGTCTTTGTCCATATATATGTCAATGTCTGTGTCCGTGTCCGTGTCCATGTCCATATATGTGTCCATGTCCCTGTCCATGTCTGTGTCCATATACGTGTCCATGTCCCTGTCCATGTCTGTGTCCATATACGTGTCCATGTCTGTGTCCATGTCTGTGTCCATGTCCATATAGGTGTCCATATATATGTCAATGTCTGTGTCCGTGTCCGTGTCTGTGTCTGTGTCCATGTCCATGTCCATGTCTGTGTCCATATACATGTCCATGTCTGTGTCCATGTCTGTGTCCATGTCCATGTCCATGTCTGTGTCCATATACGTGTCCATGTCTGTGTCCATGTCTGTGTCCATGTCCATATAGGTGTCCATATATATGTCAATGTCTGTGTCCGTGTCCGTGTCTGTGTCCATGTCCATGTCCATGTCCATGTCCATGTCAATGTCCGTGTCCGTGTCTGTGTCCATGTCCATGTCTGTGTCCATGTCCATGTCCATGTCTGTGTCCATGTCCATATACATGTCCATGTCCATGTCCATGTCTGTGTCCATGTCCATATACATGTCCATGTCCATGTCCATGTCCATATACATGTCCATGTCCATGTCTGTGTCCATGTCCATGTCCATGTCTGTGTCCATGTCCATGTCCATGTCTGTGTCCATGTCCATGTCCATGTCTGTGTCCATGTCCATGTCCATATACATGTCCATGTCCATGTCCATGTCCATGTCCATGTCTGTGTCCATGTCCATGTCCATGTCCATATACATGTCCATGTCTGTGTCCATGTCCATGTCCATGTCCATATACATGTCCATGTCTGTGTCCATGTCCATGTCCATATACATGTCCATGTCTGTGTCCATGTCCATGTCCATGTCCATATACATGTCCATGTCTGTGTCCATGTCCATGTCCATATACATGTCCATGTCTGTGTCCATGTCCATGTCCATGTCCATATACATGTCCATGTCCATATACATGTCCATGTCCATGTCCATGTCCATGTCTGTGTCCATGTCCATGTCCATGTCCATATACATGTCCATGTCTGTGTCCATGTCCATATACGTGTCCATGTCTGTGTCTGTGTCCATGTCTATGTCTATGTATCTGTCCATGTCCATGTCTGTGTCCATGTCCATGTCCATGTCCATATACATGTCCATGTCTGTGTCCATGTCCATGTCCATGTCCATATACATGTCCATGTCTGTGTCCATGTCCATGTCCATGTCCATGTCTGTGTCCATGTCCATGTCCATGTCCATATACATGTCCATGTCTGTGTCCATGTCCATATACGTGTCCATGTCTGTGTCTGTGTCCATGTCTATGTCTATGTATCTGTCCATGTCCGTGTCCATATCCATGTCCGTGTCTGTGTCCATGTTCATATCCATATCTGAATCCATGTCCATATCCGTGTCTGTGTCCACGTCTGTGTCTGTGTATGTGTCCATGTCCATGTCCATGTCCATATCTGAATCCATGTCCATGTCTGTGTCCACGTCTGGAAAACACTTAGGTGTAAAATACATCTTTCTCTGCTGCTGAATGTGAAACCCTGGAGTATTGTTCAAGGAGAAAACACTCAGGACTCCGTTTGTTCATTATTCCTTCAAGTGGAAGACTTTGCTGTAAACGTAAGGAAGAAAACATGTTATTGCCTAATTTGACTCAATAAGAAAAAAAAACTGCTGTTATGAAGAAGAAAAAACAATAGGGGACATTTTCAGTCGGTCTTTTAAATTTTTAAAATTCTTTGAAAACACAAGTGCTTTAAACTGATCAAAACCTCCATAATCATGTAATCCCGTCACATTAAACGGGACCGGCTGTGAACCAATAACAGAGAGGAACAACACACATCCAAGAGGGAAAGAACCGCCGCTGCATCGCTGCTCTTTTGTCTCCGTCTTTTAATTTAGCCGTCGACACTGAAGCGTTTCCCCTGTCCGAACTTTTAGCCTTCCGAGAGAGACAGAACAAGGTTGTCTCATCGCTAACTGTCTCTCTCCCTCGATAAAACAACAGAGGTCAATACCAAAGCAAACACTTCACCGACCTCTCCGGCCTTAACCAAGTCGTTGACGGGAACTTTTTTGGAAAGAATGATGCAAGAATTTGAAGGCCGTCTGTCATAAAGGCCTTTTTTACAACCTTGTCCCTCAAAATGACATCACCATGTGGGCGTGGCCCAGCAGCGATGTCATGACGTACACTTTACATTTCAGACTCCGTAATAAATCCATCCGTGGTTATCTGTACTAATTTCCATTCCCTCCTCACACATGAACAAACATGAAATCAATTGCCAGTCATGAAGCCCAGAGGATCCCCTCTTGCTCCACCACAAGGGCAATTCTGTGGTTTTGAGTCAAATGTTTCCACAACTATTGGCTCAGGCGTTCATGTTCTCCTGTTTTTTTGTTTTGTTTTCTTCTAACAGGACATTTTAAAATACATGCAGGAGACAACATGCACTACTACTATGATTATACTGCTGCAACCCTCCCATGCTGCCCCTCAGCAAACACAGAAAAGCGTCCTGGTCGACAGTTTTTCTTGTGTCTGTTCAAGAAAACGGACATTTGTATGCATGCTCACTGCTACTGCCCTGAAATAAAGCCCCTCACACACCAAATACCAGCAAAGCCCAAACCAGACACAGTGATAGGAAACGCCAGCTGGTCCAAAAAAATAATCAAAGACATTTTGCTCCAGAGCCTCGCCGCCGCCGCCGCTACAGCGGAATAAATCTGACAATTCATTAAAAGCGGCGTTATTCTCTTCAATATCTCTCCTCTCCAAAGCCCACGCTGATATTTCCAGCTGACTTTTATTGGTTTTGTTGGCACTACGGGGCTCTGCGGATGATTCCAGGAAGGGCAACGTGAGAAAATAAAAGCCTCGCTGATCTGCAGCTCCACACAGAAGAATATTTTTTGTATTGCCTGATATCACACACAGTGACCCTTGTCAGATGCCGGGGTCACCTGCGCATGCAAAGGCTGCGAGGAAGGGATCAGAGGGAAGCCGGGGAAAATTCTTTCAACCGTAAATCTGAGGGATCATGCTTTTACCTGTCAGTCTGGTTGCAACAGTCACAACAAGCCTCAGCCACCGGCTACTATGATGAAGAATGCAGTCAGAGGGGCGAAGCCGTGTCAGGGTTTACGTCGTTGCCCTGCTCTTCAGCGTCAACGCACACCGGCTGTGCCGTCCGTGTGACGCGTGCAGTGTGTAATAACTGAAGGGAATCATACACTGCACCACCGTGCAGGTGTGAGTCGCACCTGAAGCGGTCGCTCACCTTCGGCACTCACGATTCAGCGAGGAGAGTTTATCGCCCGTCCGATCGCCGGTGACCCGACGTCGTCCATGCAGGAAATGAAATGGCACTTTTAGTCCTTGATGCCTGAAATTACTTCTCCCACTTTATTGCTCTATTGCCAAGGAGAGGCCGTGGGGTCAAAAGGATCACGGCCTTAGCCGTGTTTGCACTCAGGTCTATAGAATTGCACATTTTTCAAACATTGCATAAGAAAACGATGCGTGGAAACACATGTTTCTTACGCCGTAAAACGTTTTCTCAATTGCGCCAAAAAGAAAACACTTTTTTTAATGTTTCATAACTTGTTTTGCTTCCATTTAGCACCCTCTACTTCCTTTCCTCTGCTGATTGCAGCCGTGCAACGTCTCACCAAACTACTGTCGCCCAGTTTATCCGCTCCAAGCGCACATAATTGTTTTATTTCTTTTGCCACATTCCAAAAAGGTCGCTTAAAAGTTGTCTGAAAATTGAATGTAAACCCGATTAAACTGTTTATCACCAAAGGAAGAGGACCTTGGAAATGTGTTGCTTTAGATACAACATCTGCCGCTGCGTTTCAGTGATAAATTGGTTAAAGTGCACCAATGTGTTCCTATCTTCCCATCTGCCTCGTTTCTAATGCGCGGCATGTACGCATGTGAACTTGACCGCTGTGTTTGTGTGCATCCCATGAAAGAAAAACGGGCCTCGATAGCTGTTTAGTGGTAATTGAGTGGCTAAGTGGCTGAGGACATCCTGCCAAGTCAGCAGCGAGCACAGGAAAGAGGAAAGAGGTTCGGCTCTGGGGGCCGGCGGCTACATTACCCCCCTCTTCTCCTGCAAATTAAATATTAAACATCCATCCACATTATTGTCAAGCGAGGACAAAAATGTGGACAAATTACAGAAACGGACGGCGGATCAAGGCTGCCAATACGATGCATCATGACTGTGTTAGGGAGCAGAGGTAATGTATTGTGAAAGGTGTCAATGCGTGATTTGAAAAAGAATCTCGTCCTCAACTCACTGAAGCGTTTATGGAGAATTCGTGACAATCGTTTAACCTATTGGAGCACAAATAAGGCTGTTTGCCTATGAGGTGTGTTGAATTACCATCAGGCACTGATCGCGTCCATTCGGGAACCCCCAGGACCCGCTATAGTGTCTGTTCCCTATAGTTTCCGGCGTGTAGACATCCATTTTAATGTGGCATCAGATGCATCTGTTTCTCATGAATATCTAATATCACATTAACGTGAGGGAAATCCCTCAACAGTTTTACAGCCAGAGCATGCGACCAAACCCGGTGTGCAGCATCCTAAGTGGGCATCGATTAGACGGCTGATGTATACTTATGTAGTGCATCATTTATGTCCGCCTACTCAGTCTGAATTCAGCGTTTAAAGGTCACACGGATAATGGCTCAGATTCCAGACACGCAGTCAATGCCAAACAGCACAAAAAAAACCAACAAAAAAGGGAAATTAAAGAAGGAGAAGTTCTTGGAGGAGAGACGGTCAAACTTCTCTCCACACAACATGCATTGTAATGCAAACACACGTGTCTAAATGTGGTGGTACCAGAGCATCGCTCGCTTGAGTTGTGTTTATAATTACCATGTTGGCTTCCAGCGATTATAAAAACGAGATTACTGAGTATTATTGTAACGTATTCCGACGCAGCAACCGGCTCTAGGTTGACAGAAAATATCATAGTGAGCAACAGAGAGCGATTAACAGGGGTCCCCTCTCAATACACTACACAGTGTGTACAAAAAGTGTCTAAAGAGTGAAGCCAATGCGGTAGTGTTTTAAAGCTGCATTCTCTCTCCTGACCACCAGGGGGCGACTCCTCTGGTTGTATAGAAGTCTATGCTTCATGTGTTAAAGCTGCATTCTCTCTCCTGACCACCAGGGGGCGACTCCTCTGGTTGTATAGAAGTCTATGCTTCATGTTTTAAAGCTGCATTCTCTCTCCTGACCACCAGGGGGTGACTCCTCTGGTTGTATAGAAGTATATGCTTCATGTGTTACAGCTGCATTCTCTCTACTGACCACCAGGGGGCGACACCTCTGGTTGTATAGAAGTCTATGCTTCATGTGTTAAAGCTGCATTCTCTCTCCTGACCACCACTTTTTTTTTTTAAAGGCTGCAATCTAATACAAAGACACACTGACTGAGTCACGGTTTTATTCAAGTTACTGTATTTTAAGTCTGTCATTCAGGTAATTGTAAGGTGTATTGACGGTAACTTGGCAGCCTCAATCACCTGCGCTGAACACCGCTGGGCCCGCCGGAGAAAAAAAGATCAAGCTGGCAGGAAGAAAAGGCAGCTTTGAAAATCAAAAACCTTCACATTATTATTAAAATCTATATTTGAATTGTTCCCAAACAAATTGACTTTGTAAAAGCGCATTTTTCCGCCACATGCAGAGAAGGTTAATGGGTTTCATGCTCTTCGACTGATGTGTTGTATTATATAGTATTATATTGTATTATAGTACAAGTATTACAAACTGTGAGGTATAAAAAGAACTGGAACTGGAAAATATATGGTTTATCACAGCTTGGGTCTTTTATACCTTCGGCCCTAATTTAATTTCTCCTCATCACTTGCTTCCATCGAGTACAGTGTGTCCCATTTCGACCAGGAAGTTTGTCTGTAAACCATCATGGCTGCCCAGTATAACGGAGAGACGGGTAATATTACCAGTGACTTGTGTTTTAAATGTCTGGTTGGGAGCTTCCAGGTGGCGTTGTGGTTGAGACCCATATTATCCAACTGCAATCCACTTCCTGTCTGTATCTCTACTGTCAGTATCAAATAAAGGCAACATGCCATTAAAAAAAAACAGTTTTTGTGTTCCCAAATCCCAGCAGTTATCTTGGTGAGTACAATCTCATTATTACTGATTGGAATAATGGACAAATGAACCCAAATATAATCGTAATAAATCTCAAATTAATTCAAAGGAGATGTTCTTCTGCTTCCATGTCATGAAGAGGCACCGTGCTCCTGGATGTTAAAAGCAGGCTCTGCAGTAATGGCTGCTCTTCTTCTCAGCAGCTCCCTAAATGAGCTCAGCTGTGTTGTGCGTGTGTGTGCATGTGTGTGTGTGTGTGTGCATGTGTGTGTGTGTTTTCTCTCCTGTAAATTGGGCTGTGCACCAGGAGGTTTGAGTGTGGGCGTATTTGTTAGGAGACAATGAACACAATGTACAGGACTGTGCTGTACATTCCAATTAACATTCACAGCAGCTGACTGTGCAGATGATTTTTTTTATTTATTTATTGTTTTCACAGAAAAGTGTTATCAGCTTGTTCGGGATCCTCGTGAAACGCTGAATACATTCAAATGGACCCTCTCAATGCATCTGAAGTAAACTTTTGAGGAGGATGGCAGAGCTGGCGTGTCCTTTTGCAGCCCCTCAGCATCCCATAATCCACTGCAGCGTGGGGGAACGATCAATGGAAATATCACGTGACCACGTCATCCTATTTCCTGTTTGCTTTCATGTTGGTCGTCACTCACTTGTAAATAAATACACTAAACGATCTGATTCTGGGCCCAAGTGAAAGACATCCACCGCAAGATGGAAAATAAAGGACACATAGACTAAATGTACTACTAGGGCAGTGGTTCTCAAACTCTTTTTGTCACGCCCCACTTTGGAGGAAGAAAAATGTTCATGCCCCACCGCCGCAACAAAATTATCCACGCTGAATTTTTATTGAAATAACTTCTTGTGACTCCTCCATCCATGCTTTTTCAAATAATAGAACTAAGTAAACCGGATCGCTCCATCAAAACAAATAAAATGTGCAATCACTTTGTTAGAACAATGAAAAAAAAAACTAAAAAACTAATATTTGGCAAGAAATTGCTTATTGTGGCTGCAATTAACCTGTTTTGCACTGAATATCTTTTTAAGATAATACCGTAAAAGCCGGGTTACAAGCCGCTACTACCTTCGGTGGTTGTCCCCGCTGTAGTAAGCTAGCGCTGCTGCTAGCTCCCCGCTGTAGCAAGCTAGCGCTGCTGCTAGCTCCCCGCTGCTGCTGCTACTGCCCGCGTCCCCTCTGCCCGAGTCGGGCAGGGTCCCGCTACCTATCGGTTGTTGTCGGGGAACTAGCGCGAGCTAGCAGAAGTTAGCGGGGAACTAGCAGCAGCGCTAGCTGGCTACAACTAGCAGGAACACCGACCGAACGTAGTAGCGGCTTGTAACCCGACTTTTACGGCACGCCCCACAGTTTGAGAACCACTGTACTAGGGGCTTTGAATTACTGCCAATATGTAATTTATATCTAATAACTGTTTAGTCGTGGAACCTAATCAATGCATCGTATTTGTCTTACTTCCTCTGTCTTTGCACCATGAGGAACTCAAACAGGTTTGCCACCGCGATGGACTCACGATGGAGACGCAGCCGTCTGTTTATGTCCGACAATAAAAATAAATACTCGTGACTCTTTTCCTCGACGTCCCCATCACAAGGAAGAGCTCCTGTAATGCCTTCTGCTCGAGGCAAAGTAAATATCAGGAAGCGATTACCTGGAAACAAGCAGCATTTATTCACCGTGTCAACAAATGCAGGGAAACCTGTCGCCCAGATGGCACATTGCATTGTGGGAACTTGGCAACTGTTCCCTGCTTTGCTATCAGCACGTTATATGGCTGAATAAACATGATAACAAATGACGAGAATGAGAACAAAAACTAAGAAAACAGACTCTTTTTATGACTTATTTTTTCACTATGGCGCTACGTTTAAAAACACTCAAGCCGTGAGAAACATTAGCGTTGAGCAATCTACTAATTATTACACATCCTCCATTAATTTAACAAATCATCTCTAACCATTCATTAATCCCTAATCTCACCCAGACACTCTCAGAGTTAAATCATAACTCTGTCTGTATCAGCTCCTCTTATATATATATATATATATATATATATATATATATATATATATATATATATATACATATATAGACAGTAGCTGCTGCACCGTGATTAACTGCTCAAACAGCAGAGACAAAGTTAACGATGCTCTGCGGCACCAGTTTATTAGACAGCTGCACCATCCGGCTGTAAATCAAACCTTTGTAAAGCCTGATTTACTCTCAGCACTGTACTTATATACAACTTTGAGGTATTGGCTCTGTTTTCTACTTCTACTCTATTAAAATACAAAAAGAAATACGATACTGTTTACTCCGCAACATAAGTATGACCGCTATAGAGACTTTAACTTATTATTAGGCTTTGATTGCACAACATTATGGTCATAGAATAATGTCACCATCAGCGTTTGGATTGATTCCTTATAAGCCTCTTTTTCACTATTGTTAGCGTGTGTCAATTATTGGATGCCTGGAAGAACTCAGTTCGACAACTTCTCTCGTTCTCTATATTTATTTACTAAATGATCACAAGTAAAGTAGCAAGCGCTGCAATTGCAAAAGCAGTGAGTGGTACAGCAACACGCAGGTTGGTCAAAGAACAACTGCCCCACCACGGAAGTGGGGCCTTTCATACACAGTTTATCGTCACAGGTTCGTCTCGCCTCGTCCTAACATCTGATTCGCTCTGTCCTGTCAAGAGGAGGAGAATCCCGTGTTCTCATCTTTTCTCACAAGACTGGAACGTGCAACGACCAGTCTGCTTCCAGAATGTCAATATACTGATAAACAGTTGTGGGTGTTGAAGTGCGCAGGCGTGTGACTACCTTCCCTTGGGAACTGGACATTTCATAGACACAACAGCTGCATAGCTGTGTTATACTGACCTCGCTAGCCTGAACTTTAATAGACATGAAGAGTAATACAATGAAGAATATCTACAGAATATAAGGATTTATATTATCACTATGATATGAAAAAATAATAATAACAATACATTTTATTTGTATACCGCTTTAAAAGGTACTCAAAGGCACTTTATATGGTAAAAACTAACTTTTTTTTTGCAACCAATAGACAGTAGTGGCCATATAGTAGTGACGTAGAGACGCTGTATACGACTCTAGTCGGGTAGCGACCTGTCAATCACCTGGTAGCCCCGCCCTGAAGCATACCCTGCTTTAATTTACTAAATGAACATCATGCTGTATTGAAGAAGACTTGAAACTAGAGATTGAGACATAAACTCATGTTTACAATGTTTACTGAGGGAATACATCAAGAGAGAAGTAGAGTCATTTATATAGACTTCTATACAACCAGAGGAGTCACCCCCTAGTGGTCAGGAGAGAGAATGCAGCTTTAACACATGAAGCATAGACTTCTATACCACCAGAGGAGTCGCCCCCTGGTGGTCAGGAGAGAGAATGCAGCTTTAACACATGAAGCATAGAGTTCTATACAACCACAGGAGTCGCCCCCTGGTGGCCATTCGGGAGAATGCAGCTTTAAGACGCTTAAACATTGGCTTCACTCTTCAGAAATAGAGGTCGCCACCTGGTGACAATATTTAATTGTTGTATCTATTTATATTTCTACATTGCTGTAAAACATCTCAATGATAGCGTGCGTGCACAAGCATGATGGAAATAGAGAATACACACACACACACACACACACACACACACACACACACACACACACACACACACACACACACACACACACAGAAATCCTGAACATGCCTTTAATTCCTCAAGGGGAATAAAGGAAGCAAACAAGCGAGCTATCTGCTATAACATCCATGTCTTCTTATACTTTAATGATTATTTATAAATTTTTTATTTATTTTTCCTCCCGCACCACAACCACTGGTGCTGCCAGGAGGTGCTGGTGCTACCGGGGTCAATCTGTTCTGGCTGCATGACTGAGTGGTGGGAGCTCGGCGGGCCCTGGGTGAGTGCAGACCTCTCCGTCACCAGACAGCAGCTATTAGTGCCGGAGCCCTGGAGGGATGTTTCTGCTCCCGTCAGGCGGTAATGAGGAGGGGGAGTAGGAGGTATACAGGGTCAACGTCTCTGCTGCCGGCCTGCTCCCAATTAATAATATACACGGCGTTTGGGGAGATCACAGGCGGGGAATGTTCTCCGTTCGGCTCGCACACACAGGTATGTTAAAGTCCGCCATTTAGCTCTTTGTAATACGGGAGGTTGGGAGACGGTTGGTGGTGGATGTTTACATATAAAGAGGTTAATCTAATGCGGTTAAAGGGTTATGAATAAGATTAAGTCTAGATGTACAGTTTAGTGCCATTTCTAATACAGATGTTGAATATTTTCACAGCACTCAAATGCGGTGATTTGCTTTCAAAGACATTTTGAGGGGGGGAAACATGACAGCTGCTTGGATTTAATTGAGCGGCCATGTTTTGTTGCTCACCGCTGGTCTCTTTACTGTATTTATGAGGTTTTTGGTTTGTGAGCAAGCAATATTTCCATATGTATCCACATGTGTTGTGTGTTGTCCAATAAAAGGACGACAACAATGATGGTTACACTGTCAAAAGGCCTGATAGAGACAAAGGTGGAATGAGGGCAAACTATTAGTATTCATCATAAATGGGAATCTCCCTCGATCATCATACAGAAAAGAAGAAAAAAAATTCAACAATATAACAAACCGTCTCTGTCCAAAAGTTAAAAAATAGAAATTTTTCTTCTTTTGGGTTTTTTTTCTCCTGAACGTTCCTGGAGAGAATAATGATCTACACTAAGTACCTTCATTTAATTTGCCCTGAACCTTAAGTATTAGATGAAAAGGCTAAAATGTATCATTAAAATTTAGTTGATAAAATACTTAAAGTTGGGGAACGATGAGGGTTTTGGTTAAATATTTTAAAGAGGAAACATCTTCCTTTAGGTGACTGTTTTCAATATTTAACCAAGATGGTGATCTTTACCGAACGTTAACTAAATTACTACAAAAATTAAGCATAAAACCATAAAAAGAAGAAGAAAAAAATCCAACGATAGCCAGGAGGAGTTCAATATCTGTCTTTCTCTTTCAGTTGGTTTATTCATTAAAGTGGATGAAAGTTATTTATTATGACGCAGAACGTTTGCCAAGATCTGATATTTTGAGCATCAATAATAATACTTGTCATGGCATCTACTGACCCAAGCTTCTGGATGTCTTTTTTTAATATACATTCAACACAACATAAACAAATATACATATATAGTGTATATACACAACCTCTGTTATGTTAGTTTCAAGCCATATTTATATTTGTCCACCTCTTCATCCGCACCCAGAACACATCTTTCCCCTCCGACTCCTCTGAAACAGACCAATCACATCCCGCAAAAGAACCGCGGAGATAAAGAAGCTTCGGTTTAGCTCATATTTGAGTAAACAACAACGACGGCTCCCAAACCCAAGGAGTCGCGTCACCGTTCTGCTCCGTCTGTACTTTCTCACAGAGGCAGAGGAGTTACAGCCAGCAGAGGATTTGGGTGACACTTGATTCAAAGCCCTACTTGTTTATTGTAAGTTTCACCGAATTACCATTCAATAACATTTACAGATGTGCACATTAGCATCTTTTCTGAAGAGCGTGGTTTTAGATTGGTAAACATGAGAGAATAATCCTCTCCAGACCAGAAATGTGACCTCATCACTGAACAGGCTGTGAGGCAGAAAGTCTCTCAGGAGGAGACATGTTTTGTGTCAACGCCCATCGGTTTGTGGACTGTTGTTGAGTTCAGCCTTTTGGTCGTCGCCATCTTGTTTTTTTTTTGCAAAACAATGAACAGAAGTGACCACATTAGGGCTGAGGAGGAGTGAGAGACGCTGTATACGTCTCTGGTAGCGGTAGCGACCTGTCAATCACCTTGTAGCCCCGCCCCTAAAGTTTGACTCTAAATTACCATAATTTACTAAATGTACATCATGCTGTAGAAGTAGAGTCGTTTATATAGACTTCTATACAACCAGAGGAGTCGCCCCCTGGTGGTCAGGAGAGAGAATGCAGCTTTAACACATGAAGCATAGACTTCTATACAACCAGAGGAGTCACCCCCTGGTGGTCAGTAGAGAGAATGCGGCTTTAACACATGAAGCATATACTTATATACAACCAGAGGAGTCGCCCCCTAGTGGTCAGTAGAGAGAATGCAGCTTTAACACATGAAGCATATACTTCTATACAACCAGAGGAGTCACCCCCTGGTGGTCAGTAGAGAGAATGCAGCTTTAACATATGAAGCATAGACTTCTATACAACCAGAGGAGTCTCCCCCCTGGTGGTCAGGAGAGAGAATGCAGCTTTAACACATGAAGCATAGACTTCTATACAACCAGAGGAGTCTCCCCCCTGGTGGTCAGGAGAGAGAATGCAGCTTTAACACATGAAGCATATACTTCTATACAACCAGAGAAGGTCTTAAGGCCTTAAACTCAAAAGAACATTATAGTTTATTACAATTTGGGTGTCACTGTATTGTGTGGGCACACGAGTACGGCAAGTGTGGCGGGTCAAATTTAAAGGAGGAAGAGAATGAGATGTTTGGTCAATGAGGCTGAATCTGCTGCTATTAACCTCCACCGACACTTTGCACCTTGCATGTTTGTCTCCATATGCTCTTTTCTTTTTATTCCATTCCTATTTTAATTTATAAAAGGTTTGTCTTACATTACATTTACTGTTTCTTTTTCTCTTCCAAATAACTCACTTAAAGATGCAATATACCGATTCAGATCATTAATATAGCAGCAGTCAGTTTTACACTGAAGTATTAAGACTGGTGCTTTTTGCTGTTTTTGATCTTTAGTTGTGGACTCGGCTCTCAGATTGCATTTGCACTTTGATTTGAAAAGACCAACTTCTAATGTGTGTCCGTCGCCTGTGGAGCTGGTGTCGAATCGGATCAGATGGGTACAGTTTTCATTATAATCTTTTTTGTTGGTTATTAATCGATTAGAGACACAGTCAGCATGTCTGCGTGATGTCAACAGATTTCTAGTAAGAGACGAAAAGCAAGACGTTATATTTATTATATACACATTTGTCCCTATCACTCCCTCCCCATCTATTTCTCACCTAACATTCAGGGGAGATTGAAAACCCTCTGGGTGAAAATTTGATTTCCATCTGCTCTCAAAGCCTCCACATGCAGGATTTGGTATTTAATGACTTATTTGATGACGGATAGCCGTCTCCTGGAGACGGAGCGTTAGCCGTAGAAGACCCGGTCGACTTTTCCTTGAATTAATGTGAACTTAAAAAACATTCTCCCTTCTCCGGTATCTTCCTGTCTGACGGCCTGAGCCGTCCTTCAAGAGGACTTTCTGATTGACGGCCGCTTCATTCTTCCAGCTATTCCAGATGCTGCTGATTTTCGCTCACTGTTTGAGGGGAGATGACACGCGGGACGAGGCTCCAGAGCTGCTGCAAAGCGATTCCTCTGATATGAAGAGGAGAAATCACTTTAGGAGCACATCAAACCGCTCTGTTTGAGTGACGGATTGATGGAAAAATGCAAAGTCGACAAGCCTAACACACAAACCACTTTAATCATGAATCCCACAAAGGAAGCGGGGTTTTTACGAGGTGCCGAGAGACTGAAAACACAATGTTAGTCATTAGGATCTATATTTAGCAACCGCTTCATCTTCGGTGTTGAAAAGTTTCTTTTGTAGAAATGCGGTACATTGTTTTTACATTACCTATGCTGGTTTTTATGAAAGGAACTATTTGAAGCTTATATGTCTTTTAAACATCATATCGAGTGTTTTCCCAAAAAATAAATAAAAAATAACTTGTTTTTCTTTTCCTGCAAGGAAACAATTCAAGTTGCCAATTAATTATGGTGGTATTTTATATATGCGAGTTCATCTGCTTTAAAATAGGTTACATCCAGTCTAAAATGCTGCGTTATAATTCACATCACTGCAGTTTACATGAGAACATTTGATTGTTTACTTCATACAGCTGCAGATTTTCTTTATGAAACGGCCTCCTTATCTGTCTCAGTAGTGAAGTCAGTGTGCAATCTCATCTCGGTGTGAGAGACGTTTTAAAATAGATTACTTTGTAAGCATGCAATATTTCAAAAACAGGATTATTAACCCATTTGTGACAGTTTTTTAGTTGATGCAATTTTCTGGTTTGTTTTTAAGTTTGTTGTAACTTTAATGTTCATTATTCTTTTTTATGTTTTTACGTTGATTTTAACTTTTTTGCATGTTTTGTTTTTCCAAGTCTGTTGTTTGTGTTTTATGTGGAGCTAACGTGGACTTTTTATGTCGTCATAAATCTATCGGATAGATAGATAGACAGACAGACAGACAGACAGACAGACAGACAGACAGACAGACAGACAGACAGATAGATAGATAGATAGATAGATAGATAGATAGATAGATAGATAGATAGATAGATAGATAGATAGATAGACAGATATCTAGATAGATAGACAGACTGACAGACAGACAGATAGATAGATAGATAGATAGATAGATAGATAGATAGATAGATAGATAGATAGATAGATAGATAGATAGATAGATAGATAGATAGATAGATAGATAGATAGATAGATAGACAGATATCTAGATAGATAGACAGACTGACAGACAGACAGACAGATAGAGATATAGACAGACAGACAGATAGAGATATAGTCAGATATCTAGACAGACAGACAGAGAGATAGATAGATAGATAGATAGATAGATAGATAGATAGATAGATAGATAGATAGATAGAGATAGATGGATATTTTATTCATGGGAGGAATTTGTTTTTATTAAGCATGAAAAATAACCAATACATACAATAATACAATACAATAGCAGCGCAGAACATATTAACTTTAAGAAATTTAATAAGAAAGAAAAAGTTGTGTCTTTTGGAACAAGGAAATACAAAAAACAAATCTTGCAACCGGATATTGTAATTTCCATAATCCGTGATTTTAGTCCCGGTTATTTTGATGGTTTAAGAGTCGTATCCGGAAGGTCAAAGGCTGAAGACAGAAGCCGGCGGTCTGCGTGCAGAGACCTGCAGCTCAGCATTGAAGCCGCGGTTCACCTTGGTGATGTGTCACAGCTCATGAAACGCAGTCGGCGCCTGTTTGTCTGTTTTTCATCCTCTGCGGTCGCTTCTTCTTGTCACATTCCTCCCTGTAATATTTAAAAAAACCTAAAACATAAAAAGATTCCCATATGTGTTTTTTGTTCTGTCATGTGACCACTAACCACTAAGTGGCCACTAAGCGGTAAATACACTGTACAATTTTCTGTGGCAGCTTTAAAATAAAAAACACCTCACGATACTTCATATGAAGCGGAACATTAGCCATCTTGGAATAGCAGTAACTTGACCAAATGTATCTTTTTTTTGTTTGTTTATCCTACATCTTTGTCACGAGGGAGAACTGGCAAAGAATAGCAGCAACGCAGAGTTCCAACATACAGAATTAAAAGGCTAACACAGATTTGAGTAAAATTAAAAACGACGAGGTAAACCAGATCCAGACAAACCGCAAAGCTTCAACTCGTTCAGGGTCACTGTGGTGGTTCTTCTTCTTCTTGTTGTTTTTGTTCTTGTTCTTCTTCCCATTTTAACCAGTATAACCTGTATACATCTATTGGATTTTAAAACATAATTTTCATCTCTACATTGCCGCTATTCATTGAAAACATTTTTTTTAATAGCTCTACTGTCTGCTGCATATATGAGTTGTATATCTTCTCCAAGCTTGTGAATAGCATTTATGTCTTGAACTCAATATTCCAGGAGAACCAAAAACAAGCCTTGAAAAGACTAAGAGGTCACTGCAGGTCAAAGTGCTTCACAGATGACTGACAGGTCTCAAATAAGACCGTGAAAACAAGCAGCGACGACGAAAACAATTCAACAACCGGAGACCGATGCATGCGAGACAATAAAAAAATTATGAATATGTAGAAAGAAAAAGAAAAAGAAAAGCTGATTTAGAAGCGATGATAACAGTAAAAGTAGTTAAAAAAAAACTGGAGAGCGCTGTCTGTGTCCGTTGACTTTAACCCTGTCGGGTAACATTAAGTAAGAAAGTCAGTTGTTACGTTATTATTTTAACACAAACCACCATGTTTAAAAATCTTAACCTGGTAGTTTTGTTGCCTAAACCTAACAATGGTTTCACAACGTTATGCGCGTGTCATTGTGCGTTTTCTGCACGAAAACATTTAGCGTATCCGCGGTGCTACAGAAACATACAACGCCAACACTTATTCTGAGGGATATTTTACACGTTTGATAATGTAAATACAATCAAATAACTGCGTAAAAACATTTTAAATAATGTCTTAATCAAAATAACTGATACATCTCTAAGCTGATTGATTACACTCGCCGGTAAGCGAGCTGATTAAAGTGTCGAAAAACAATTTGCGACGTTAATTCCTTTTTGCGGTGGAGAGCTGATTAACGGAGGACGGGAAGGGACAACAACTGAACCTCGAAGGGTAAACGCTGGGAAGCAGATTAAAAAACGTGGCTGAATCGCCCCGCAGCGTGAATACGGGATGAGGACGCTAAGCTCCGTCTTTCAGGGTCCGTGGCTCCGGCGTCCTTCACAGTGTGGCGGGCCTTTGCATCATGGCGGCGAGAGAAGGTCAGCTCTGTTTACGCGTGCCGCGAGGCCAGGACGGCGTCTCCGTGAGCAGCTGTCAGTCAAGAGGCTCATTACCACAACAAGGTTTGCCTGCACTCAATTAACCTGAATCGTCCTCTCCAGCCCTTCATCTCGCAGGCTGATGAGTCGCTCACGGACGGTTAAGTGTTTGGTAATTGACCCTCGGCTGCTGCCGGTTGTCTTATTCTACCGTCTCATTATGTGGATTCAGCCGGCGGTCCAGGTGGAGACGAGCATCTGATTGAAATCGGCTGGAGCGCAGAGGCAGACGGAGAAGTGTTGCCCCAGATGGTGCCGGAGCTCCAGAACCAGCTTCTCTCCACGAGGAGACGTCTTTAGGCCGGTGCACCATCATTTCTCCGTGCACCATCATCTAGACCAGTGGTTCTCAATCTTTTTCCAGTGATGTTTAACCCACTGTGAAATATTATTTCAGCCTAACCTGCGCAAAGCATTCCTGGTACACAGCGCTGTGCCATCAGTGTCTGATTTATTATAGAATATAGAATACTCAGTTTATGAATTTACACTTATATTTTATTGAAGATTTATTAAATAACTACTTTTAAAGGATTTTTGAATAGATGCTATATTTTAAATATGATTTTTTCTTTATCTCACGTACCTCCTGGAGTACACAACATTCCTACCTTCCCTCCTTCCTTACCTAATTAAATAGTAAATAATGTAAATAGTTCCTTTGCTCATCTATGACAGTAAACTGAATATCTTTGAGTTTTGGATAACAAAAAGACATTTGAGACTAATACTGGTTTAAATCAGTTTAATACAGATTCAAGTCAGTTTAATACTGGTTTAGGCAATCTTATACTGGTTTAAGTCAGTTTAATACTGGGTTAGGCAATCTTATACTGGTTTAAGTCAGTTTAATACAGATTTAAGTCAGTTTAATACTGGTTTAAGACAGTATAATACTGGTTTAAGTCAGTTTAATACTGATTTAAGTCAGTTTAATACTGGGTTAGGCAATCTTATACTGCTTTAAGTCAGTTTAATACTGATTTAAGTCAGTTTAATACTGAATTAAGTCAGTTTAATACTGGGTTAGGCAATCTTATACTGCTTTAAGTCAGTTTAATACTGATTTAAGTCAGTTTAATACTGATTTAAGTCAGTTTAATACTGGGTTAGGCAATCTTATACTGCTTTAAGTCAATTTAATACTGGTTTAAGACAGTATAATACTGGTTTAAGGCCATCTATTACTAGTATCATGACTAAAACATGACATTTTCAGTTGAATAATAAACGTTATGTGATGGTGTCACTGTAACTCAAACATAAATTGGGCTTTTCCAGCCAACGTGTCACACATGGAAACAGATAACTTCACGCTATACTGATGTGTTTCCTGTGAACTTGGTGTTCACCGCTCAATCTTCTGTTTAAGTGCAATTTCCTAGAAGACATTTCCAGATATGGGTTTGCACGCAGTTGATATAAAATGTGCCTTTTCTGACTCAGACCTCCTCCAACAGAACCGTGCGGCCTTCAGGGCTCACATGCCCACCTCCATCCCTACAACACACTCTTTTAATCCCAGCCACGCTTTCCGACACGAGTCTTCACAGGAAATGTTCACATCAGATGCTGTCTGTTAGTTCACGGGAGAACATACGGAGTGGAGATGGATGCACAGCGAGGAGCACGTGGGCGTGAAGAAATGAAAGCAGCCGGAGGAAAAGCTCACGCTGCTTCAAAGAAGAAATACCAGCGATGTTGACTCGTGCGCCTCGCGTTGTTCCCACCATCACGAGCAGCTCAGGAGAGACGGTCTTTAGATGGTCTTTAAACGCTCGTCAGCGTTAGGATGCTCGTCAGCGTTCTCGTGGAGTTGAGAGTTGAGAGCGCTAAGAGGCCGTCTTGTTGCTCTTTGTGTTATTCTCACTTCCCTTTCTGCAATACATTATCAGAGTAGCTCTAATTATGCAAACGTTACATGCTGAGTGCAATGAAACACGAACATGGATGACTTTTTATTGCTTCTTACCATTATTTTCCTTGCAGGGTTTTTACCTCTATAGTCTGCAACTTTTCATATTTAGTCAAATTGAGCACTTTATCATAACTGCAATCTCATCCCATGACTTTGTTTGCATTTTTTAATACTCAAAGAGTCCTCTCAACACCATAAACACAACGAAGACCACTGACAGAAACAGACGTATCCATATTACTGGATTGTAGAGCTTGTGTAAAACATATGTACGAGTTGTGTATACATTATATTATCACGTATATGTGAAAGATTTAATTTCTCAAAGTGCCTTTGCCAAGAAATCTGTGCAGCAAATCCTGTAGAACCGGTTATATGATCCAAAATATGATCATTAAATGACATTAAAAAAAACATTGTACAACTCTGCTATAGCTAAGTCAAGTCTCAAGTCTTTTGGTCGCTTATGGTCATAATGAGCGTTATATCTAAAGGAATTCAAAACCTATCCTGTATCATCACTCCTAAGTAACTGTGTGAGAGTCCCCATCTCGAGTTTATAGAAATAGCCAATCTCTTTCCTAAAGCTCATAAAGGCATCAGCGTTGAATTGAGTTCCTCACCGTGACTTTAAATAAATGAAGCAAAGCCTGCAGACTTGTTCCTGCAATCAACATTAGTCCTCTCTCAGAAATACTACGTCTGAAAGAGACAAACGACTGGATTTTAAACAGAGGAAGACACTAATCCACCGTTGTAGACTCCATTAGTTAGAGTCAGGGCTCTCGTGTGTCTTCCTGACAGCGTTCTGCTGCAGGAATAAATGCCTTCAAATAAAGAAAATGGGAACTATAGTTTCTTGCAAGAACAGATCTTCTAAAACATTAAATATAAATTCCCATACAGATGATAAAGCCTCAAATTAATTACGATGCCCGGTGATCATCCTTGACAGCCGGATAATCACATGGACTCATTCAATGCATTCGCGAGGAACAAATGTGACTCATCTCTTTGGATTAATGACATTTTAGATGTATCGCCTGTGAATGCGACTATTACGTGCGCGGGGATCGTGAACGCGTCTGCTGAGGTCTCCGCAGAGCCTCAAATGAAATGTCTAGTCACGCCGCGTCTCGGGGTTTTAAATCACTTCACTTTCATCTCGGTCACATCGGCGGCGGATTGAAATTCCCAAAAGCGGAAACCCGGAGATACTTTGACGCGCGGCCCGGTTCATCTAAATCACCCCAAAAACGAGGGCTGTGCCGTTCCACCGGCGGCATAAATCACGTCTTCAAGTTAAATGAAATCAATTAGACACCACAAGCAGACCAAGACCCGATCAATAACAATGATCTGTAGTCCCCACCGACTCTAGTCCACATGCTCTATTTGCCGCGGCTTATCGAGCGGAGGCTGCGTGAGCCTCATCGTCTCTCCTCCAGCCGGCCAGAACGGACTCCCAGCTGGTGGTCAATGGCGCAATGGGGTCCGAAGCCCCTCCGTTCATTATCACGTTTAACGCTCAAAAAACAGTTTAAATCAATCGGTGAGCAGCGTCGATGTTTTCGATCGGGACACGTCTGAGGAAAGTTTCTTGACCGGCGAAGGGTGTCTTATTTGAAAACAACCTTGTTAGAGCCCCGTTATTCTCCAACGCGATGCGCTCGGCCGAACATCGGAGCGACAACGATTAAGATACAAACAATCGATGGCAATCACTCATTAGGTCGACTCCCTCAACCGGACTGAGCTATAAATAGCCAACGGTTGAGTGTTGGTAGCCACGTTAGCGCTGTTAGCTCCAGGGATCAATATCTTTTTAAGCGTGTTCAATTTTGGTCATTATGAGCACGTGTTAGCAAGCGGCTGTTAGCATGCGGCTGTTAGAGTGTGGCTGTTAGCGTGCAGCTGTTAGCGTGCGGCTATTAGAATGCAGCTGTTAGAATGTGGCTGTTAGTATGCAGCTGTTAGCATGCCGCTGTTAGCATGCGGCTGTTAGCGTGCAGCTGTTAGCGTGCGGCTGTTAGAATGCGGCTGTTAGAATGTGGCTGTTAGTATGCAGCTGTTAGCATGCCGCTGTTAGCATGTGGCTGTTAGTATGCGGCTGTTAGCGTGCAGCTGTTAGCGTGCGGCTGTTAGAATGCGGCTGTTAGTATGCAGCTGTTAGCATGCCGCTGTTAGCATGTGGCTGTTAGTATGCGGCTGTTAGCGTGCAGCTGTTAGCATGTGGCTGTTAGTATGCGGCTGTTAGCATGTGGCTGTTAGAGTGCGGCGGCTGTTAGCGTGCGGCTGTTAGCGTGCGGCTGTTAGCGTGCGGCTGTTAGCATGCGGCTGTTAGCATGCAGCTGTTAGCATGCCGCTGTTAACATGTGGCTGTTAGTATGCGGCTGTTAGCATGTAGCTGTTAGTATGTGGCTGTTAGTATGTAGCTGTTAGCATGTGGCTATTAGTATGCGGCTGTTAGCATGTAGCTGTTAGTATGCGGCTGTTAGTATGTAGCTGTTAGCAGGTGGCTGTTAGCATGCGGCTGTTAGCATGTAGCTGTTAGTATGCGGCTGTTAGCATGTAGCTGTTAGTATGTGGCTGTTAGTATGTAGCTGTTAGCATGTGGCTGTTAGTATGCGGCTGTTAGCATGTAGCTGTTAGTATGCGGCTGTTAGTATGTAGCTGTTAGCAGGTGGCTGTTAGCATGCGGCTGTTAGCGTGCAGCTGTTGTATCGATGTCAATTACTGAAATTATTTAAATGGTCAATTTGAATAGCTTTGGCAAATGTTCACTGCTTTCAGTCGCTGGACAATAAAAAGGGAACACATTAAAGCTGTGCAGCAGTTTGCATATATGCATAATCTCACTGTTATTAGTGCTTTGTATGTATTGGGTGCCATTAGTCTGACGGACAATTATTCCGAAACCCTAAGAGGCCAAAAAAGGTCCCATTGAACCACAAAACATTTGTCCAACAAGCCCATTATCCCCCAAATAAAAATACAACCTTTGGTTCAGCTAACAGAAGCGCATCACTAATTATCATACTATCAGAGTCACCCTCTGCCAGTGCATTGTTTTACTTTTTTTCTTCTGCACTATAGCGTTGATGCGAATGCTGCAACGGCGAAGTCACAGCAAAATGATAATTGCTTAATTTAATTAAAGTCCGACAAAGAGGAAAAGGAAATACATCTAAATATCCGATTCAAAGAGGAACTAAACGAGATGAGCACCTTTCAGTACGGCTGTGGGCACATTTATTGAGTCTCGGGGTTCAGAACCTCAGGTCCAACTCACACACATTTTTCAGAGCACATCTAATTATTAATTGATTGAAAATGTTACATGCAGGAGATTAAAAGGAACCAGAGGGCATTCAATCGGAGTTGGGAACGGATGCCTTCAGGCTGATTTGATTTAAAATGAGAGTTAATATTCTGAAAAAGTTAATATGACATTTTTTTCTTTCATACTGATTGGCTCAAGGTCAGTTTAGGATCCACGCCGGATGATGGGCTTCTTATTACGGAGCTGGAGTTTCTTTTTTAAATCCCCAACAAGCGCAAGGTGCTAAAGGAGCGAGCGGAGGACAAAACATTGAACCTGCCTATCAGGACACCTGGAAGAAAAGAAAGAAAGAAAAAACACATCAAAGCTCCACAGTCAGATGTCCACAATAAAATGATGGAAACAAAAACATTACATCCTTTTCACCCAACTTGCACTAAGACATGAAAAAAGAGAGAGAGTGATGACTGAAAGTTCTTGTATTCTGTCGAGGGTGGGAGGATTAAAGATGGAGGAGGACGCGAGAAGATGAGAAGAGAATGAGAGAGACTCTCTGAGCGGAGGCCTCTCGGTGGCGGCGGCAGATTACTTGCGTCCGTGGTGTTCACACGGATTTCATGAAGCTAATATCAAAGCAACAGCTGGAGAAGACACACAAGGACAGCCGCAGAAAGGGAATGAGAAATGCAATCTACCTAACAGAGAGGGAGCATGTGTGTGTGCGTGTGTGTGTGCGTGTGTGCAAATGTGTGTGTCCATGTATATATTCATACACAGCTCAGCGCCCGCCCGCCCGCCCTCTGCCTCTTCAACTTTAACGGACATTTTTCTGGGGAAACTGGGCTCTCCTGGGCTAATATTTTATACAGCAGCAAAAAGGAAAACCTTGGGATGGATTCAGAAGCCCCTCTGATTGAGAGCTTCTTAAAAAATGCAAACCCCATCAAAGAGCTGCGCTCTGAATCCATACGAAGAGGCGAAAACTTCCCTTTTTTAAACTCTCAACGACTACTTTCTTCTCTGGACTTGATGTAAACCCTCTGGGTTCTTATTATGAAAAGCTCTTCCCATTCTTAGGAATAAAGGCTCTCGCCCTTTTTCCTCTCACACATTTCTCCCCGACAGGATGTGTGTGTTTTTGTATCATTTTTAGTTTAATTGCACACTGTTATGTGATTTATTTGGAATCTCCTGCACAGTTTACTACTGTCAGAATTAATTTTCTGTGGAAGATAATCTCCCATAAACCAACACGGTTCACGTACCAGCTTCACTTTTATCTATATCTATTATTTAGGACGTACAAATACACAAGTGATATTGAATACTTCTACCGAGATTGAGCTTTCAACGATAATATTAATCAAAATAGACTCTGCAGCTGCTTCAATGACAATAAATGCCTTTGAGTGTGAAATCTGGCATTCGATTGAGCCTCATAAATTCTCATTAGCAATCATAATATTATGAATACATGCGTCAGCCTTTTAATCAATTACCTCATTAATATAAACAACAGATTGGTTGTAAACAAGCTGCTAGGGGACAAAAAATGTGCTACTTTTTAATTTTTTGAATTGATTATAAGCTACATTAAAAAGCTCCTGCATTGCAGCTGCTGTCCGTCAAGACTTAAAGTCTAACTGAAAATTATTCATTGATTTTTTTTACACATTTAAAGTTAATAATAATATTGAAACGAAAGCTCCGTCCCCTCTTCCCGCCCCCCCTACTTCCAGATCTCTTGCCTTATTCATGTGTTTATAGATCTACATATACGCATACGCTGTAATTTATTTGATGTGATTATTGCACATTTTGTCACAGTTTTCATTTCAATAAAAAGATGAATCAGATTGTGTTCCTCCTCTCTCTTAATAATAGAAACCGTACAGTATAATGACTGAAAATTTGAGGAAAGTATGTCAGACCCATGTCGAAGCTTAAAATATTTATATATTATATTAAATATCATCATAAATATGTATTATTTATAGAATAAGGGAACTGTAGCTCGCTTCATACAAATAATTTGCACTTCCATTATCCATTAATGGGGTTTTCCTTGGCAGTGAAAGCTGGGTAATTGGTCCTCACAGGTGCTGTGTATTCATTAGTTGAGCCAGAAAGGAGGAAGTCGACGGCTCACATCAACAGCAGTGTCACATGACACATGTCTGCTGCTGCCATGACGTTTTTTTGTGCATTTTTTGGTCTATATTTGTTGACTTTTCCCAGTGAACAAAATGGAGGACGACTGGATATTTATTCACTTTTCTGTAATCATCATACGAAACTCAATTATACCCATGAAACGAGTAGGAGATCAGATGATGTGCAGAACGTACTTCTAAACAACCAGACTTCTTTTTTTTTGCAACCAGAGGAGTCGCCCCCTGATGGCCATTAGAGAGAATGCAGGTCTGGTTTTATTAATTTGTATTCATGTACTTAATACACAGATTTGAATTAGATGGTAATCTGCATAAGAAGTAAAGAAAGAATGTTAAAAAAGAAACTGGTTGCAATGATTATCCGCTAATAGAGAGGTGAAGTCCCGCCCCTTCGGATTTTACAGAAACAATATACACTCACCTAAAGGATTATTAGGAACACCTGTTAAATTTCTCATTAATGCAATTATCTAATTAACCAATCACATGGCAGTTGCTTCAATGCATTTAGGGGTGTGGTCCTGGTCAAGACAATCTCCTGAACTCCAAACTGAATGTCAGAATGGGAAAGAAAGGTGATTTAAGCAATTTTGAGCGTGGCATGGTTGTTGGTGCCAGACGGGCCGGTCTGAGTATTTCACAATCTGCTCAGTTACTGGGATTTTCACGCACAACCATTTCTAGGGTTTACAAAGAATGGTGTGAAAAGGGAAAAACATCCAGTATGCGGCAGTCCTGTGGGCGAAAATGCCTTGTTGATGCTAGAGGTCAGAGGAGAATGGGCCGACTGATTCAAGCTGATAGAAGAGCAACTTTGACTGAAATAACCACTCGTTACAACCGAGGTATGCAGCAAAGCATTTGTGAAGCCACAACACGCACAACCTTGAGGCGGATGGGCTACAACAGCAGAAGACCCCACCGGGTACCACTCATCTCCACTACAAATAGGAAAAAGAGGCTACAATTTGCAAGAGCTCACCAAAATTGGACAGTTGAAGACTGGAAAAATGTTGCCTGGTCTGATGAGTCTCGATTTCTGTTGAGACATTCAGATGGTAGAGTCAGAATTTGGCGTAAACAGAATGAGAACATGGATCCATCATGCCTTGTTACCACTGTGCAGGCTGGTGGTGGTGGTGTAATGGTGTGGGGGATGTTTTCTTGGCACACTTTAGGCCCCTTAGTGCCAATTGGGCATCGTTTAAATGCCACGGCCTACCTGAGCATTGTTTCTGACCATGCCCATCCCTTTATGGCCACCATGTACCCATCCTCTGATGGCTACTTCCAGCAGGATAATGCACCATGTCACAAAGCTCCAATCATTTCAAATTGGTTTCTTGAACATGACAATGAGTTCACTGTACTAAAATGGCCCCCAGTCACCAGATCTCAACCCAATAGAGCATCTTTGGGATGTGGTGGAACGGGAGCTTCGTGCCCTGGATGTGCATCCCACAAATCTCCATCAACTGCAAGATGCTATCCTATCAATATGGGCCAACATTTCTAAAGAATGCTTTCAGCACCTTGTTGAATCAATGCCACGTAGAATTAAGGCAGTTCTGAAGGCGAAAGGGGGTCAAACACAGTATTAGCATGGTGTTCCTAATAATCCTTTAGGTGAGTGTATATAGGTTCGTCAATGACGACAGACAATATTTATTTTTAGTTTTATGAACCGTTGCACCACTACAGATACAGATACATGGTTTTCTGGAAATATGGTCCGACGGTGGTCTACCAAAAAGGGGAGGGGCTTAGCTTCTCTCCAGTGATAATAAGCACTATAAGCATGTATTTATTTAGCCTGACATAAGTGTGACGGCACTCTATATGAAACTGTGTGTACGCTTCAGCTTCAAGCATTCACTGATAACTCTCTCTCTCACACACACACACACACACACACACACACACACACACAGAAAGTCCAACACACACCCCCCTCGACCAGACATTTATCTCAACCAGACACACTGCCTGCCGGACATGGATTTACACAAACATTCCCACTGAATCACACTTTCATTAACACGAGGTCGGACGCTCAGAACGCACACACAACGCACACACAACGCACACACAACACACACACAACACACACACAACACACACACACAGAGGCGGAGGGAGCCGGCAGCACGCTTAAAGGTTCCCAGTACATGCGGGCTGCCAGGCTCGCTCTCCGTTAGTGTCAGCGCTCTGGGTTAAAGCCCTTTAATGTGAAAGATGGAGACGACAGGGGCGTGAAAAGAAATAACAACATAAGGGGTCTGAGAGGAGGAATGGATGGTGAAGGACGGGGGAAGGGAGGGAAAGTGCTGAAAGGAGAGCGAGAAGAAAAAGGAGCTCTCGTCGGAATGCAACTAATGATTATTTTCATTATTTTTCGATTAGCTTCCTGATTGCTATCTTTTGATTAAAATGGTACTCGAGAGACTCGGCACTTACACACAGTCGACAATAAATGGTCAAAACCGAAGCAGCAGAGGCCGAGAATCTAGTAAAAGTTAAGCTCAAGAAACACTGGATCCTACTTTCACTTCATATTAATATAAATAACTGGTTGTCTCTGATTGACCAACGTCCTCCAGAGCCACAGACGATGTCATAAAAGTGGTTTCACATTATCCTAAGCATCCCACGTGACACATCTGACCTTTATGTGCAGAATGGGTGGAGTTGCCCTTTAATAAATACACAAAATAGTAGTTTTTTTAAATGGCTTGTTCTATCTGAGCAACAGTCCAAAACTGAGAGATGTTTTATTTACAGAGATATGAAAAGACGATAAGCGAGCTAGAAACATGGAAATATTTAGCCTTTTTTTGTTTTATAATAGATCAAGTTCCTGTGGATTAACTAATCACTAAATAGACACTCTTTTTCTAGGCGGATAACAGAGAAGAGACACAATTCACTGCTGAATTTGTCTCCATGATACGTAAACAGGTCACATGCAATCAGGATTTCTCTTCTCTCTGTTTCACACACACACACACACACACACACACACACACACACACACACACACACACACACACACACACACACGCACACGCACACACGCACACATTCTTCTCCCCCTTTTATCTCCAAGGCGTGTTTGTCTCATGGCCTTATTCATTTGTGTTTATTTATTCCTCTTGTGCTGCGGCTTTTGTGTTGAAATTAATTTAATTCCGCCACAGTTCTAGTTCAGAACTTGCGTTCGTGCCTAATTAAACTGTAATGAATCACAGAAAGCTGAGCCGGGGACGGCTTTGCTGACGTCATCAGGGCGCTGTGTGTTGGATTCAGGCTCCTAAATAGAACACATAACGCCGCATTTCAAAGTCTTCCCCTAAATGGAGCCAGAAGAGGATTTCAGACCGTCCCGTCTCGACCTACACGGCCAATAAAACACTTGATACCGCGTACAGATAATAACACTTGGCAAAGCAGCACCTTCTTGCCAGCCTACATTCCAATAAATCAGTTCTTAACACTCCATTTCTCCTCAGATGCACATTAATGACTGAGAAACTGGCTCTGAATCAAACCGGAGTGTTTAAGCTCCGAGCGCAGGCGTCTCACGGTGAAGCGTAGGCAGACATTTTGGCACTTTTCATTAAAGGTCGACTCCATCCGCCTGTTTTTCAGGAGGGTGTTTCAAATGGCAAAGCCCACTCAGCCGTTGCCCAGATGCAGTTATGTAGGTTACGGAGCTGACGCACGGAGGAGAAGGAATGTACTGCTGTGGACAGGGGCAGCAGGAACACTTACTTTAGACACCTTAAGAGCTGCAGTTCAAGAATGTTTTCATCGCTTTACTTTGCCGTCAGACAGCCCGTTCTGCCGTTATGTCACTTTCTCCTTTGACAGTACTGTCGTTGTAACTTGCAGATCACGGGAGTCGCTTGTCTAGCAGTTTGTGTGTGTTATTGTGTGACTTTCTGAGGCTACACCCACACTAATAAATATCTGTCCACACGGTAACCTTTGACATCTCCTCAGAAAATACTGCGGAGGAAGAACGGCAATGGACGAAAAAGAGGGACCGGAGATTCCTTTGCTTTCGGCGGGCTAAGAGGTGTATATGCAGAAACGCAAGGGCACATGGGAAAAAGGTTCCAGAAGAGGTTGTGAAAATTAGCATTGTGACGCTAAAACATACGTAATTTGACCAAAATGTTAATGTCTGGCTTTAAAGACATAAATAACACCACTGTGAGGCTACAAAATGATAGAAACCCATAAAAAAAATCATAATAATGGACTTTAAATATGCAGTTTTCTATCTATACTATAACCCCAATGTCAAATCTGGTACAATAAACAGCTCGACAGGAACAGTTGCCAACCGTTTGGAGAAACTTTCAACATATGAAAAATAGGCAGAGCAAACAGTGAAACGATGCACACCGAAATAAATTATTATTCAATATTGTTTTGCATTAGTGTTATCTAAATGTTGCTGTCTAGCACCTTGATAAGTCAAAATATAAGGCAGCCATGTTTTAATTTTTCGGCTGACCAAAAGCTGATGCTTACGTCAATCTTTGCCGTATTAATGTGAAGAAAAATAACAACATATACGTTCTGCGTTCTGCCGACGGGGATCCCGGCGTCGCTATAAGCTGCGGGACACATGCAGCGCCGAACCTCGGTTACAATCGCCTGTCACCTCGACACATTGTTGATGTCTCTCAGGGAAATAACAACTAAAAAAATCACACATTAAGTTTTGAGTCTGGAGAAATGACCAAAAGGCTTAAAAAAGATGAGCGGGAAGCGAAGCGTTAAAAAAATGAAGCCACGTGTTGAGACTCTCTACCCTGGTGCAGATGACTGAGCATCACCCACTTCCTGCCAGCCTCACCACGACCTTTGAACTCTGTCCGCATGCATGCGGAACGGAGATAAATGCTCGAAAGCCCATTTTAGACCATTTTTATTGAGGCAAAGTTACTGCACGGCTGCTTGTGTTTACACACAACGTGAGACCTTTTCTGCTTCACAAAACATGTGTTTATTATGATTTTCTTTGGTGTTGTTTGTCTCATAACGACAAGCTTTTACATTATTTTTTTTGCACACGTTCCCTCTCATTCTCCTCCAGAGATTTGCCTTTCAAACAAACGGCTAATCTCTCGAGGAAATGTGCAAATGGCACAAAGTGAGACTGAGCAGATTGCGATAGCGGTGCAGCGGGCGGCTGTTCGTGTGGAATGTTAAGAGGCAAGCGGCACACACACACTTCTGCACACACACACACACACACACATATTTATTGGAACAAAATCTCTCTCTCTCTGCGCCGCTTCAAACTAATTATGTCGGAGGAAGATGTCATCTCTAGCGAAGAAAAACTAATTTTGAATAGAACAAATTATGAACCTGTCCCAATTGACCCGCACTATGACCTTTGAACCCTCGTCATGTACAGTATATGCTTCACTTCTTTCTTTTTGACACCACGATAAAAAACTAAAGTATCCTTTATTAATCCTCTTGGGGAAATTGGTCTATGCATTTAACCCATCCTTAGTATTAAAGAGCAGTGTGCTGCCGTGAGGAGTGCTGCTCAAGGACACTACGACATGTAAACTATGGGGAGACCAAGGCTACCTTGTGGGTTCAGAACGACCACTCTCCCGATGAGCAACATGAGCTACAGGCTACATGAGCTACATGAGCTACATGAGCTACAGGCTACATGAGCTACATGAGCTACATGAGCTACAGGCTACATGAGCTACAGGCTACATGAGCGACATGAGCTACAGGCTACATGAGCAGCATGAGCTACAGGCTACATGAGCTACATGAACTACAGGCTACATGAGCTACAGATACAGGCTACATGAGCTACATGAGCTACATGAGCTACATGAGCTACACGCTACATTAACTACACAAGCTACATGAACTACAGGCTACATGAGCTACATGAGCTACAGGCTACATGAGCAGCATGAGCTACAGGCTACATGAGCTACATGAACTACAGGCTACATGAGCTACAGATACAGGCTACATGAGCTACATGAGCTACAGGCTACATGAGCTACAGATACAGGCTACATGAGCTACATGAGCTACAGGCTACATGAGCTACATGAGCTACATGAACTACAGGCTACATGAACTACACAAGCTACATGAACTACAGGCTACATGAGCTACATGAGCAACAGCTACATGAGCTACATGAGCTACATGAACTATAGGCTACATGAGCTACATTAACTATAGGCTACATGAGCTACAGGCTACATGAGCTACATGAGCTACAGGCTACATGAGCTACATGAGCAACAGCTACATGAGCTACATGAGCTACAGGCTACATGAGCTACATTAACTATAGGCTACGTGAGCTACATTAACTATAGGCTACATGAGCAACAGCTACATGAGCTACATGAGCTACAGGCTACATGAGCTACATGAGCAACAGCTACATGAGCTACATGAGCTACATGAGCTACATGCTACATGAGCTACGTTACAGGCCGACAGCGGTGCATGGACTACTCGGCGAGATCTCAAAGATCCTCATTTCCACACAAGAAACGCCGAGCAGACGGGCAGACGGAGCACTTAACGAGCACCGAGATATATATGACGCCCTCCCTCCCCCCTGCGGCCGGTCGATAAACAACTTGTGGAAGTGAGTCATCGCCAGGGCTCTCACCCTCCTCCTCCTCCTCCTCCTCCTCCTCCTCCTCGCCCGTCAAAGTGCTGAGGCAGGGCTCGCTGCAGGACGGACACGGAGAGCATTCCACTCAGACACAAGTGGCCGGCGAGTCCATCTCGTCTCATTGATCTGCTCATCACCGGATCCCAGAAATGTGACGGAGGCCCGATTCCCTAATGGGCCCGTCTGCTGGGTGCAGATGGACGGGCCCCTCGTCCTCTCGTTGTCGGCTAATCGGCGCGCCACAATGCCATAATACATACATTTCCCCCTCAGCCTCTCTCCTCCATCTACCTTCCCATAAGGGGACGGGGCGAGTGCTGCGGTTATGGTTAAGTGTTGCAGTTATGGTTATGCACATACATTCATAATCCAACGTATGGCCCCTTTGAGGCACCAGCAGCACTAGCAGCGCCAGCAATTTGTTTCCACACACACTCTGCCCACAACTATAGATCATTGCATTTGGATAGCCTCGTACAGTTTATTGACTTTAATAGTCCCGGCAATATTCCATTCTGCTGAAGTAATATATTAAAAGAAACCAAAGAGGAAAAAAAGAAAAGCCTGCTCTGTCTCTACTGATGATATCTTCCCTCAATATATTGAAAAGGTGCAGATAAGATCAGCCCAATCAATCATGGAGGGGAGTAATATATATATTTGTTTCTCCCCTCGTACACAAATGCAACATCGGTTAATCTTTGGAACAAATCAGCAATATTCAAGTCGAGTTATTAAAGTAAAACCTACATAATAATATGGGCTTTAACTAACTGGAAAATGACCGTTATGAACTATCTTATTTATGAATCATTATTATTAAACCCAGGTGTTGTAGCTCAATACTGTTTTGGTACCAAACAAAATGTGTTTGTAGCATAACGGTTTTAAAAATGTAATTTAAAAACCACAATTTGCATTTTTTTAACTAAGAAACTTTAATTTTACAATGTAATATGAGTTTAAATATCATTAACTATGGTAATAGATAATAATGTAATAGTTTGAATGGCCTATTACTCTAGTTTTGGGGGGGTTTTGCGTTACTTTTTGCGTTTGAAAGTTAAACAGGTCATAATTCCCTCTTTAATATCAATTGCATATTGCTCTAAAAACATCTCCTTCAACAACATCACCCTGTTTTACTGATTATAGCGCTTGAACGCATCGTAATACAACTCAATGCGACCTCCATTAGCGTTAGCTGTTAGCTGTTGGCTGTTAGCTGTTAGCTGTTAGCTCTGTTACTTAGCCAGGCTGTTAAATGCTAACGGTAGCTAGCTCTGCTCCGGCCAATTTCAACCCAGATGTGTTGTTTGTAAAGTCAGATTATTTAGTGCTCAGGATTTTGTGCTATCGGAAATCCCTGATAAGAGGAATCAAAGTTCATGGAGGGATGTGAGAAAACATGAACATAAACAGAGGAACAGCTGAACAAATAAATCTAATTTTGTGCAGGATAAATGTGTCCTATCATGTTATTCATCGTGTGACCCCCTCAAATGTATTTTGTGACCCCCCTGAAGTGCGGATTACAAGACTTTTCGCCCCCAATTTGTGTGTCTTTGACAGATTTCTTTGATCTGAGACTAAAACCCGGCAGTTGGCTCAGAATCCGCGGCGCGGGGCGGGAAGACGGAGAGAGGCGGCTGAGTTATTTTATTCATACGTCACATGAGTCATGAAGCAGGCTGCATGGGGAATGAAAGGGAGATGGAGTGACATAATAAAGACACACAACAAAGAGAGAGAGAGAGAGAGAGAGAGAGGTGGAGGGGAGATGGTGTTGATACATCTCTATTATATAAATACATATATAGATATGTCTCAATAGAGCACTGTGGTAAATGCAGGTCAGTTGCAACTATATTCCAAATATTCCAACTATTTGAATGCCAAATTATAGTTATGATTCTGCAATTTGCAGGTTAGAAACTATATATGTATGCTATATAGTAGAGTTTATTATAATACACTTCTGTGTTCTTCTTCTTCTTCTTCTTCTTCTTCTTCTTCTTCTTCTTCTTCTTCTTCTTCTTCTTCTTCTTCTTCTTCTTCTTCTTCTTCTGATTAATGGCACCCAACTGGACAATTAGCGCCACCAACTGTTTAACCCGATGCACCCAACTCCTCCTAATATTTACATATACAGTTGTGGATGGAAGCAACATTAATTAGAGTTATTATTTTGCAGATTTTTCGGGGAAATGTGAGCTATATTTGGGGTGAAAACGTCACGAATGCCCGTGGCATCGCCTAGCTAATCCTTCAGATCGTCATAAAGGAGTGGGAGTTATGAAAACCAACAACTGAACTGTACAGCGTAGGATTTAAAGTTTGATGCCAGGCGTTTTCTCCAGGCCGTGAGCTGCAGGTAATCGTTCCTCCATGGACGTATGTGCTGGAGGAGGTAATGGGAGAGATGCTCACTGCAGACTGACCCGGATGCTCCTCACGAATCAGCCAAGCACTCAGAAAAAAAAAAATCACTGTGAATAATTTCTTAATGCTTTCACAGAGGAAGAAAGAGGGACGGGGGGGGAGAGGAGGAGGAAGAAGCTAGAAGAAGAGGAGGACAGAGATGTAGGGAAAAGTTGAAATGGATGATAGCGAGACGGAGAGCAAATAAGAACTGAGACAAAGAGGAAGAGGAGCGTGACGATGCATGAAGTCAGAGTAAAGAGCTGTGTCCGCCGTCCTGGAATCCTGCTGCAGTCCCGTCTACATTATTCATCATCAGGGTGACTTTCAGAGATCATCATTTACATGCCGTCGCCTATGAATTATTAAAATAATGACTTGTGGGGTCTGATAATCCATAAAGGAAAGGGGAGGAGCTCCCTGAGAGGAAACGTTAAATTAAATAAATAGAGGTCAATCACAAGTTACTTGTGTTTGGGTGAAAATAATCACGTTTGTCACTTGACGTGTACGTGGCGTTAGTTAAAGGGCCGGTGTGTAGATACAGTAGATAGATGGATGGATAGATAGATAGATAGATAGATAGATAGATAGATAGATAGATAGATAGTCCTTACGTGGACTCTGTCGCTCTTTACACTACGATATACGCTCACGATGACTCGGGCTATTTATGAATTAAGGTGCATTATTAGTACGAACGGTGAATGAGAACATGGCTGCACTGAGTGTTGATCACACACACTCACACACACACATGCACACGCAAACTCACACACACACGGCACTGATGAGTAGATTACAGGTATTGAATCATAACATCAACACTGTGGAGCTGAGCGATCTGAAGATGGAGGCTCGATGAGGAAGGAAAGAACGACGAGATCTGAGGTCATGTTGTTTCTAATCGCTTCTTAATGAGGTTCAGTGATTACGCTCCTAATGACAGAGAGCCCTATATGAAGGAGAGAAGACAACAATGAATCTCTCTCTCTCTTCTCTCTCTCTCTCATATCTCTCTCATATATATATATATATATATATATATATATATATATATATATATATATATATATATATATATATATCATCTTTAAACTGGTGCTATAATAAAGCCATTAAATGTCACATCCCCCAAAAAACTAATAAAACCGTCACAGTAATGAATAAACGTGCTGGTCCAAAGCAGCTTCCATTCATCTGTCCACAAGTGTAAACACATGAATAAATAAGCATTAAAATCACCTCCATATTACCAACAACAACAACTGATAGAGTTTCTTTACATGTCGCTGTCCGGCTCCCAGTCAGTTTCTCTCCAAACATTCTCATCAGCCGGAGAAAAGCCTGAAATCTAGCGAGCGCTGGAGAAACAGTCCACATAAGGTATTGTTAGCATTGTTCTATATATATATATATATATATATATATATATATATACATATATATATATATACTACTGCCGTGCACACATAACTTATGCTGCAGGCCATATAAAGTACATTTCATGAAGACGCAGCAGGTTGTTATTATAAACTAGATCCAGGTGTGAGACGATGTAATCTCACTTCAGCTGTGATGTATATTCTGGTTCCTGTTGCTGAGCACAATCTCAGCCCGGTGCTCTGAGATGTTCCTGTTGGCCATCTGCTGTATAACACATTCAAATGCATTGCTGTTAATGGATGCTAGTCATAAAATACAAAAAATAAAAACCACAAACATCTCTGGCTGCTTTCCAATAACTGAATAGCAGATTGATGTTGCAGTGAACACATTTAAAATATTGCAACTATTTTGGGGTCTGTACTTAACGGAGTTTAAAGATACGCACACAGGATCAAAAGGTTTTTAGCACTTTAAGAATTAAGGAATAGTCCTTTTTGTTATTGATTAATGGAAAAGAATATATCAACTAAAAACCGGTAGCACTTTATAATAACTACACGCTATTTAGCATTAGCAGACCATGAATAAACACGTAATTAATCATTTATAAAGCATTGTTCCAACATGAACACTCATTAGTATGCAATTCATAAATTCACAGTTATAAATGTTGCATTCTTGATTAATAAGCTTGACTATTAAGTGTTTCATGATTGGGTTTTCATACTTTATAAATGATGGATTGCCCATTTTTAAATGAAATATTAAGGATTTATAGATGATTAATCATCATTTATAAAGTGTTAGTAAATGATCAAAAACATTTTTAAATGTCATTTATTTATACATATAATGATTTAGATATGCACTTTATAAACGTGTTTTAATTAACATGATTAATTCAGTAGTTACTACTCGTTAGTTAAGTATTAGTTAAGTATGTTCTGTGACCTCATCTAAAGTGAAGACTATCTATGCTTCATAAATGATGTGTTTATTCATGCTTTACTAATGCTAAATAGTGTGTAGTTATTATAAAGTGCTACCGGTTTTTAGTTGATATATTCTTTTCCATTAATCAATAACAAAAAGGACTATTCCTTAATTCCCACTGTAGTTTAAGTCCCACTGAGACCGGGTGGAGGGCGTGAGTCAGCGGTTCAGGATGAAACATCTGTTTAACACAGTGAGCTCTGAATAAAAACCACATGCCTCCACCAGGAAGCCAATTAAGCGTCATTAAAAGCAGTGACATCCAACCGCTCGTTGCATTAAAAAGTTGTGTGACAGACGTGGCATCGGTTTCTTCGTATTTATAAAGCCTTTAATGGCGATGGCCCTTCAAGTGATTGGCTAATACTAAAGGCCTATTGTGGCCGAAATAGGAATTACATCAACAAACATTTAGATTATTTATTTTTTTCACCTGTTTTCAAAGAAAAAGAAAAAACCTTTTCATCCGACTGTTTTTAATCCATAAACACAAGAGAGAGAGACAGATTTTTCACCACTTCTCCGGGTTCCTTCAGCAAAAGACTGTCCTTCAATAAATAAACCACTCAGAGGGCCTTCTCTTGAGAGAATACACCTGATTGTATGGTTTTCACAGAAGTCTGCAGTCAGAAATAAATACAATTATTCATGTTATCTTACTCAGAAGAAGAGATATCACTTGTTCTCATGATCTTATTCAATAAAAGACTCTCTTTTTTAAGTTTGAATGCAACAATTGCCCAAAGTTCAAAGTAGAAGCATCTCCTCTAGTAATTTCCAGGACTCATGGCCTTAGGCAGCAGCTGTCAATGAGACGCTAATAAGACGCATTCAATTTGACGTTGAAGGTCTCCAACGCCTGAGCGGCTTGATTCAAAAAGAGACGGTACAGTATGGATTCAATTATTAATATCCAACATATTCACCCCGTTGGAGAGGATGTTCTTCACCAGGGAAGCTCTGAACTTTTGTCACTCGACGCAAAGCGAGATTAACTTTGCAACAGCAATATATACATATGAGATACACTGTATATATATGAGATAAGATGGCCTCAGTTGTTCTGCAAGATGCCGTCTTTGCACCGGTTCAAGATAACCTATTATATATATATATGAGGGAGAGAAAGAGAGAGAGAGGGAGAGAGAGGGAGGGAGAGAGAGAAGATGAGTCACACGTTATCTTGAACCGGTGCAAAGACGGCATCTTGCAGAACAACTGAGGCCATCTTATCTCATCTCATCTCATTTTATCTCATCTCATTTTATCTCATCTTGTCTCATCTTATCTCATCTCATCTCATCTCATTTTATCTCATCTGGTCTCATCTTATCTCATCTCATCTTGTCTCATCTTATCTCATCTAATTTTATATCATCTCATCTCGTCTTGTCTAATCTCATTTTATCTCATCTTGTCTTATCTTGACTCATCTTATCTCATCTTGTCTCATCTTATCTCATCTTGTCTCATTTTATCTCATCTCATTTTATTTCATCTCATCTTGTCTCATCTCATTTTGTCTAATCTCATCTCATTTTATCTCATCTCATCTCATCTTGTCTCATCTCATCTTATCTCATCTTGTCTCATCTTGACTCATCTTATCTCATCTTATCTCATCTCATTTTATCCCATCTTATCTCATTTGATCTCATCTCATTTGATCTCATCTCATCTTGTCTCATCTTATCTCATCTCATCTCATCCCATTTTATCTCATTTTATTTCATCTCATCTTGTCTCAATTTATCTCATCTTATTTTATCTCATCTTATCTCATCTTGTCTCATCTCATCTTGTCTTATCTTATCTCATCTTATCTCATCTTGTCTCATCTCATCTCATCTCATCTTATCTCATCCCATTTTATCTCATTTTATTTCATCTCATCTTGTCTCAATTTATCTCATCTTATTTTATCTCATCTTATCTCATCTTGTCTCATCTTATCTCATCTTGTCTCATCTTATCTCATCTTGTCTCATCTCATCTTATCTCATATCATCTTATCTCATATCATTTTATCTCATCTCATCTTATCTCATCTTGTCTCATCTCATCTTATCTCGTCTCATCTCATCTTGTCTCGTCTCATCTCATCTCATCTTGTCTCATCTTATCTCATCTTGTCTCATCTTATCTTATCTTGTCTTGTCTCATCTCATCTTATCTCATCTCATCTTGTCTCATCTTCTCTCATCTCATCTTGTCTCATCTCATCTTATCTCATTTTATCTCATCTCGTCTCATCTTGTCTCATCTAATCTTATCTCATCTCATCTTGTCTCATCTTGTCTCATCTTGTCTCATCTCATCTTATCTCGTATTGTCTCATCTCATCTCATCTTATCTCATCTTGTCTTGTCTCATTTTATCTCATCTCGTCTCATCTTGTCTCATCTAATCTTATCTCATCTCATTTTATCTCATCTTGTCTCATCTTGTCTCATCTCATCTCATCTCATCTTGTCTCATCTTATCTCATTTTATCTCATCTTGTCTCATCTAATCTTATCTCGTCTTGTCTCATCTCCTCTTATCTCATCTTGTCTTGTCTCATCTCATCTTGTCTCATCTTATCTCATTTTATCTCATCTTGTCTCATCTAATCTTATCTCGTCTTGTCTCATCTCCTCTTATCTCATCTTGTCTTGTCTCATCTCATCTCATTTTATCTCATCTTATCTCATTTTATCTCATCTTGTCTCATCTAATCTTATCTCGTCTTGTCTCATCTCATCTCATCTTATCTCGTCTTGTCTCATCTTATCTCATCTCATCTTGTCTTGTCTTTGGAAAAAAAAGAAAGAAAAAGAAAGAAGAAGTTTATCATTAATTACTAATCAAAGTGGACAAAGTGGTGTTATTTATCTTCCTGCTCTCCTTTGAGCAAAGAACTCAGTTATTTATAGAAACTTGTATTTGAGTATTTAAATGTGCGGCTAGATTATATGTATTTGATAACTTGAGTTGCTTTGCCGATTCAGCTTAAGAACACAAAATAATTAAATAATGATATTATTATATCAATGAGACAATTCCCCCAGGGTGAAATTCACAAGCTACCCAGCAGTATATACATTAATATATTAAATAGCTCCATCTTTACCAGCTGCAAAGCATTGATAAATATAATCCAGTTTACATTCTTCCAAAATGGGCCCTTCTGCAAAATGAGTACTTCAAATATACTATGAAGCAAAAATACTGTTGTACTTTAAATTCAGCAGCATGTTGACTGCAGGGCGTTTACCTGTAACTGAGTGTTTCTACACGGCAGTAGTTCTCGTTTCACCAGCGAGTGAAAGACCCAGATTGCATTCCTCCGTGCTCAGACCTGATGGATGTGTTGTTCTCCACCCGGAACACTTACAGAGATTAAAAAGAGACTAAAAGGTCAGACGGATACCGGCGCGTCAGTCAGAGAGACGTATGTACGGCCGTGTGCCGTGTGTCTTCCCCACACCTCCAGACGTGTCCACAGCCTGAGCCTTCCTCTGGAGAGTAATTGTGTTTGTGGAGCAGATGAAATGATCCCGCAGGAGCCAGGAGACGACGATGTCATTCATCCAGATCCCAGAGTCACCCGACGCCTCAAAGAAACGTTCAATTACACATCAATTCTATTTAACCTTTAACAACTGTAACTATAAAACCATTACACTGTTGTTTGTTTTGTCAGATCGTTGCACTATTGTTTAGTTCATTTAATATCATTCAATTTTTTTGTGTACATTGTATATTTTTAATATTGCTTCTCTATTTGTCTGTCTGTCTGTCCATCCATCTGTCTGTCTGTCTGTTTGTTTATTTGACTCTAAAAACAGTGACATTTTTTATATATTGCATACAAATAAAATAAAAGAACAGAATCAGTCTTCAAACTACAGACCACTGCTTCTGCTTCTCAGCATCTTCTTCCTCCCTCTTCTTCCTCCCCCCCTCACAAAGTGAGACAATAAAACATTCACACTCTCACTCTCACTCACACCCACTCTCACACCCACACACTCTCACACACACACACACACACACACACACACACACACACACACACACACACACACACAGACAAACAGTGTTGGGAAACAATAGAGTTGGCTGTCCTTGAAGAGAAGGGGAATAAAACCAAACAAAAAAATAGCACAAAGCCAGCACTAAATGCTCAGTAAGCCCTAGGTAATTAATTAGGAGTGTTCAGATTTAGTCATGGCTTAATACCCGGCAGTGCGCTGCTAAATAGCTGTGGAGTGAAAGCTAATTAGGCCCGTCTGTGTTTTATTTATGACTGCATTTCTGGAGCGTCCTCTCAATTTAATGCCCGGCGAAAAGATATCACACCGCCGCCGGATTCAAACTCTGGACATCGATCATGAATCTTATCATCGAGGTGGAACGACTCCGTTAATAATGTGGAACAAGAGCAGCGTATGAATATTCATGAGGCCCCGACGTGATGGGTCCCAGTGAGGCGCTGGGAGTTGGCTCCTGGCTCCGCCCCCCTGCAGAGAGCTCACACTGGGATGCTCAAGTGACACAGTTTCTCATTTTCAATTGTTTGTTTCTAGTTTATTAAAGTGGGTAACAAGTAACTGCTTCAGTGTCGAGTAACAAACGGGATTTTGGGGGCCACAAAAAGGCCCTCAGAGGCCCCGAAAAGCAGTTTAGCCAATCCGAGTCTCACTGTGAGCGGTGGTCAAAGTTTTTGTGCAAAGATTTAAGCGTTTTGGTTGTTTCACGTGACACTTCTGTTTTATTTTCTTGCTTATGTGCTCCTCTCAATGGTTTGAAGTGGGCGGGGCTTCTTTGGTAAAAGGTGATGTCGCATATGTCCGTGCACCAATCAGACTAGGTGACATTTAAATCAAAATCAAATTATATTTTGACTCTTTTTCACAGCATTAGCACGTAAATGCAGGTTTTTAACGTCCGTTCCCGTTGCCAGTAAACAAGGAGGTCTTTTTGTTGGTTTAAATGTTGCGGTGGTTTTTCCTTTCTTTCTCTTTCTTCTTTATTTCCGACAAAGAGTCACAGAAGTTGAAGAGTCTTAAAACTGCATTCTCTCTCCTAACCACCAGGGGTTGACTCCTCTGGTTGTATAGAAGTCTATGCTTCATGTGTTAAAGCTGCATTCTCTCTCCTGACCACCAGGGGGCGACTCCTCTGATTGTATAGAAGTCTATGCTTCATGTGTTAAAGCTGCATTCTCTCTCCTGACCACCAGGGGGCGACTCCTCTGGTTGTATAGAAGGATATGCTTCATGTGTTAAAGCTGCATTCTCTTTCCTAACCACCAGGGGCGACTCCTCTGTTTGTATAGAAGTATATGCTTCACGTGTTAAAGCTGCATTCTCTCTCCTAACCACCAGGGGGCGACTCCTCTGGTTGTATAGAAGTACATGCTTCATGTGTTAAAGCTGCATTCTCTCTCCTAACCACCAGGGGGCGACTCCTCTGGTTGTATAGAAGTCTATGCTTCATGTGTTAAAGCTGCATTCTCTCTCCTGACCACCAGGGGGTGACTCCTCTGGTTGTATAGAAGTCTATGCTTCATGTGTTAAAGCTGCATTCTCTCTCCTGACCACCAGGGGGCGACTCCTCTGGTTGTATAGAAGTCTATGCTTCATGTGTTAAAGCTGCATTCTCTCTCCTGACCACCAGGGGGTGACTCCTTTGGTTGTATAGAAGTATATGCTTCATGTGTTAAAGCTTCATTCTCTCTCCTGACCACCAGGGGGCGACTCCTCTGGTTGTATAGAAGTATATGCTTCATGTGTTAAAGCTGCATTCTCTCTCCTAACCACCAGGGGGCGACTCCTCTGGTTGTATAGAAGTCTATGCTTCATGTGTTAAAGCTGCATTCTCTCTCCTGCCCACCAGGGGGCGACTCCTCTGGTTGTATAGAAGTCTATGCTTCATGTGTTAAAGCTGCATTCTCTCTCCTGACCACCAGGGGGCGACTCCTCTGGTTGTATAGAAGTATATGCTTCATGTGTTAAAGCTGCATTCTCTCTCCTGACCACCAGGGGGCGACTCCTCTGGTTGTATAGAAGTGTATGCTTCACGTGTTAAAGCTGCATTTCTCTCCTGGCCACCAGGGGGTGACTCCTTTGGTTGTATAGAAGTATATGCTTCATGTGTTAAAGCTGCATTTCTCTCCTGACCACCAGGGGGCGGCTCCTCTGGTTGTATAGAAGTATATGCTTCACGTGTTAAAGCTGCATTCTCTCTCCTGACCACCAGGGGGTGACTCCTCTGGTTGTATAGAAGTATATGCTTCATGTGTTAAAGCTGCATTCTCTCTCCTGACCACCAGGGGGCGACTCCTCTGGTTGTATAGAAGTATATGCTTCATGTGTTAAAGCTGCATTCTCTTTCCTAACCACCAGGGGCGACTCCTCTGGTTGTATAGAAGTGTATGCTTCACGTGTTAAAGCTGCATTTCTCTCCTGGCCACCAGGGGGTGACTCCTTTGGTTGTATAGAAGTATATGCTTCATGTGTTAAAGCTGCATTTCTCTCCTGACCACCAGGGGGCGACTCCTCTGGTTGTATAGAAGTATATGCTTCACGTGTTAAAGCTGCATTCTCTCTCCTGACCACCAGGGGGCGACTCCTCTGGTTGTATAGAAGTCTATGCTTCATGTGTTAAAGCTGCATTCTTTCTCCTGACCACCAGGGGGCGACTCCTCTGGTTGTATAGAAGTCTATGCTTCATGTGTTAAAGCTGCATTCTCTCTCCTGACCACCAGGGGGTGACTCCTCTGGTTGTATAGAAGTCTATATAAATGACTTTACTTCTCTCTTGATGTATTCCCTCAGTAAACATTGTAAACATGAGTTTATGTCTCAATCTCTAGTTTCAAGTCTTCTTCAATACAGCATGATGTTCATTTAGTAAATTATGGTCATTTAGAGTCAAACAGACCATAAAGCAGGGGACGCTTTAGGGGCGGGGCTACAAGGTGATTGACAGGTCGCTCCATGTCAATATGGAAACTCCATGAAGTTATTTCCCAAATAGACTAAAATGACTGATTCTGTTTATTTGCTTCCGAGACCAACGTGATTTCACCATTAATTTTCCACGCAGAGATAACTTAAAAAAAAAAGAAAAAAGATGCACACGTTTGCATTCCAGGTCCAGTTTTGGGGGGACAGTGTTTAGAGAGACGACCGACCTGGACGTTTAGAGATCCGTGGACAAGACATATAATCAACGGCGTCTGCTTCGTGCATCTATTTCTACTTTTACACTCCGGCACGGAGGATTCCCCGCGTTTGGCAGAGCCATGACCTTAAAAAAAGCGTCCTCAGAGGGCCCCACGGGGTGGGGGGCACCCAGAGCTCACGGCTCATTGATCCGGCTCTGGTTTGGTTCTATTTATAGTGAAGCTGCACCGTACTGTAACGCTTCCCTTCTTCCTCCCACACGAAACACTCGCTATCTGGTCCTTTCGTGTCAATGTCACAGCGGGAGGAACCGAGAGGGAATCTAGGGTGTGTTGTGTGTTTATTATCTCGCCCCATGCACAGCAGAAGAGAGAGAGGGGATCCATATTGAAGATGTCGGGCGTGTGGCGGTCATGTGACTCCAGCAGTGAAGCAGACACGAACGTTTAGTTACAGGACGAGTCAGGATTAAAATGAAAACATTGAATGAGATTATCATGATTTTTCATGATATTAGATTCCCTTTGACTCCTTTCATTTAACGTGTAAACAATAACGTACACACAGCTGTATGACCCGAGCAAGAGCATGTACTTCAGTAAAAGTACTAATACACAACAATGTGAGAAGTACTGTGCCATACGTGTGAAGGTCATTCAAAACCCTAGAGAAGTCAAAGTTAATTTTATTAATTTAAAGGCATAGAAAACAGAAAATTAACTAAACAATAAAATAATAATAATAGAATATCAAAAAGGTTAATTAAATATAATAAAACAATTTTACAAGTAATTTACCTTCAAAAGAAAAAAACAAGTTTAGTTTGTTTTCTTGTATAAAAGTACAACTCTGTAAAAATACTCAATTGCAAGTAGAAGTCCATATTACTTCAGTCAAAAAAAAAGTATTATGAGCTAAATGGAATAATTATTTCATGCAGACAGCTGCTATTATGCATGAGATTATTATGAATCATGCATTTTACTGATGTGGATGTTGGGGGCGGAGCCAAGAGTGTGAATGGAGGGAGAGAGACTGTGCAGTAAATAAGATATACATATTTAAATAATGTGATGAGTAGTGAAATGTGTTGTTTTTTTTAAATTAAAGATACAGCCTTCATCCTGCATAAAACTCACTGTGGATGTGTTTTACCAGTTACAAGTCAACATGTTTATATTTATTTTTCACGGGGGAGCAGAACACTATAACATGTTTTCAGTTTTACACAATCCTATTTGTGTTTAAATATTGTCTTATCGTGTGTGTGTGTGTGTGTGTGTGTTTCTTGTCAAAGTGAGGACTATTCCAGGGATGTGCAGGAGACTGTAAATGAGTGAATGAGCAGAGAAACCCTCTGGACAAAAAGACAAGAGAGATGAAAGACAAATAATCTCTCCCTGGAGGCGCTCCTATTTATAGGGGCTGAACGTCGCTTCACATTAAGGTCGCTGGCAGCCGTCTGCTGCCCTCTGCTGGAGAAGTACTACTATGTTAAAAAACTAAACGTTAAAGCTCCTAATCCTTCATATTTAACTTTTTTTTAAATCTTTTTATAGCAGTTACCATTCCGCATGCAGACGTTTACTCTCCACGTCTGTTTTTGTGGGATATAATTCACTTAATTGGATCATGAACTCACTTTCACAAACCCACATCGGCCCCGAAGCGATCGGTCTCCTGAAGCTCATATGATGTATGCGTATAGAAAAAAAGAATAGGAAAATGCACATTCATCTGCAGGGGAAGCGTAATCAGGCTTAAAATCATTTAAATTGTAAATTGTACTTCAATAAAGAGATAATTAACTCAAACATGCCTCTGAAGGCTCAGTGTATAAATGGACGTTCTGAGAGATGAGCGCGCTTCAGGGGAAAGCAATGTTTTTGTGGAAGTTGAAATACATTTAATCTCCACTGTGACATGTTTACTGTAATGTGATCTGATTTTTTTAAATGTGGCACACAAAAAAACACTCCAGAACGACCACAAAAAAAACAACCTAGATACTTGTTTTTCCTTTCTTGAAAAGTTATAATAAATAATTGTCTCTCGTCCATTAGCAACGATGCAAGTTACCTCATCATGAGGATTAAAAGGTGCACGGTTCTTTTCATGTTGAGTGCAAAAGGCCTTTTTGCATTATTGCACTTGTAATACTGAAGAATTCATCATTCCTGGATGTACATGGCCGACATTACAGTATCAATAAGATCTTTAAAGAAGCCCCTGACTGCAGTGTGGAAGACAAAATAATGACATTTCCTCCAGTAGATTGAGCATTGATGAGCTCATATACATTGCAATTATATGCTTTCAGCCTTGTTCACCCGGAAAATTAAACAAGAATCAACTAGAACGACCTTTAAAAGTTTCAATAACTCTGATTATAAATGATAATAATCATAGAATAGAAACGCAACAGCTGTTGTTCTTTACACGAGAGATCTTCTGCTTTCCCCAGCAGTTAATCCGACGTGATATTCACTCTAATACCTCGTCATTACTTTCACTTAATCAATGTTTAACAAGCCTCCGGTGTTGTGTGACGGAGCGAGCCTGTATCAGCTTGCAACGTCGGCATAAAGAGAGGCTTAAGTTTTAGATTTGAAGCCGAGCGCTCAAGCTGGAGGGTTCAGGACCATCGGGTTGTTTTTATTCGTCTGGTTTTCTGGTCGACTTTCCTGAGACGTGTCGTTAAAAAAAACTATGTTTTCACCCTTGAACTGGACTCTTATGACACGTCAAGTCTAATTTAAAAGCTGAGAAGTTTAGATCAATAATATCTATGTGATCTTAACATCTATATTCCTGACTTGTGATAATTAAAGCCACAAAAAAGGGCAGGAGGACCCTACAGGTTCAAAAATATGGAAGCCCATTGCCGCCAGTGAAAGAAAAAATAAAATGAAAATGTAGCTGTGATAATAATTACACTTAGCATCTAATAATTTCAACTTTTTATCTCCTAATTATGACTTACCATTTTTCTTATCACATCAAAATGTTCCTTTAATTTTTGTCTTTTATTGGCGGAAATGGGCGGAAAAGGCTCTGAAAACAAATATAAAATAAACATATTTGTTTGTGTTTCTTATTGAAGTCAGCTCAGACGATACAACAAAACAAAAGCAGAAATAAAGGATTTGGAGCCGATACTTGAAAAATACTGTATTTTGGTTGAAGCTGACAGAAGATCACACGTTGACAACTCCTTTGAAAAAGCACACCATCGACAAACAGAAGCCACTGTTTTACATTTTTATCAACATTCTGTTCAACCTTCTTTCATAAAAATTAAACTGTCCAGTAAAAAAAAAAAAAACATGATCACTTTGTGCTGTGAAATATTACATAAAGCCCTTTATGGAGACGATATCTCTTCATGATGAATACGTGAAACTCGTATTTACAAAACCATAATTCTTTGGTAGATGTTTTTTTGTTGTCTTTTGGTCAAATTATGACAATTAATATATCAATCTGTGGAAAAGAATCAAATAACACAACTTTTTTGGGTTCAGCGATAATTAAAATAATATGAAACAGCATGAATCAGAATAATGAAATGTCCTTTTGTCTTCCTTAAAAGATTAAACTGAAATTGTCACTTCAACTATTTCTACCAGTCAGTAATATTAATATATATATACTATGGCAACTACCAATACTACTGCTGTAAGATGTGTGACCAACACATATTTAAAAGAAAAAAATACATTTTCAATTAAGGAAAGAAGATATTCAATCTTTGCATGTCTCTTTAAAAACCCATCTTCCATTTTGACAACACTGAACCTAAAAAGATGCACCATATGTATTTCTTGCTAGCCAATCAGAGCAGCTCTTTCTCTTAAAGAGACAGGCGCTAAAACAGCGTCTTTCAGACAGAGGATGGATGCAGGGCATATTCAGAGAGACCGTGTGAGAAGAATAAAGTGTTTTCTGAACATCAAAGCATGTAAACATGTTCTAGTAGACGTCCCAAATACCTTTATGAACGTGAAAATGACGTACTGATTCTGAACTGCCATGGTAAACTGGTGAAATGGACACTGCAAAAAAATAAAATAATCATACACATGCATTAGACTTGCAATAAAAAGAAAAAGTTCCCTATTGGTTTTAATACGCACAGTGACATTCTTACTCTAATAAAACAGCTTTGTGACATAACTCAGAATCCCTTTAGCACAAGCTTCAGTACAGCTGCAGCTGCCTCGGCTCCTAAAACTGAACTTGATGCTCTTGAGAAAAGAAAAAAAAATCTGGGCGTTCACTTCGAGGCGTTTCTAATATTCTGTAACATTCATTGAAGTAAACGAGTGTGGAAAAAAAACATTCGAAAAAACACCTTTTTGAGTGTTTCAGGATTCACTCCAGGGGCTACGACGTCGGATCAGATTACACCAGGCGTACCTAATAAACTGGTAACTCGGTGTGCAGTTTCCCTGCAGGTTCCAAACTGAGATGCAGACATACAGGGTTGAGAAACCGCTCTTAACTTAGTACCGCAGGACCTTTTGTTGAATCAGTCGAGAGCTCTTGTGCATTCTTTCCTCAGCCGGCTTCCTGTGACACACACCGGCACAACGGGACTCCAAATATGGAAACGGTCAGACGAAAATAAAGAGTTGCTGTGCTTCGCCATCTGGGCTTTCCCCCCCAGCGAGCAGAGCGCCTAAATATAGAGCCGTGTGGCTTCTGCGCGTCTCGCCTCGCAGGTCGGCCTTCACCGCGTCACGAACGTATTGTTTCTCTCCTCCGAGCACGAGAGAGGAAGTGCAGCTGAATAAATACAGCGAGTGGATCATTACACACGAAATTACTTTTTGATTACAGCCGGGGTGAAACTGGCACGTGACGTTGTGCGACCACATCGTCCTCGCCATCATAATAATAATAATAATAGTCTCTGAGAAAAGGAGAGCGGCAAAAAACGAGCACACCTTCCCTCCGTATTCGAGGCTCGGTACCACCCGGTCAGCAGAGTCCGGAGCCAGAGAGCCTACAGATCCTCGGCCAAAAACCGGAGGCCTGATACTCTGCGTGCACTCGGTGGGTCCACGGGGGAGCGAGGAGGAGGAGGAGGAGGTGGAGGAGGTGTCCTCTTCCGCCTCGTCAGTACTTGTTAATCCCAAAGATCCTCACGCCGTGCAGCTGGGGCAGCTTGGGGATGAGGACCGTGAGCAAGGACACCGTGTTGACCACGAAATGGGCCCGGTCGTACTTGGTGTAGAAGCTGGTGAGTATGTACCTGAGTCACAGAAGAAGAAAAGAAGAAGAAGTTATGATGAAAAGGGGGAGAAAGGAGTAACAGATTATCTTTATTCGTGTCGCCTCAAGCCGGAGGACCAGAACGAGGTCTTCAGGAAAGAAAATATTGAATTAACTGATTCAAATTAAAGCTTTTTTTAGTGTAAAAGTACTTTCTGCATCATCACTCCTCACAGCATCATTACCATATAGCATTAGTTAGCTGGTATGTGATCACTTTAAACAGGATACTGCAATAAAAGCAAACATGAAAATTATTTAAATTCCTTTAATTAAAAGTATTTTGCCTTTAAAATGGATATAGACTAATATTACTACATCTGCACTAATAATGTAAACCTATTATTCAACCACAGCTAGTGTACATGTAGTGTATCAGTACATTGGCTCTCCAACTAATGACAATTTTATAGTGAGCGACTAAAGTTAGACTTGAGTCTGAGTCCCACAGTCGCCGCCTGCCACTGTTGACGTGAATACGAGTGAGTTTCGGATTTCAAAAGCATTTCCGACACTAATAAACACGCCGTCACTATTTCTCGTGAGAACGTGACCAGAGGACCTCCTCACTAGGATCGGAGTACCTTCCCCCTACATGGGAACAGTCCGAGGCCTTTCTGGTGTAAACAAGCCGCCTGAAGCCCAAATCCTGTCACGGATTTCCTCGTTTCCAGTGGACGGCACTCGCCAAAAGAATAACCACCGAAGGATGAAAGCAGCGAGAGCTGCAGTCACAGTTTCCCCTTTTAGTGTACGTGGTTATTAACACTGAATAGATTCAGAAAGCGGTTTCCTGACACAAGATGGTTGCGGCATTTCTTCCATCCTGTTGTACAGTCGCCAGAATAATATTAATCTATGTTCCTCTTTTAGTACGCAGTGATCTTTCACTCCGTGTCCTCTGAGTACCTCATAACTCGGCAGTTTCAACATGCTGAACAACGGGGGTTGCGACATTGTACATCCTGTTCCCTGAGTGAGGACATGAGATGACAGGCTCTCTGGAGACGTCCACAGATGTGCAGCTTTTCCATCTGGTGCCTAGAGACTGACCAGCGGTGCTCCTGCTCCTGCTGCTGCGGATTGTAAAACTAAATGACTATGAGAGAGCGTGCACCTGCAAAAAGCTGCTCTCACTACAGTGTTCATGCTGAGCTGGCGAATCCACCCCGGGGAGCCAGAGTGCTTCCTGGAAACTGAAGCTCTGCGGAAAGCTGGCTGTGCTTTAAACAATGGGTGCCGATGAGTAAGACGTGGCCGCTGCGTTTTGTTTAAAAATAGTCCAAAAGATGAACGATGTATTGCGTTGCAGAGACGTGAACTCAAATTAGCATGCTAGCCAGCTAGCCCACCGGCACCTGGAGCGCTCAGAGTCACTGCAGAGGGAACGGTTTCATAGTTTGTCTACGGGATTAAAAGGATTAAAAAAAAATAGTGTCACAACAAACAGACGGATGCTAACGTGAACTGTAGGCCGCCGCAAGACAACAGAGCAGCGAGTTGTAGCCGTCGGATCGAATTTGACGTATTATTAGTTAGAATATTGCTGTTAAATTAGATTGTATGGACCCAGTTTCAGGTAATAATGCACCTCTTATTACTTTAAACAGGCGAGGAGGCTTTACACAATGTACCTTTAACAACTCGTGAGCTTCGCTTTGAGTCGGTGGTATTCAGATTAAATTAAAGGCCAATAAGAGAAAACTTAAAAAGCTCCAGAACATCACAATAATATCTATGATTTAGTTCCATATGTATTGCAGTAGCCTCGCGGATGTCGTCACCAACCGACTGTAAATCAATTAAAGAAAGTTCAATTGGACGATATTTTATTGTCAGCCTTCAAATTGAACTGGATGAATTTTAAATAATATACACATATTGAATAATAAATCATTTTAAAATAAGGGCTGGATTAAAAAAAAAAAAACTATTTAACTGAACTGTCCTGCGGCTTTACATTCATTTAATTCAGGTGTGATCTGTGATGTCAATCAAAAAAAAACACGATATCCATATTATTCTCATCTTCTTCTGTGGTTATTGAAGCCACTTGTTTCAGCTCCATTCTCTCTTTACATCGCTGTTGGACAGATGTTATGTTAGGATTCTGATCATATTCGTCTCTTTGTTTATTTTTTGCGACTTCTTTTCGGATGGGAGTGGCTACGTTCGGTTAGAGGAGTTGTGCTTCGTCTCCTATCGCTTCACATCGCTGCTTTTTAAAAATCCCCACGGTCTCTGAACGCGTGAGACGCTCTGGTCTTGAACTTCCCCCCGTGGGGATAATGAACACATGTCCATTCTTCGTTTTAGGCTCTGGTCTCGCTCACCACGTTCCTCTTTTTGGAGAACGACAAAGAAGTCTCGACCAACGTACTTCTTTGAATAATACACGTGATCGAGCAACACTCCAAAATAGAGAGGCGAGTCTAAAGTACCTCAAAGTAAAAAGGTACTACTTTGCCTGAGCTAAAAAGGTAAAAACAAAATCAGAAGAGGCAGATAGAGACCCCCACACTCGTGTATTCACATTCACATCCGTCCTTTACAAACATCTGTTCCCTCCACCCGTCACCCTCCGGAGGGCGGAGCGTCGGGACGGGAGGGGAGGAGCCACTTACAGGACGATCGGCGTGATGGTGAGGAACTTGCGCGACGCGGTGAACTGCACGCCGTAGTCCATCTGCTCCCAGTACGTCATGAGGCGGGCCTTGCCCTGGTCCGGGGTCTCGAAGGGCGTCCCCTTGACCGTGTGGAGGAGGAGGTACATGCACTGCAGCGGGGAGGCAGAAAGGAGAGCTCCGTTGGATTTCATCGAGTGTATTCTTGATTTAGAGACCCAGGAACAGCGGGTCAAGAAAGTCGAGGAAACTTAAAAACTGCATTTCTGCTAACTTACACAGAAGTCAATGCACAATTCAACATATTAGATAAAGAGGCCGGAATGTAAACGTGTCAGGAATCCCGTCACACAGCCGCAATCGACAGTCACCTTTCTGTCAACCTTGAACTCAATCTTTACCGATTGTAAAATAAAAAGGTGTTTAACACAGGAGCCATGGCATGAGGATATGCCATTGAAGCATATATACTTGTATATTGTAAATGGTCTAGTCTTTGTTCTGTTTTATATTTCTGAATATATATTCTGTACATATTTTTATTTATTTTTATAATACATATTTTTATTTAAAAAAAAAAAAAAATTGTTGTGATGGTCATTTTTCATTTGCACACACCTCATGAAGCTTTATCTGCACTATGAAGTCATTTCTCAGTCCCATTTTTATCATTTTGGTGAAAGGTGTGAAAGACCATATTTCTACTCAAAAAACGATAATAAAAACTTTAGTTTTAGACATTTATTTACATGTATCTAACATTTTATTCATATATTTCACTGCTTTTGTGAACCTAAAACCTTTGGTAAACCAATTGCCATCACCTAAACAGAGTCACCACCTGAGTAAAGTTAGGTTTTTTCAAGCGATATGAAGAATTTCCAAAAATCGAGATTCCATTTTTCAGCTTTAGTGTCATATTATAAAGTTTTTTTCTTTACACTTTTGCCTTATGACAATGGTGCCTCATTATATAGATAGCTGAGATTGTTCTGCAATTTATGATGTAAAACATGGGTATATATCTTATATGGAAGTGCCTTAAAAGGTGAATCTAAGAAAAGTATGTCAAATCGAGAAAATCGACTGAAAATGACCTCCAGTGTCCAGTGAGTTAAAGTTGCTTAACCCCAACTGTACCCCGTGTTATTGTGTTTAAATTTGGTCGAGTATTGAGCGAGAACGCTGCAGCCAACGGCCGCTAAACGGCTGCTTTTGGCCTCCGGCAGCCTCAGATTGTTATTCTAAGCGTCTGGAAAGAAGCAGACAAGAGGAATGAAAACCTTCAGCCCGAGCCGGTCTGTTTCTTATCGTGTCACGTTGGCTTGTTGTGGGGAGATAACGGCGGTTGTCAGAGTTTGTTGCGTCGCTCTGGTTATTTAGAGATTTCAGAAGGAGACAAACGGGCCGGACGATGAGAACCAGGAGGGTCCTTTCCGTAATATTATCAGACGCTTATAATAACAACCTGAGCCTCGTCAGCGGCTTCTAGAGGAGCTACGTTGACGGTGCATAATTGCCCCGAGCGATGACATTCTTGCTCCATACGGAACCCATTTAAAAAAGCCACAGTCCCGGTTGAAAAACACCGGAGTTACCCTTTAATACTCGGCTCTTCAGGGCCACACGGAGAGTCTGAGTCACATCTGGGCCCTTACAATTAAATGACTAAGAGCGGTGATGCAGCACCTTCACTTCCTTTTCTTCTTAAACCTCAGCGCAGATATTTATTACCCTCTGACTCATGACTACACAAACCCTCCCCCCACACACACACACACACACACACACTGACCAGGTTGTGAATGAGGTTGGTGAGGGTCCAGACGGCGGGGACGCTGGCGAAGGGAACGCTGAGCAGGATGACGTGCAGCAGGCCGATGCCCAGGATGTAGGACAGCCACATGCCCCGGCTGTTCATCACCCGCGTGTTGGGGTTCACCTCGCTGTGCGCCGTGCCCACGTTCATGACGGCGGTTTGAACCCGGCTGGAAGATAAACAGAAAGAAAACTACGTGATTATTAATTATACATACTTATTTAGTTAGTCACTGTATATACTATATTTACACACTTCATATAGTTTGCACTTTTATTATTGAATTTTCTTAAATGTCTTCTATGTAAATCTGCTTGCTGCTGCCACAACCACATCCCCTTGGGGATGAATAAAGTATATATATATATATATATATATATATCCTATCCATATTCATGACTTCCTCCTAACTCAAGTAGTACAGTTAAAATAATCTATTCATTGTGTAACAATAGCTTCTATTATATACATAAAAGTATAATATTTCAGTAAAAATGACCCTTGATTGATTGTCGTATATGATATAATATTTTAACACATAAATAACAGTACATGACTGTACCAAACTTCAATTGTGTCATCAATACAACTTCTTTATCATCAATACTTGTAATAGTGGTCATATGTGTTTTTAATTCAAACCCAAAGCAGCTGAATGAAGTTATAATTAATACAAATCGATGAGGAATTTCACGGGAAGCTGCCAGCCAATCAGAGAACAGCATTTTCTGTGGCCACGATTTATATATTTATATATATATATATATATATATATATATAATTAAGGCTAAATTAAGATACGAGTCCACAATTTAAAAAATGAAGAATAACTGCATACTAGTCAGTATGTGCCTGCTCAACAACAACAAGTGTTGTGACAAGAGTAAACAATGTAGCGCTGCTCATTCCACTGTCTTTTAAGTTGCCTAAAATGTAACTAATCCGTAATGTGGCTACAAAGAGCTACAAGTGGACTACCTAGCACTGCTGGAGGCACTACAACACACCATTATATATACACATATATATATATATACACACGTGTGTGTGTTCATTATAAGTGAGGAAATAAATCTTTATACTCACAAGCAGAGGAAAAAGATGGCTTCAACTCGGACCTGGTCCGTTATCACAGCGCGAGTCTCCCCGATGCCTTCAGCTGTGTGGCCGGGACGAGCACCGGGAGAACCGGGGGACTCGAGGCTCCGGTGTTTCCATCAGGCTTCCGGTACCGTGCTGCTATATATATGTGTGTGTGTTGTGTGAGTGTGTGTTGTGTGTGCGCGCTCGTGTCGACACATCCACTTTTCCCCCCTCGTTCTTCCAGACAACAGCTGGTGACAACACAGCTCAGCTCGCGGGTGTCACGTCACCGCTGCTCGTTTTCACGGCCCCAGCACTCCGAGAGAGCGGACGCTTCACATCCGGCCCCGTGATTGGTCGCAGCGTGTCACGTGGCCGCGGCTGGCCAATCGGAATTTAGTGCGTTTTTAAAGAACGTGGAGCGCGCCTCTACCCCCCCCCCCCCGCTCCCCTTACCGCTATTTCGACGTCACAGCGGAGGCGGGGTCAGAGGGAACGGGCTTGATTAAAGGCAAAATGCAAAATTTAATTAAATGTTTAAAATGATAAAGAATCTGCGACATTAAAAATCTCTTTAAAATATAAAAAAACACTTTATCTATATGATTTTTTTATTAAAGAATGAAGGAACGTAAGTATATATATATTATTTGATATATATTTATATTTGATATACATTACATTTCATTTAGCTGACGCTTTTATCCAAAGCGACTTACAATAAGTGCAATTCCACCATGAGTACAAACTCAGAACAACAAGAATCAAGAAAGTACAATTTCAATAAAGTTAAACTACAAAGTGCCATTAGTAAGTGCTACTAAAGAGCTACTAAGGCGCTACCTTCCTTATTCAAGGTGTAGTCGAAAAAGATGTGTTTTTAGTTTGCGACGGATATATATTATATATATTTGATATATATACATACTTACTTTCCTTCATTCTTAAAAAAAAATCATATAGATATATGTATATATATATATAAATAAATATATCAAATATAAATAATATTTATAAATAATATAATATAAATATATTTATATATAAAGAAAAAACTTTAACAAATATATTTAGATAAAAAAAGATTGAAGTATATATATATATATATATATAAATAATATAATATATATAAATATATTTATATATAAAGAAAAAGTAGCTTAAAACAAATATATTTAGGTAAAAGAAAGTTCTATGATTATGATCCAATGAGTTTTCTCTTACTTTTACCGCAAACATATGCAATATTATGCAGTGCAAGCAATGTACCTTGCTAGCAGCTCTGAAGCTGTACTTTAAATGTTAATATCTAAATGTTCACGTGAACACAATGCTAACAGTGAAGTTTAGCATTTGACACAAAGTACAGCTAAAGCTTATAGGTATACCAATAGGTGTGTAAGTATTTAGGCCTGAAGTACCAGCATGCCCAAGTAGAGAGGAGACCTCACGGCTCCAAAATCAAAGATCAACAGTGTCACGTTCTCGAGCCCTAATCCTGATTCAGGCCCTCGGCAGCCCGAGGGCAATGGGGTCAACTGTGTTCTGCTGGCATGTGATGTTACACGACACCCACTGTTTCTAAGGGTGCCCCTGTGGTGAGTGGCATGAAGCAGGTTTGGCCGGTACTGTGCGCTCGTGGCCTCTGGCGCTACCGCTCTGTCAGCCGTGTAAACCTAGAGCTCTGTTCATACGCCAGCTACGGATGACAGAGCTGTGAGATCATCGTCGCTGGCACTGGAACAATGAGCCGAGTACGTGGCATTGATGAAACAGACCTCTGACGCCTCCAGATGTCACATCAACAAGACGTCATAATGTAGGTTTAAAAAAAAAAAAAAAGACAGTTATCTTTTTTTCCAGGACAAATACTGTCTTCACACGTATCTAGAAAGATACCAGGTGTGTCCACCGCTGTTGTTGCGTAATGGAGTGAATACGACCCACGATCGGCTCGCCTCCTGGGCTGCAAAGCGTCCGAAAACACACTTTATTCAAACAAAAAAAAGCAAGCGGCAACAAGTCGTAGTTTAAGAAATGACCTGTGTTAGTAGCTGATGTGTGAGTCACCGTGACCATGAGCAAGTAAAGTTTATTTCTATCGCACTTTTTTCCAGACAAAAAAGGTCCCAAACTGCTGTATAGGAGTCGAAGAAAAATAAAAAAAACATTCACAAATACACACAAAGTGACCATAACAAGGGGCCAAAACATGTAAACAGGTAAAAAAAATCACAATACAATACACAATAAAAGAAGGCGCAATAAAATACACAATAAAAACAGATAAAACTAAAAAACAGGTATGTCTGAGCGCTCAGCCCAAATATCATGCAGTTTGCTGCAGCACAATGCTATTATATTGTATTGTATATATTGAGTATTTTCATACTTAATATTTGTATGTTTACTCTGTAACTTTCTTGCTGCTGCTACAAACAAATTCCCCCTGGGGATGAATAAAGTATATATATCTATCCATCTTTTGGGCATGGACAGACACAGAGCTGCACACTCACTCACTCACTCAAGTTTAAGCAGGACGACGATTGAAAAGATAAGCCGTCTGAATTGTTTGTTTTATATCAGTTCCTCAATGAATTAACAGCGATTCTTTCATGCTTTAATTCTTTAATTCACACTCACCGAGCAGGAACACTTTGGCCTCCGTGGACGATGATCAAATAAAGTCCCTTCGTGGTATCCGTTTCCTCCCCGCCACAATACTATATAATATTTAATAGATGTTCAGATTCGCTCGGCCTTTCAGACGTAACGTGATTCGGATGATGGGAGCGAAGCCGGTGAAGAAAGCTTTTAGTGACGGGTGCATTTCATGTTGAACTCTGTTCTGGCAAAGAAAGAAAGAAGAAAAACATTCTTTGCTAATGACGTGTAAAGAATTTACACGAAGGCGTTTCTTATAATTCATAAACCTGTATTTAATTGTTATTAACTACAACATTAATGCTGTAAAGAACATGCATTTATGTGGAGGACCAGGACTGGATGCTTACTTTATATTTTTAGTTTCATTTGATGAACTTGCATGTTTCTGGTTGAGGTCTTACTTTACTGAATGCTTCTTTATAACCAGCATTAAATGTCTTAAAATAAGATATTGCTGTATTAGTCCCCCAGTGGGGGAATCGCAGGATTACAGCAGCAGACAAAAATAAAAAAAGTTATATAAATAAACAGTAAAGAATCCACAATAGCAATAATATACACACAGACAGAATACAATGTATTTATCTTGCACCAGTTGAAGTGATTGAAGTGTTTTTGGTTGTAGCTCACGGTTTAAATTTGCATCGTCTTTATATTTATTTTGGCACCAAAATAAAAAGTGATGGACAGAAATTAGACATATTTACTTTTGGGCACATGCAGCCTGGGTCAGTCATGATGACAGAAATCTTGATTGTACATATTTGGAGGAAAATTCTCAGCTGTTAATTCTTTGCTGTCGTTGAGAAAACGAAATATAGAGCGACGCTCTCGGCTGCAGAATTTAAATGCATTTTCTTGCTTTTTTCTTCTGGCTTGATCTCAATAAGCGTCAAAGAGTGACAGAAGAGATCAAATCAAATGAAGTGCACTCTGCATTGATCTGCGTGTGCGGACGGCTTCAAGCTTTTGGATTCTGCCAAATTATGACGGACGTTTGTCTCGAGCGATGACGTTCTGTCGACGGACGGAGAACATTAAACAAAACATCTTGTGAGCTGCGGCTCGAGTCGTCACGCCTCATCGCTTACGAGGCATTTCAGACATGGACCGGCGCTCCAGCTTCTGACCAGCAGGGGGCAGCGCCTCCACACTTTTAACTGTGACAGCAGTCGTCTAGTCCAGAATAAAAAAAAGGTCAAATATTCCAGCGATGCTCATCCTCTGCGTGTGTTTATACTTGATGTTTATGAAGCGACGCGTGTCTTTTCATATAAAGAATAACGTTGCTCAATGTGTTTGCATGCTAAATGAACGCTTCTGGCCTGATGTGTGTACAACCGGCTCGATGACAATTTAACATTTATCTCATCTTAAGAGTTCAAATGTGCAGAACTTCACGACCCTTTTGGAGGCTGCAGCTTGAGGTGCCATTATCTGAGAGGTGTTTCTATTATTCTGTCCATCCCATTCAGGTCAATAAGACCTTAAAAAAGGATTAGACGAGGCGACATCCGACTCCAGTCACAATATACGGGCTCATATTTAGCATTTATTGTACTTTTCACTCACATTAGCTGCTGTAATTTACTTTAAATTCCAGCACAATCGATGAATTCACATGCAGTGAAGCCAAAGAGGGGACCTGTTCAAATCCAACCAAGCTTATGAATATATATATGTAAATCTAAAAAGGGAAAGGCATCTGATTTCCCCTGTTACTGAGCAGTTAGAGACACATATCTCTTCCAAACATCTTTTTAAAAAGAGGGTCCCCAGAAAATAAGTTTGGGAAGCACCGCTCGAGAGAATATTACTCGCTAATACAGAAATACGTATTAATGAGCGGCGTTGGGTCTTGAGGGTCTTGAGGGGCCCGTGGAGGAGCGGGATGCGAGCCGGGGGCCGCGCGGTGGACTTGTGACCCAGGCAGACTTGGATCACAGCCCCGCTGGAAAAGGCTGACGCAGGGAGTCCATTATTGCCCCCGGAGGAAGCTGAGGATTAGGACACCAAAGAATTTCAATAAAAGAAGTGTCTGTTTGGGGGACGGGGAGGGGCAGGAGGACGGTGGTGGTGGTGGTGGTGGTTTTGGGTGTTGAGGGGGGGTGGGGGGGGGGGGGTTCCCCTCATTGTCCCAACAGTGATTGAGAGCAAGAGGAGGGGAGTGGGCCGGCATTGTGTTCGCAGCTCCTCTGAAGAAGCTGGTTATTAGGGGGGATGGCTAAGGAGGGCTGAGGGACGGGGAGGCTGTTGACTCTTCATCTTGTGTGAACAAAGTCTCCGGCACATAGCCCTCCTCTGTCCCTCTGTCCTGGACTTCCCTTGTTTACGAGTGCCATGAATTCTGCCCCCACCCCTCCTCCTCCTCCTCCTCCTCCTCCTCCTCACCCACCGACTCCAACCAGCGCCGCCGCACATTGTGGGGCTTAAGTGCCCTTTAATTAGGCCGCCTCAGTGTCCGGCTGAAGGCCGCCGAGGTTTTTTTCTGTGGGACCTCGCCGAGCGGCTCACACAGCTTCCCTCACACAGCCGAGGGGATGAAGTGTTTGCCGCTCTAATGAAAAAAAAAAAAAAAAAAAAAAGAGGTTTATTTGGGGGGCGGGTGAGAGAAGAGCCCTTGTCGTCTTTGTCCCCCCGTCTTAAAAAGTCCTGACAAAAGGCGGTGATATTATCCCCGACACTCTCCCATTTCCAGGACGCATTAGCGAGGTGAGGCGGCGGCGGCGGCGGCGGCGCCTCACGGGACTCCCAAACTTCCCCAAATCGGACTCTTTCGCACTTTGAGCGTGAATTCAGATCAATTCAGCCAGACGCATGCACGCCAGCTTTGTCGTTGAGGATGGAGGACGTGTATTTAACGTGATCGTAACGAGCTAAATAAAGAATAAAAGCATGAAAAAAAAAGGAGGGAGGCGGGGCATAAGAGCCACTGGGAATTCGTCCTGAACTGCTCCGGCAAAATGAGTAATTCCTGGACGCTCCTTTGTGTGAAGAGCTTACGGTGCGAGGGCTTCTGAAAAGAAAGGAGGAGGCAAAGGGAAGGATATAAACACGGGAGCAAGTGAAATAAAGTGAAAGGTGGAAGGAATGAGAGACATGAGAGGGATGAAAAGAAGCAGGGCGGGCGGGATCGGGCGTGTTCAGGAACTTTTTTCGCTACAGCCCAGTGTGTGTAGATACCCTCCTAATCCTGGTTTTATTGGCTGCCTGTGTCCAGCCATGCTGGTCGGATTGAGTGGGGAGGGTTGAGAGGTGGAGGAGGGGAGGAGGAGGGGGGGACGCGAACACATGTCCTTCCTTTGTGGTAATGCTGTGATTAGGCCTGAGAAGGAGCCGGACCTGGTTACGGCCTTTCTCAGGTCACCGTAGAAACCGGCCCGGTAGGGGACCCCTGTGTGTGTTTGTGTGTGTGTGTGTGTGTGTGTGTGTGTGGGGGTGACACACACACACACACACACACACACTCCCTCCCCCTGCGCCGAGGCCTTCCTCTGCAGAGGTTTTTGCACCACAAGCCGTCGCCGTCGACTCGTTTCGAGATCGGCCTCCAAAGTTCTCGACCTTAAAAAATTAAAATTTGAATAAATCGCCGCCGCCGCTCGACCTGGGAAAACGTGGTTTTTCAAAAAGGACCGATTCCTCGCACGACAATGTCGGCGATGGAGAACAGACCCGCGCCCCCGACGCACTCGACTCCAGGCCGCTGAAAAGCCATCTTTTATTTTTGTTTGGTATAAATGAGAAGAAGACTCCCCACCACGACCGGCGGGAGGGCGCGAGTAAGTTTTCACAAAGATATCCATCAATTATTGTCACATTTAGGGGCTCGGAGGACCCCCCCCCCCTCCTCCTCCTCCTCCTCCTCCTCCTCCTCCTCCTCCTCTTTCTTTCTCCTTCCTCTCAAACGGGGCGGTAGGTCGAGTGCCGCTCAGTCGCCGCCGGTTTCCCCGTCGTCTTCTTTGTGGAGGAGGAATAAAACACAGAAGGGGCGGGCGCTCCGCTGGTGACCTCCAGACTGTGGTCGCCGTGCTCTCGCCCCGCGGCGGGCAACGGGGTCTCCTCTGCAGAGAGCAGCTCCCAGCCCCTGCTGAGCGACCTTCCAGACCCCTCACACACACACACACACACACACACACACACACACACAAAAGTGACGAGCACGTTTTATATTTCGACTATAAAAACACTGAGATCGCAGTTGCAAATTCTGACAGTGTCCGGGCAATCGAGGAGGAAGCTGTCCAACAACTTTGTCTTCATTTTATTTTTTATTTTTATTAAAAAAAAGTAAAGTATACAAACATTCACTGTTTTGCAGAAGCAGAAGCTACACTTTTAAAATCAATTAAGAGCGGCAGTTAGCTCTAAAAGATGTGGGAACATTTGAAAAAACACCTGAATATCGATATTATAGTTGATTGTTTTTCATCAGTAATGTGAATATAATACACATTTCATCATTTTACTGTAATGCTGCCTTTAAAAATCAGGAAACTTATTCCATATTATAATATAAGCATCATCAAAATAGTTTTTTGTGCTATTTGACTTGATGAGAAACTTTGTGAAAGTGATTTGACTCTAATCTACGACTTAAACAAACGCAGGGATCAAATGTCTGTAATTGTCCCGAAAATCATTTCCATTCTGTTTTTTTTTTTTGTTGCTATAAAATCAAATCAGGATGAAATCAATAAAACTTGTTATGAGCGTCCTCACTTGGAAACGGAGGGCCGTCTTCCACATGGCAGCACGCGCCGAGTATCTCAGCTCGTCCATCATCGGTTTAAATATGTTTCCAATGTGTTCGGTGAGGAGTCAGATTTAGAAAATGAAAATGTTAAATAAATTTAAAAAAGGCCTTCAACTCTCGTTTACGGAAGAATAACGTATAAAACACACATTTGTGCTCATTTGACGTCACAAGCGAGACGACGATCCACAACGTCAGAGCGTCGCTTTTCTTGTTCTGTGAAGTTCGAAACCCTTCACTGGTTTCAGAAGCGTCTGCTGCACTGGTCCCAGTGGCGGCCGCTCTTCTCCCCCCCCCCCCCCCCCGAGCGCCTGATAACAAACCTAGAAAACGAGATGGCTATCCCGACCGGCGGCTTCTGTTTGATCTCCGGCCGGTGTATCTCGTTTGCATTCGTCCTGATCAGTTTCCCCGAGTGTGTGAGAATCAAACGCGCTGCTTACTTCAGGCTAAGTCCATCACAAGTGTCCCTCCCACCCTCCTCCTCCTCCTCCTCCTCCTCCTCTCCGTCTCCGTCCTCCCCCCATCAGAATGACAATAGTGTAAAAAATGTGTCGCCTCTGGGCCGCCACAACGCCGCCGCCGCCGCGCTTTATGGCTTTATTGTGTCGCCTTTTATGTCCCCGCTTCCCCTGTTGGGGTGGGCGGGAACGACAATTTAGAAAATTCACTGTATCTATACGTGTGTGTGTGTGTGTGTGTGTGTGTAGTATTCACGTATATCCGGATCAATTAGTCAGGGCACAACCCCTAAAAAATCAATGTGTCAACATGTACGTCAGCCAAACCCCCCGAGTCTTTCATCCCTTCCTCCCTAAACCCGGGACTTTTCCTTTTTCCCCCTTCTTCTTCTTCTTCTTCAATGATCACACATGAAACAAGTTGAGTAACAACTCTACCTTTTCTTCGCGTGTCCCTCCCCATACCTCCCTCTCTCATTTCCCTCCCTCCCCTCTTTTCACTCTTTCCTTTCTTTTCCACATTACCAGGGGGTGGCGTGTGATTGACAGATGGGAACGAATAATAATTTTTTTTTTTTTTCTTCTTCTTCTTCGTAACCTAAGGCCATCTTCTGTGATTGGCTTGCCAGCTGACATCTCCAAAAACCTCACCCACCCACCCACCCACCTCCTCCTCCTCCTCCCTCCTTGCATCCCCCCCTTTAATATTGGGCCTGTGGATGAGGCATCCTGAGGGAGAAAAAGTAGAGAGAGAGAGAGAGAGAGAGAGAGAGAGAGAAAAAGATATCTACCTTAGGGAAGAACCTCAGAGAGAGGGAGGGAAGGAGAGGACGGGTAGGAGCGTGTGTGCATGTGTGCGAGAGACACTTATTCTCTTAACTACTAGGAGACAGACACACTTTTCCTGGCCCGACTCAAAGAAGGGGGGAAAACAGGAGGAAGAATCTTTTTTTTTTCTTCTCCTCTTCTCTCAATATCGTTTTAATCTCCCCCCCCTCATTCAACAATCAAGCTGCCCTGAAGCGTCTCTTCTTGGAAACTCTTCTTCACTGCCTGCTTGGAAGTTATATGTATTGATCCGTGTTTTTTTTTTTTTTTTTTTTCCTCACCTTCTCACACACACACACACACACACACACACTCACTACAAGGCTTACCTCATGGATTTGTATCTGATTGGATATTGGATGTGTGTGTGGCTGTCCAGCTCGCGGGTGCTTGGAGGCTATCCCATCTGGTGGTGAGTACAAATCCACAGTTTCAGCATCACACCCTGTACAGAGAGGGAGAGAGGGGTTTTTTTTTTAATGTATTTTTTGGGTCAAATGATCGTTTCTGAGAGGGCAGAGTTCTGCACTTTCAGTTGACTGCGTGGAAAAAAAAATGTTCTCCGGCCCAGTCCAAAGAATCTTAACCTCAAATACTAGCGTAACGGAAAAGGCTCGCCGCTCTTTTCCCCTCCTCACACACACACACACACACACACTCATGGGTCCATTTATCATATCGGCCGGCGCATGTTGTGATGCGGGAACCACAGAGTGAGTAAAAAAAAATATGGTTTATTTAAAAATACACGCAAGGAGCGAACGGTTGCCATGTTGAGACGACTCGTCAGACAGCGGCGCGTCACAGCGGTGTAGGTGAGTGAGATCGGTCATTATTTGGGGGGGGGAAGTCGTGGGTATATCGCTTAAAAAAAAATTTAAAAAAAGGGACGATGACACCGCCGATGCAGCTCAGCAGAACTCAACAAAGCCTCAAAAGAAGCGACACCGTAATCAGTTTCTTTCTTGAAGTGCGACCATGTAATTTTAGGGGTGCCTCAGGGAAGCACAACCATCATGACTTATATTACACATCAGCGTCATTTTGTTTGCTATTGTGCGTCACCGATTCTACGTTCCCAGAAAAACATGCCCCGTGAATCCGAATTGTTTTGGGCTTTTTGTTTTTTTTAGGACTCAAAAGCTTTCCCACCGACTTTCCCAAACTTGTCCACGATTATAATTTTTTGCATTACAAATTTGCGGTGTGCCACAGGGTATCAGCTGCTATTAAAATAATCAGTTTCTTTCTCTTTTCTTAAAGAGTTAAGCATGTCATTTTGCTTTGTCAATCCTACCACAATCCCCCCCTTCCTCTACGGATTTGTCAGGAGACAATATGTTCAAACCCTGCAGGGTTCTTTTTTTTTTTTATTCTTTGTTAAATTATCCCAGATCGCTTTTGGCACCGGCAACTGAAATTTAGAGGTTTATCTCATTACAAATTCAGCTACATGCAGCTGACCTCATAGCTCCTGGTCTCCTTTTGTAACATAAAGCTTCTATTTTGGAGATATTCTTCTTCTTCTTCTTCTTTTTTTTTCTCGCGTAGGCGTATGACAAAGCTCTTTTGGCTCGCGACACAATACTTGTCAGAGCTACTGCACTTTTAGTAGCCCGACTAGCATGTGGTCCCACCGTGGCGCTGTCCAAACCGCGAGCATCTTCTGGTTTCGTTTACCGAGCAGCCAGCTGCCAAGCGCCCGGGCCACAGGGCTGAAGTGTTAATGGCAGAGAGGACTTTACACCCACTGCTGGCTGCAGCCAGACCCGTCAGACAAGGGCGACAAAAGAGCCTGGGATCCTCTCTCTGTGTGTGTGTGTGTGTGTGTGTGTGTGTGTGTGTGTGTGTGTGTGTGTGTGTGTGTGTGTGTGTGTGTGTGTGTGTGTGTGTGTGTGTGTGTGTGTTACCTGCAGCTGTTCTGTTCAAGGAGCTTACATGACACCGGTATAATGTTCGAAACCCCAACAATGCGCACCGACCTTTGATTTTCGGGTAACGCATTTCGGGGGGGGGGATGAAAAGCGGAGCCGTGGCTCCAGGTGACTCGGGGGCAGGTGCTGAGGAATGGGTGTCAAACCGCCGCGCTGTCAGTGGCATCACCCCGGGGTGTCGAACACGGCCCAAAATGAGGTGCTGCGTCAAAACAAGGAGGGTGCAGAGTTTCAGCGAGGGCCCCCTGGGGGGGTAGGGGGGGGGGGGAGGGGGGCTCCTCTCGGCTTCTGACTTCGGCCATAAATCCTGCAGCCAAAAAGGTGGGACGGGCTGCAAGGGGAAGAGATGTTTTCGAACCGCTTTTGTGCCTGGCAGCCCCGCTTTTACAAGACGGGGTGTTGAAAAACTAAACGGGGCATAAATAACTCCGGCGATATGCACATGTGCGCGGACGAAGATGAGGTGCAAGCGGAGAGACATAGCAAAGTAATGAGGTGGGTTTGGAGAGAGAAGACGGAGGCGCTGAATTGCCCTTTTGTTTTGTTTTTTTGGGGGGGGTGGAAATGCAAGAATGTCAGGCGGGGAAAAACAGCAAATTTTGCACAACATGGGCAAAAACAAAGTTTGAAAGAATTCGTGACGGCTTAAGGCTTTTCGCTGCGACGCCGGCGCGGCCGGCGCGGGTCCCACGGTGCCTCCGTCCAATTATCTGCCAACGCCGAGCATGAAAGAATATCTGTTGTCGGACTTATTGCCGTGCCTTTTTTTGCACCGCGTTAACCTGCGTTTAAATAAAATCGAAGAATAGCCAAGAAGGCGATGACATCACGTCCTTATCAGACACGGACGGAGGTCGCGGTGTTCGGAGCGGTTTTGTTTGCGTTGCTTTGCGTAAACAGCGGGCGGCCGTAAGCGAACGATGACAGTCGCTTTCAGCGAGGAATTAGCGAGGAGGAATCGGCCGTCGAGCGGCGGCGGCGATTAGCGGTTTAGCGCTGTCGTATCACGCCGCGCGGCCACGAGGCGGCTCAAATCCAATAAGTGTTATTCTCCTGCTGCACAAGGAGGCAGACACAATTAGAAAAGGAGGGGAAATTGTCATATTGACTTAACTTTTCCGCTCAAATGTTTTTAATGATTGAGATTCACTTAACTGTTGTGGTTGTGAAAGAGGGAACCGGGACGGAGAAGGAAATGACGCCGTTGCGCGGCAAAGTGTTGGGAAACGAGCGATCGGTGCAGTCCTGATCATCTGCACTATCTGCACTTTTTTGTTGTTTACTACTGTCTTTAATGTCCTTTTTTTTTTTTTTATATTTATCTTGTATATTGTGTGTGAAAAAGTACGAAGAGCCAGTGAAACCGGAGTCAAATTCCATGTATCTGCAAATTTATATGGCCATTAAAGCTGATTCTGATTCTGATTCTGAATTAGTTCACTTCCGCTCAGGTGAGACAAAAGCAAAACACAGATTTGTGACATATGGAACCGCATCTGAACAAAAAAAAGCAGCATTTAACAGAGCAGAGCAACACTTGTGGAGGTATTCCACATATAAATACTCATCGAATATTCAGTCGTTCACGTTCAACGTCCTTTAATTAAAATTCGGCGCATGCGTAATCCCTAAATACGGCTTCCTGACTAATATTGTGTTCTGCAGTTTGTTTTTTGGGAACCAATAAAAATCAGCAGTGCACCTCTGGAAGCCGTCTAGGTTTCCCCACACAGACTTTCCCAGTTCAACCTGAGCGGCTTAAATGGGGCTCTAGTCCATCTCTGGGTCTCAGGAATGTCATTATCTGACTGTGACCCCCCCCCCCTCCCCTCCAATCTCCAAGCCAATCTCCAACCCCAAAAACCCCGACCGTTGGCAAAAGGGATCACTTAAATGATTCTTACTCCTCCGTCCGCTCCGCCTCGTGTGAAAAGATCAAGGATGTTCGGCTATTATTCTCAGCAAGGTGGAGAAAAGAGCAGAAGAAGAATGTCATTCACATGAAACTTTAGGGGTTATGAATGGGCCGGAGTCAGGGGCCACTTTTTGGGGGCTCGAGCCAAAAGAGAAGTACGGAGGGAGTAAACTCTTAACGTGTGATTACGTAACACGCCGATCTGATTTTAAATGCCCCCCCCCCCCCAAAAAAAAAAATGCCGGTGAGCTTGTGCGCTGACTCACAGGACAAACGCACGGCGCTACAGGCGGAGGGGGTTCAAAGGAGAAGAGCGGTATTTCAAAGCGGCGGGAGCGAGTTTCTAATCTTCAAACGCTATCAAAGGACAGTGAGCTCTTGTAGGAAATGACAAAGTCCCCCCGGTGCACAGCTATTAGCCGCACTAAAACACAGGCCGGGGCAGTTCCTCAAAGGGAAAACGGCAACGGCTCCCCCCGAGGGCAAAGAGATCGCTGGGGGACACGTGTGAAGACACACACACACACACACACACACACACACACACACACACACAAACACACACACAGATAAAGTCTTCATTACCTGGCTGGATCTCACCTGCATGGCTTGTTCCAGTCGCAGGGGTCGGTGTTGCTCGCACCTGTACGGCAGGTTTTCAGCCGAAAGCCCCCCGGGGGGGTCACCGACCGGGTCGACCAGGCAGCCAATCAGGAGGCAGCGAGGACGGAAAAATATATTTTTTGGGGAGAAAGGTGTCAATCGAAACTTCATCTCCATACATAGACAACGATCGCACGATTGTTGACTAAATCTTTGCATTGATTTTCGAAGGCAACGTATTGATTATTGCTCTTTAAATAAACAGCGTTACTTTCCTGCTAATCAAAATAAAATAAGACTTTTAAAGTAGTTTTTTTTTGGTAACATACAGTATATTAATACTCCTGCACACTGGACTGCAGCCGCGACATTCAGAAAAGTTGCGCCGCAAAAAAAGTGAAGCTAACACGTCTTGATCGCCCCCTGGTGGCCGGCTGTTGGTTTAGGAAGCGCTTGATTCGATACGCTGCAGTTTTAGAGGATTGCTAGAGAATTTTAAAACATAAATATCAGTCAAACATGTTCATTTGATTGTGGGACGATTGTTTAATTGTGCAACCCAATAGGGGGGAGTATCTTTTTTTTAGTTTTTCCAATGCTAGTGAGATAATTTCTCAATAATTTGAATTGATATAATATAACGTGTTTTCATTTAACAAAAGAAAGCACAAATCTGAAATTCAATTCAATATGTTCTGAACACAAGCAGCCGAACAAGAAAGTTCCCTAAAAAAAAAATATATATAAATAATGTGTATATTTTTGTCATAGAATACGTGAACCAGTTTGCAAATCTGCCCAGATGTTCGATGCCACCTTTAAAGTTCGGTACATTTCAGCATGCACCAAAAAAAAAAAAAAAGCAGTGACCCATCCTCACTGAGGGGAAAAGGAGACGATGACCTGATGACACTAGTTTTCTTTAAGACGGGACGAGTGAAACGTATCTGCAGACCGAGTTCAACCCCCGACAATCGCACCGCAGCGTCTTCTTTTCTCTCTTCCCCCTCTCCGAATTACCCAACCCCGCAAACGTCAACATCAATTAGGTGTTTTAACTGCCGTGTTTAATAAAAAAAAAAATGCCACCGAGACATTCCAGACATACAACGGGAGATTCCAGAGAGTTATGATTTGCATACGACGCATTAACCGCCGACAATCTGAGCAGCAGTGCCAACAAGCTGAACCCTGATGAGCGGTGACGGGGAACAATGCACTGTTTGAGTTGTGGTTCACACACACACACACACACACACACACACACACACACCCAAAGACTTTCATTCAAACAGGCTCCGTCCCTTCAAAGACAAGCGGATCAGCCTCTGTTGTGTCCACCTTAGAGCTCTCAGTCTGCTTCTGCTGCTCTCGGTTGTTTTTTTATTCTGACGCGCAGGTTCACAAGTTTACACCCTGTTCAGCTTCTTCTCCGTCTGCATGCTTGTGACTGCAGGGGCTCCTTGTCCCAACTCCACTTTCTCTGTGCAGCAGTCTGCAGAGAGAGAGAGAGAGAGAGAGAGAGAAAGAAAACAGGTTGGAACATTTTTTCCGGGGGTCCTGTCATCTTTTTTTATCTGATCAGCCAGGAGCTGTCGGACTACAAATCAAAAGTGTGCCAAAGCAAAAAAAAAAAAAGGGAAGACAACACAACGCAGACGGGAGCTTTTTGCATTCCAGCCTCCACCAGGAAAAGTCCCATCCTCGGGCGAAGCCGGCAACTTTCCTTGGCCCACTTACTCTCTTCCGAGTGTCTCTTTGTCTCCCCGCGGACTCTGCTGTGGGATTCATAAATTAGATTCTGACGGCAATGTTCTCTGCCAGGGGCCTCTCCTCGCAAACCTGACAAGTTGCGCTGCGGCGTCAACATATATAGGGGAGGTAAATTAGAGGTAGATTGGAGTTTAATGCAAACAATATTCTCGCAGTCTGTTCGGCTCTTCTTTCTTCCTTCGAGGTGACAGAATGCACCCAGGACGCAGCGCTTCAGGCGCAACCTCGGCGTACGAGAACTTTATTAATTTCTCTTTAATGTAATAAAGTTAACTTGCCGCACGTCGGCGATGACGGCGAACGTACATCGGAATGCGATGGCCTTACTGAAACGGAGACGTTTGGGTTTAAACGAGAACACGTTGACACGATTTAAAAAGATGGAAAACTCTTTACCTGGATTCAGACTCGCTCCATCTTATGCACCAAAAGTCTTCCCAGTCTGCTCTGATTGGTCCGATTCTTACGCAACGCCGCCCTCATGGCATCCCTGCATCCGGGGACGAGCACAGTTTCTGAATTTGACCGTCACTGTAGTTAATATAGCACCTAAACCTCAAAGAAAACACACAGAATTCCTAGTTTCTACAACATAAGACTGAATCGAATCTATTGAGCTGTCAAATAAATACGACATAACTTATAATAAAGTTCAAGAACTCGGCTAAATGTTTTTGTATAAAAGAGAGATATAAAAGTTGATGATTGATTCATTGCAGCATCAGATCTTTGCACACAAGGTCGTGTTGAATACATCGTCAGATCCAAGTCTGCTCTTGACTTGAGAGCAACAGCCTGGAGAGTGTTCCATTCAATTATATAATTACGTGTCGTCAGTATTTTAGCATGTCGGTATTAGCAATTAACACATTTTTTTTTGCCCAGAATGAGCAACGCAAACAAAAGGCATCCCGCCTCTTGCCAGTATCCCTCTAAGTGATGACCTGGTTGGAAGTAGGAACGTACAAGTAGCAACACAGCCGCGCGGTTCGCTCTGCCTTCACACACGCATGCAGGTTTCCATGAGTCCTCCGACAGCGCCTGAGGAATAATGCATGGAGGGATGGATTGTGACAGACTCTGTGATCCCGCGCTCTTCCTCATACTTTGGTCGGCACTTCAACGATCCAATTTGTTCTGAGCTACGAGCCACTAAAAGCTTCAGTCAAAACAACATGAGTCTGAAAACGTGCTTCAAATGTTCTTTACCAGCTGAAACCAGTGCTGGAAACAGACAAATACTTGAGTCCAGTTTGGAGATAATCATACTTTACAATATTTTTGTTTTCCTTCTACTGCCATCCATAGGATATATTGGTCTTTTCATGCCACTGCATTTATTTAACAGCTGTATTTACTGTGCAAGTTAAGATTTAACACACGAAGGGAAGGATATGTATTGTCATTGTAAAAATACAACGAAATTAAGTTGGCGACTCATCAGTCAGTACAGCAGTAACATGTAAAAACATGTTGGAAAACATTAAGACAGGACATTCTAATTTAAAACAACACATTTAAAAATAAATAAAACACAGGCATCAATGGAATGCAAAAGCTTATACAATGTGCATTTTATCTTAATTACATTATTCAACAGTACGTTATTAGCTGCACCGCAACCAGCTTTAACATTACAATGCTGCATATATGTTCATCTATTTTTAATAACAATCACCAATTCTGCCTCTAAGGGTATTCATACTAGTGAAGTACAATAAGTACATTATTTTAAGAAGTACTTCTAATTCTAAACATCTTAAATGCAGGACTTGTAATTCAATATTTCAAGAGCAAGAGCTGAGACTCGAATTTAACGTACCTTACGTAACTTGCGTAACTTACGTAACGTTTACTGTCACCTTACGTTAGTAACCCGGGTGCGCGAGCGCGAGGACAACAATATAAAACACAGTTTTTACTTGCGATAAAAAAGTACTTCACGACATGAAGAATGCGGCATGATTAAAAGGTATGTTAGACATTATTCAACCCAACTGTCATGTCGCATTAATTATCTTTTAAGATAAAACGTGACATTTAAAAACACAGAGCTAACGTTTAATGCTAGCTAACGTTAGCTCTTTTTCCGTCTTTCTTGAGGCTACGTACAAAAGATTCAAGTCACATGTTGATGAAAAAAAACGTTACAGGAACTCTTACCAGTGTTTTGAAGACGTGTGCAGATTCCTCAAAGACTCTTCTGACGTTATCTAATTAAAATTAAAATCTATAAGAGAACCGGTTATCCACAAAACGAGCAAAGATGGCAGCCGGAAGTGACGTCGGACCTCGTTTTTTCTAGTCCGACTGAACGAAAGGTTAATAATTATTGTAATATGTGACAATATAAAAGTATAGTAAATAGCATTAACATTATAGATAATTGTTCCTAACAATATAAATGTATAATTTTGGAGGAGAGTAAATGCTTAGCAGTGTGGCTTAAAAAAAAAACAGTATGAGATGCGCAACATCTCAACTTTTATGACGATAAAATGCATTAATTTATTAATTAATAAAGTGATAACCTGTTTTGACCGTCGCGATGTTCGAGTGTGTGTAATGCTTGTGCAATGTACAGTACTCAAAATGTATGACACCAAAGTAAAGCCCGGGACTCAAAACAGTATAATAAAATAGGCATAATCGAATAAAATAACTTTATTCTCCTCACTTAATGGACAGCAACTCTGACGAGGTATATTGTGGAGTACATGAGCGTAGAATCTGATCGCAATGACTTTGATAAATGAGGCACCCGGCATCCTCCTGGATATTTGTACCCTGGTCGTGAACTTCAAACTGTTTCTGTGGGCCGTGTCGGGCCAAAGGGAGTCAGCTCAGGTGTCATGTTCTGCTCAACAGGTTCAGAGGGTCACCTGGTACATCTTGTGCCTCTGGACATAGGAGGCTGTCACACAAAGAAAAAGAGCCCATCTGTGCACAGACATGCGCTACACAGCGACCCCTGTAATGCAGCCAGACCTCCCACAATAACAGCTGCAACACGTTTCTGACAGGACGAGATTCCTTTCTCACGGACAAAAAAAAATTAAAAACACTGCAGTGATGCCGCCGCCTCACTTCTTCAACGCTGCTGCAGATTGTAGAGGTGATTTTATTGCACTGGGAGTGGTTGAGTCAGAAGTTTGTTTTGCGTGTTGACAGCGTTACAGTCTTGATTGCGTGAGTTTCGGCGAGGTGTGTGGTGGCATCCCTTTTGTTTCCTCTGCTCCGTTTCTGTGGTTTCCAGCGGCCCGTCATAGTTTCACATCAGCTCAGTTCAGAAACATGGAGAAAAGTCAAAGTCAAAGTCAGTTTTATTTGTCACTTCTTCCATATTGTGCAAACATACAGAGGACCTGAAATTATGTTTCTCTACTGTCTGGAAAAAAAAGTGAATAGTGCAACATTTAAAAAAGACAACATATAAACATATAAACAACATCTAAACATAGTGCAGAAACATAAAGTGAATAGTGCACATTTAAAAAAAAAAAAAAGTAAAAAATAGACAACATATAACATATAAACATAGTGCAAAAACATATAACATATAGTGCAAAAACAGATTAGGAAACTATTTAAGTGTGCGTTAATAGCAGCGGTCAGACAGTTTAGCAGCAGACGCCCCCCAACCGAGCCGTAAACACCCCCCCACACCCACCCGACCGCCCCCCCCCAGGCCAGTAGAGGCCCCATAGGGACTTGCCCGGGCACGCACCTGCCAAGCCCTGCCGCTCCGCTGCTGCTCTGCTGCTCGTCTCGTCCCCTGCAGCAGATTCCCCCGGCATTCTGCCTCTGCGGAGGTCTCCGCGTCTGCTGCTCCCTCGCTCGGTTGAGACACGTTGCTCGTGGTTTCCCAGAAGTGAGGCGAAGCAGGCAGGATCAGCGTGGCTCACATGTGGCCTGCTTGCATGCGTCTCTGTGTGTGTGTGTGTGTGTGTGTGTGTGTGTTTGCACGATACGCCTCATAACCCCTCAGGGTTAAGACTCTCATTAGCACCTAGCCAAAAAAAAGATATCCCCTTTCATCTCATCTGTCCGTATGGATCAAGTGAGGCACATCCTTTGCAAACAAAGACAAATAGGCTGGTAGATCCCCGGCCTGTAGTCTAAACATGCGATGTCCACCGCTAAGTCCCATGCGGTTAGCTAATTGATTCCATAAAAAAAAAAAAAAAAAAAAATTCGCTGGCAAAGCGGTTTGGGGCCCGAAAAGGAGCAGAGGCTGACACAGCGGTTTCAAACGCAGGGATACCTCTCTCCTTTTTTTGAGTTGAACCGACCGATGACGCTGCAGATCACGTGACATCAGGGGTTCAGACTGGAGTTTGCGTGTGCAGGGGCATCGCCCACTCGGGTCTCTCCCCACGGCTGAGAGATTAATGGGCAGAAACCACGCGAGCAGACGGTGTAATTAAGGGCCCTTAGTCACTCAGTCACCAGACGGAGTGAAGTCAGCAACGCTCCCGACTCGGTGATGTCGGCGGGGATCGGGACCCCGGCGGATGAGCTAATGGGGCCGGCCCTCCGCTTCGGTAAACTCCAGACAAGAACACGAAATGAGATTGATGAGCGCTATCGGATTACCGCACGGGAACATCAAAATTGGGGAAAACAGCATTTTTGAATTATTGAGTCGAATTTTGAAACGATAGACTTATTCCCCTTCATGCGCGGCGGTGTTTGAGCGCTTCGAATAGTTTACGTAACACACACACACACACACACACACACACACACACACACACACTGGAACGCAAGAATAGTTTGTTGTGTAGCAGTGCTTTTTGCCGAGGAAGCCAACAGCACACGTGGCTTTTAGCCGATTTATGAGATCATAATCCGAAGCATTTATTGCCATGTATGTTTTCACATACAAGGAATTTGTCATGGTTGGGTGGTGCATGACATTAAACATTAAACAATAAACTGAGTGCAAGAAAAGGGAGCATGAATATTTACAATTAAATATACAATAGAATAAAACATTTAAATAAAGTGCACAGGTGTATGTTCCATTACAGCTGTAGAAAAACAATAACTGGCCGTGATACCTGCATGTGGACGACGCTCACCTGAGGTAAAAAACATGTTTGGGGGGAAAGGTGGGGGCAGTTTTTTGTTCTTGTTTGTTTTGGTCGTAGCCATATGTAGAAAGCAAAAGCGCCCATGAGTTGAGAACCTATGAAAGGGCAGGGAGGAGGGGGGGGGGGGGATTATAGTTTTGTTTGACTTCAATGGCTTGACTTTTGTGTCGGGGTGGAGCTCATCCGTCAGAGTCGGAGGCCGCCGCCGCGATCGGGTCGCTCCCCGCAGCAGGGGGTCCCCGAGGTCATCCCGAGTGGCGCTCCGATCCGATCGGCGTCAATTGTTCCCCCGTTGATCCCCGTCTTGGGCCTCCGGCGCCGCGCCTGTCCGTCCCACGCAGACGCGGCCCGACGCGTCCCATTGTGGAGCGGTCGACCCCTTGAGAACGCAGCAGCCTCCGCCGCCGCCGCCGCCTCGACGTAGACGCGTCTCCAGGTGATGCGCTCGAAGGCCCGAAATCTAAATAAACAAGACATCCGAGTCCAACATCCTCCAGTTGGAGCTTGTCGTCGACGAGGAGCGTGTTAAAACACAGACTTTTTATTTCAAGAGAAATACAAAGCAATTAAAATTAATTACCCGAATGGAACTGTAATGGTTTCTGGCTGATCTGGGCTGTCTGGTCGGGGTGATTAATCCTCTGCAATGGCACATCTGCACGAGCCTCCTGGTGAAGCTCGTATCTTCAGATGCAGCGTTTTTGTTTTTGTTTTTTGTTTTTGTGCGGCTGTGAGCTCCGTCACTCTTTATCTGAATCAGCTGCAGAGCGATGGAGCTGCAGAGGCAGGTGTTTTATCGTAGGAGGGCGAGAGAGGGGCTTTTCCCAAGCAGACAGGTTCTTGTGTGTTATCTGCTAGATCAGCAGATCTGTGTATACTAACAAGTGGAAACACTTGAAGAGCCAGAACTAATAGCTTGTATCCCTGCCCTGCAGTGGGCCTTTAACCCCTCCCCCTCCTGCTGGGAAAGAGAAACAAAAATAAACAGCAGCTCTCGGTATAAACTCCATTAAACGGATAAGTCAATAAAACACTCCGCTGTAAATCACCGTCACTAAACTGTGTATACGCTTACAGGTAAACCCGAGATTAACGAATAGAGAAGTGATCTCCTCCTTTCAGGGAGGCCTCGCCGTCGACGCTTTCTCACGCCGCTCGCCGTCTGATACCGACGCAAAAAACACGCTTCCCGATACCTCGAGTTGAGAGGTTTGCACAAGTTTCCATTCACAGAAGAAGCCAAATGGCACGAATGTTGAAATGTTGTCTGAACACTGGCAGCAGCAGGAGATTTTTCCCAAAATAAACAGCCCCGTTCACCGTCTATGTGGAGCGGCGTTTAGTTACTTTTTAAGGTCCGTTGGTGATGTTTTGTGACGTGTTCTCTATACTTATTTCGAGCCCAACCATGTTGTTTTTTCTAAACCTTTGCAAGTGTCTTTTGTTTGTATTCACAATGTTAAACTACATGTTAAACTACCGTACTTTTCGGGTTATAAGCCGCTACTGCCTTCGGTCAGTGTCCCCGTTAGCTCCCCGCTGTAGCCAGCTGGGGCTCCTGCTAGCGCTCCGTCACTTCCCCGCTAACTTCCGCTAGCTCCCTGAAAACCACCGAAGGTAGCGGGACCAGGCTCGACACCCGACTTGGGCAGAGGGGACGCGGGCAGTAGCAGCAGCAGTGGCCGGTAGCAGCAGAAGCGCTAGCTAGCAGCGCTACTAGCTAGCAGCACTACTAGCTTGCTACAGCGGGGACACTGATCAGCCGTAGGAGCGGCTTATAACCCGAAAAGTACGGTACTTGTGGTGACATAAAATCATCCAAAATTGGCAAAATGTTATGATTTAAGAACTATCTGGACAAAGAATGTACATCCCTCGCGATAAATAAAGATGATCTTATCTTGTAAAATGAATAATAATCCGTCAGGTTTCACTACTTTACAGTTCTTTTGGTGCTGGTGCTGAAGTTCAATCGACATAAACCCTAAAAAGCAAAGAATAATAATAAGAAAAAAAGCCATTGTAAGTTCTGGTCGTGGCGATGAACCTCTTTTGCATTCCAACAGGAAAAAAATAAAACCATAAAAGTGTTGTAAAAGTCATGTAAATGTGTTATATTCATGTGTTCATGACGTTCATTTACGCTGAGTTTGAAATAATTAATATGCTTTTAAAAGAAAGACGCTCAAAATAAGAGCAGGCATCCATACAAGCATCTATATGAATGTTTATTCTTTTAATCAAACTATTGTCTCATTCATTCGTGTCATTTAAGGTTTACTGTATGCTTTGTATTCTCATTGTTAGTTTAAATACTAAATTTTCTCACTTTTTCATGAGATTTCACAAAATGTTTGGTCATGGAAAAGTCATGGAAAAGTCATTGAAATCCATTGGTCAGAATGCTTATGAACCCTGTTGCACACAGATGCAGGGTCGTGTGTTCGAGTCCCTTATCGCCCTGACTCGGCGCCCCCTCTCCCCCCCCACACAGGTCCCTGGCCCTCGGGCAGCAGTACTCGTCTCTGGGCTCCCAACCCATCCTGTGCGGCTCCATCCCCGGCCTGGTGCCCAAGCAGCTGCGCTTCTGCCGCAACTACATCGAGATCATGCCCAGCGTCGCCGAGGGGGTCAAGCTGGGCATCCAGGAGTGCCAGCACCAGTTCAGGGGCCGGCGGTGGAACTGCACCACCATCAAGGACAACCTGGCCATCTTCGGCCCCGTGCTGGATAAAGGTAAAACGACGTGCGCTCGGCCTCTTCGCCGACCTATTTAACGTGCATCCGAGGTGCTCGATAACCTGTGTACAAACTACGACTGTATGAAAACTGCGGCTATTTGCAAGCTGCGGCAGAGCGCTCCCCCTGAGGCTCGGCCTGTTCTCTGGGCTTTTTTTTTTTTTTTGCTGACAAACGCTTAACCGGGGCAATTACAATAATATACACCTTTCCCGCTTCGGCAGTGAGAAATGGGCGCAGGTACATGCACTGACACATTATTCAACTTCCATCCATCTTTATCTTTGCCGCCGGTATCGCGTTCGTCTTCGGAGTTCCCCCCCCCCCCCCCCCCCCCCCGACTGTGTTTACCTCTCTCGTGCATGAAAGAGGGTCAACGCGGTGAAAATCCATCAACAGAAGCTGACAGGCGCCGCTGATGTACTGGAGGCATCCATCAGGCGCTTCACGAGCAGAATACTAATTGTACGATATCTCCTTTTTTAGAGAATCCCAATAAACTTGGCGGTACAATAGGCACAGGTGCCCCGCTTAAGGCCTCGCGGTGTCTAATTATAAAAAAGGTAGATGTTTATGTGTGGAGCTGATTGGAAATGAATCACCCTGTGTGTCAAGAGGGGAAGGAATCCGGGGGCAGTGTGAGCAGTCCAAGCTCCTCAGTCAAATAAAAAAAAAAAGGGAGAGGGGAGGCCAAATGAGATTACAGGCAATAGAAAAGGACCCGGGGGGCTCCGCTCAACCCCTACTGTGCATGAAGACCAGCGCCTCACAGAGTCCGGCTCCCACGGACGCCCCATTCACACGCCCTTTTGACTCTGTCATGAAAACAGGCTGAAAGGGGATCTCTCCCCAACCCGAAGCCCGGGTGCGCGCTTTGGGATGGGGAAGCGAAGGAAAGGAAAGGAAGGAAGAGAGTCTCACTTTTGGGTAGGATGAATGGAAAAGTTGGGAGCTGGTTGGTAGCTCCAACCTTAAACAGGGTTCTTACGGTCATGTAAACCTGGAAAAAAGTCATGGAATTTTTAAAATGGTTATTTCCAGGCCTGTAAAAGTCCTTGAAAAAAAAAAAAATCCCAAAAGTTTTGTAAAAGTCATGTAAATGTGTTATATTCATGTGTTCATTTACGCTGAGTTTGAAATAATGAATATGCTTTTAAAAGAAAGACGCTCAAAATATAAGCAGGCATCCATACAGGCATCTATATAAATGTTTATTCTTTTAATCAAACTATTGTCTCATTCATTTGAGTCATTTAAGGTTTACTGTATGCTTTGTATTCTCATTGTTAGTTTAAATACTACATTTACTCACTTTTTCCATGTTTACACCCAGATTTCACTAAATGTTTGCTCATGAAAATTTGGTTTAAAGTCACGGAAACCCACTGGTGAACATGTGTATGAACCCTGTTTAAATGAGAGCCAATAGTTTTAAATCGCGGTTGAAAATCCAGTGTGCCGTGAGAGATAGTCAGGTGTCCGATTTCACAAAAATATTATTTAGTTGCCGCAAATAATTTGCCATTGTTGAGCGTCTGACATGAAATACTCTTCCATGCCAGTAGGTAGCGCAATAATTACCCACCTTATCTGCTGTATTATGCTACAATGTGACATTTTGTAACTTTTTTGGTTGTTTTTAATTGTAGAAAAACCCGGCCTTAAGCTGCGCGTTGGCCGCCGCGGTGCTGCTGCTGCTGGTGGCGGATGATGCCGGGAGGAAGTGGGGGGTTGAGGTCCTGTGGTGGTTTTTGAGGTTTCAGCTCAGGGTGTTGGCGGAGGGGTGGCTGGAAAGAGAGAGAGAGAGAGAGAGAGAGAGAGAGAGACGGGATGATGGGGGGGTTAGGGAGTTTAGGGAATGCCAGCTCCGGGCAGAGCGGGGCTGTGGGGGCGCGAGTCGCTGGGCCCTTTGTGCCGGTAATACAGTGTGACACAAGGGACACAAAGGCGGATTGATGGGCCCAGCAGGTAGCAGGAGCAGCGCTAGCCGTGGCTAACAGCCAGAGCTCCAGGGGCCCGCAGGCTCACAGGCCCCCGTTGTGGAGGGCCCGGCCGGGCCTGCCAGGGCGAGCGGGGATGCCGACCTGAGGACGGAGCGTCGCCCAATCACGCGCTGGGGATTCAGAGCAAAACTGTATCTGTTTTACTGGGAAAAACGGTGAAGACACAAAATAAACAGATGAAATGGGTTCAGTTCGTCATGTTATATTTCTAATATTACTGAATATAGCCATTTCAACATCTGCATTACACTTTCACAACAACAAAAACCTTAATTATTAGCATTCTTAGCATTATTAGCGTGCATACAGCGCACCTATTGATCCCCTTGGCGTCGTAGTCGCCCGACAGGCTCATAAAAAGAGGTATTTCTTCTTCTGTAACTTTGCTCGCAGACGCTCTCAGGGCGGGGAGACGTGACCGGCCTCCAGCCAAACATCAGTAAACTGTGTTTTGTGGCTCGTAAACTTGATTCTGATCGAGTCTTGAAAGCCTCGCTGGCAGCGGAAAAAGCTTGAGGAATTTCTGGCTTTAGCGGTCTGCAAAAATACGGGTTTAATCGTCTGGTCGTGTCCGTGAAAACTGTAAAAACTCAGATTGTGCAGTTGTTTAACTCCGACCCCCTCCACCTCTCTGCGCGTGTGTGTGTGTGTGTGTGTGTGTTTGTGTGTCTGTTTTGTATGTAATAGGTGAGCCGCGTTAAGTGTGCTGCGATTGTGAAACAATGGTGTCTGGTTACGTAATAAGCTGTTGCCTTCAAAAAGGAGGCGTAACTCCATCCCCTCGGTGTTAAAAAAGGCCGACACACTGCTCGGTTTCACCAGAAGGCCCCGGGGCCACGACAGCATTCCTGAAACACTATCCAGATGCAAAGCGGCACACCTCGGGGATGACAGGAGGTCACCGAGATCCCACCGAGCGTCGGGCCGCTCCGACGACGACCACAATGGGCCGATGTCACTGCTGGGGATCGCGTGCCAAAAGATTCACGATTCAAGATATTTTTATTGTCGTATGCACAGATAAAAGACAGCTACTCTGTGTGCAATGAAAAAGCTTGTTTTGCTGGGTCCTCCTAATGCTGCGTTCACACCAAAAGAGTTGCGAAATATTTGCAAAGTCAACGCACAGACCCGAATGGTTTGCGAAAAAGCGAATTTTGCGCCGGTGAATGGCGTAAAATTGTCACTATTTTCACGGAATAAAGCCACGGAGATAAGCCATGGCAGCGAAAAAGCGAATGAATCACATACAGGGTTTCTTACGCTCATGGAAAACCTGGAACCTTTTAAAATGGTTATTTCCAGGCCTGGAAAAGTCCTTGAAAAAAATAAAATCCCCAAAAGTTTTGTAAAAGTCATGTAAATGTGTTATATTCATGTGTTCATGACGTTCATTTACGCTGAGTTTGAAATAATTAATATGCTTTTACTCAAAATATAAGCAGGCATACATACAGGCATCTATATAAATGTTTATTCTTTTAATCAAACTATTATCTCTCATTCATTTGAGTCATTTAAGGTTTACTGTATGCTTTTGTATTCTCATTGTTACATTTACTCACTTTTTCATGTTTACACCCAGATTTCACTAAATGTTTGGTCTTGGAAATTTGGTTTAAAGTCATGGAAAAGTCATGAAATCCATTGGTCAAGATGTGTATGAACCGAGTAAAGTCAGGCGAAAAAGCGTTTTGGTGTGAACGCATTAAACTTAAAGGTAAAAAACTAATAAAAATAAGGTACAAAAATGTGATAACAGAATTAGAATTATTAAAAGATACTGTGAGCCATGTTTACATATTGTAAAAAACAAAAACAATAATAGAGGGTTTAAAGTTTTCTTTTCTCAAAGATGATATGTTCAATAGAGATTGACTCTCTCTCTCCTTCTCTCTCTCCTTCTCTCTCCCCTCAGCCACCAGAGAGTCGGCGTTCGTCCACGCCATCGCCTCGGCCGGCGTGGCGTTCGCCGTGACGCGCTCCTGCGCCGAGGGCACGTCCACCATGTGCGGCTGCGACTCCCACCACAAGGGCCCGCCCGGCGAGGGCTGGAAGTGGGGCGGCTGCAGCGAGGACGCCGAGTTCGGGGTGCTGGTGTCCCGGGAGTTCGCCGACGCCAGGGAGAACCGGCCGGACGCCCGCTCGGCGATGAACCGGCACAACAACGAGGCGGGGCGCTCGGTGAGAACGCGTTTAAAGAGGCGTGCACGTGAATTAATATGCACCGCTAGGGCGACGTCTGCAACGGCCTCCGGTCTTCTGGAGAGAAACACACAAATCTGGAGTTTCTTGGAAAAGTTTCTTGGAAAAAGCATTAAAAAAATCAAACTAATTGACGAAAGAAATCTTCCAAAATATCATTGTATGAATTCAGACTTCATAGCATATCCCTCAAATTGATCGAGGGCCACGCGGCGTGTGTGTGTGTGTGTGTGTGTTATACTTGGCCTGAGGGCCCGCCTGACGTCACCACAGAGGTCTGTCCGGACTTGAACGAGCAGCAGTGTAGCGATCTACTGAGCGGCGGCGGCGGTAGCGGCGATTAGCGAGCCGGTTTGGGCCCCCGCACATTGTGACTCACGTGCACGTGCGTCTCGGATTACAACACACACACACACACACACGGGGAGAGAGAGTGACTTCATTCTCTGCCCCGGTAGACATTACTGCATCTTCACAGGGATAATAGGTGTTTGATGCTTTATAGTTATGTTCTGAATATCACATTTTGGCTCAGCACAGAAACACAGAGATAGCGAACGTATTGATCACCACAACACGGACTCTTTGCTCAGTTTGATCCCCGTCCGTCGTGCAGAAAGGAGAGGATTCGTCTCTGATTCGGGGGATTACTGGAGGGGAAGGGTTCAGCCTTTTGACTTGTCCGAGTTTGCGCCCGAGAAGCGAGCACTTGACTTTGAACGACTGGTTAATCGCTCATCTTAAGCGACGCGCCTTTCATGCCTTTTGCATCCCGATGAAGAAGAAGAAGAAGAAGAAAAAAAAATCCCCTGACAGTCAAATGAGGGAATCAGCGCAGACTTAAAACATCAGTGGCTGCTGTCACCGCTCAGGAGAGGAATGGGCTCCCCGGCTGCTCGCTGAGGGGCAAATGGAGGGACCACACGGCAACAAGAGGAAGCTTTGATGTGAGGCACAGGAGCAGCCGGGGAGACCACAGGAGCTAAGTGAGCAGCGGAGAGTCCTCTCCTCTCCACCTGGCCCTCTCACGCTCCATTATCCAACCCCCCCGGGGGCCTTCTGGGACTTGATGTTGGCATGACAAGCTCACAAAGTGATGTCACTACCCCTCCTTCACTAGATCCCCTTTCCTTCAGCCACAGCCACCTGCCTTCCGCCGCCAGCTGGGGGAATTCTGGAGCTAAATTTAGCTGCAGAATAAATAAAAAAAACTACAGAATCAAAACACAAAAGGCGAAGCGAGCCTCTGTACTTCACAGCTGCGCGACACTGAGAGGAATTGCAGCCGGCGGCGTGTTGTTTTTCTCGGCGAGTCTTTTCGTTAAGTCATTACTGAATTTCTGACCATAAAAATTCCGACAGGTGACCGAGTCAGTTATCACATTAAGAGACAGCACTTTTGACTTAATTACGCTTTTTAAAAGAAGAATACTCTTCTTCTCTAAGTATCAGATTCCCACCGCCTGCAGGCCAGGCGGCTGCATTCACACTCCGAGTGGATTCCAGTGGCAAACTAATGTCAGAACGTCCGGAGAAACTTCTCGCCGCCCCGCGGCGGCAGGAGCTCTGCCAAGAGGAGCGCGGCGTTTAGGGGATTTTCTTGGCTCCGGGAAAAGTAGTTTGGGGGCACAGTAAACATATGGATCCGCCGTGGAGACGCAGTGTTTCTGTATCTTCTCTGAACAAAACACCTTCACCGCTTCTCTAAGCTGACGGAGCTCCTTTAAAAGTGACTCAACTCAAAAGTTATATTTAGAGCGGAGTGTTGCTTTAAGGGATCAGGAAAAATGAGTTACAAAAGCTTCAATGTTGGATCCTTGCCAGGCACCTATAGATAACAAATCTACACACATATAAATCTACACACACACATATATATATATATATATATATATATATATATATATATATATATATATATATATATATATATATATATATATATATATATAAATATATATATATATATATATATATATATATATAAATAAATATGTGTGTGTTTAAGTGGTGCCTTTCGGTTAATCGTTGGCGTAGATGGTAATTATAAATAACACAGATGAGTAGGTATTTAAACTGATTGAAGGCTGTTTTATGACCGACATGTTCTGTCGGTGTCACTACAAGTTAACTACTAGTTAACTACAGGTTAACCTGTAGTTAACTAGTAGTTAACTGCAGGTTAACTACAAGTTAACTAGTAGTTAACTACAGGTTAACCTGCAGTTAACTAGTAGTTAACTAGTAGTTAACGGGCACGCGTTAAAGACAGCGCTCTTTTTGTACAACGACTATTTGTAAAACTTTTGAGTCTCTATCAGGATGTTTGACGTTCAGAGTTTGATCATCTAGTGACGTTTCATGAAATGCCGCCAAATAGTTAAAGGAACCCTGTGAATAGAACTCTTTGAATATATTTTGTGGTTATACATCTGTACGTTGGACTGAATTTACGGTTTACACGATTGACTGCCGATGCCATTGAAGTGTTGCGTGGTTGTTTTGACTGTTTCGTTTTCTTATTTTTAACTCATTTACCTGCTTAAATATTTTTTTATTTTTGTTTTCTTTCTTTCTTTACGGCCCCGACTTGGCCAGGTGTATGGTTAATTTATTATATTCTTTCTCACTTTTGAAGGTTGTATTTCTTGTTAAACTGTAAAAAAAAAAAAAAATACGCATTCATATACACATACATTTGTATTTTTTGGCCACCCACTACTGACAGCAGCCGTCTCCGGAGAGCTCAGGTCAACGTTGATGGACAATGTTTAATTTAATGTCATATTATTTGCCCAGAGAATAGTTTTTGTTGCGGCTGTTTACATTAATTATGATGCAAATTAAAAAAAATAATAAAAAGCACTGCAGGAATTTACTGTTTTGGTTTTGTTTGGGCGACAACCGAACGCCGTTGTGCATCCTTGTGTTGCATCCTCACGTAGCTCGACCACTTATTGCACTATAAGCATCCCATAATAAGTGTCTCCGTGTGCGTTTCCCCCTCCCCTCAGACCATCCTCGACCACATGCACCTGCGCTGCAAGTGCCACGGCCTGTCGGGGAGCTGCGAGGTGAAGACCTGCTGGTGGGCGCAGCCGGACTTCCGCATGCTGGGCGACTACCTGAAGGACAAGTACGACAGCGCCTCGGAGATGGTGGTGGAGAAGCACCGCGAGTCCCGCGGCTGGGTGGAGACCCTGCGCGTCAAGTACAACTTCTTCAAGCACCCCACCGAGCGCGACCTGGTCTACTACGAGGGCTCGCCCAACTTCTGCGAGCCCAACCCGGAGACCGGCTCCTTCGGGACGCGCGACCGCGCCTGCAACGTGTCGTCGCACGGCATCGAGGGCTGCGACCTGCTGTGCTGCGGCCGCGGACACAACACGCGGACTGAGAAGCGCAAGGAGAAGTGCCACTGCATCTTCCACTGGTGCTGCTACGTCAGCTGCCAGGAGTGCGTGCGCGTCTACGACGTGCACACCTGCAAGTGAGCGAGAGAGAGAGAGAGAGAGAGAGAGAGAGAGAGAGAGCTGAATGCTGGACTACAAGTGCTGCACCCCACCTCCTGCACGACTCCCCCTGCTTCCACACACACACACACTAATGGCACATCAGCTATGGATACTTTCTTTTTGCTTGTTTCTTACCTAGAATCCATCTTCCAAACCACTTTTTCATAATATCTGACCTCGAGTCCAAGAAGCTAGTTGTGCCACGCCCCCCTCCTCCTTCCTCTCCCTGCAGCATTGGACCCTCTTCCACTTCGTCTTTATTTATTTCCCCCCCACTCCGCCTCCATGCATATAAAAGTGTTGCATGTACAGCAACGCGTTTATACCAGTTGAGATTAATGCAGTAAAAAAAAAAAAAAAAAAGTAAAAAAAACTTTCAGGCTCTCTCTTTTGAATATGTATTAAAAAAAAGAAAGAAAGAAAGACAAAAAAAAAAAAAAGCATCTTCTAACTAACACCTCACTTCTCCGGCCCGTCTTTGGCTGTTTTTACCCTTCTTTTCCTTTTTCTTTTTAAAAACTAAACCAACCTCCAGGAAACCATCACTTTGTAACTACTGAGCTGAACACACACACACACACACACACACACACACACACTTATGTAAACTACTGAGCTGATGAAACCCTCCTTCGTCTCGCGGGCGACCGGAGAAGACGAATGTGCTACACTCTTGATTTTTATTGCCCCGCATTTCTGAACTATCACCATCGGGCTGAGACTGGAGGTATGCGGCATGTGTGTGAACAAGCATGCTCATTCCACCTGTGTGTGTGTGTGTGTGTGTGTGTGTACCAGTCCGCCACTCCAGATGGTGAAACTTTGAAGCGTTGACGACAGCGGCCTCGTTCCTGCGCTTCATTTCGGGATGAAAACGGACCGCCTGCTCAAATGATGCGAGCGGGTTTTGTGGATTTTTTTTATGCATCAAGAGAAGAAAGAAGAAAAAAAAAAGCTTCAGCATGCTTAATGTTAATCCTGGTCTTATGAGCAAAGTGATTATAGGGAGATCTTTTTTTTTTTTATATCTCACACTTCATGCACTCATCAGGTCCATCGTAGAGGCTTTCGTCGGAGCAGATCTGTTATCACTGTGCAACAAAAAAAGAAAGAAAGGGACGTGTGACGACATGTGGAGAAGAGAGGAGCTTCTGATTGGCTTTCTCTTCCTCCCTCCCTCCTTCTCTCTATTTTCTCAGTCGGACAGTTGAGGTTTTTGAGTCGTCTGATTTATGAACTTGTACTTTTTATCAGTACACCCAAAAAAAAAAAAAAACACTCCTGCCTCATGGTTTTTAGAGATATTGGAAGAACAATACTGTAGTTTGATGTCTGCCCAGTTTTTTTTTCCCTTTCTTTTTATTCCTTTTAAAAGAAAATGAAATTACTTTCCGATCATTGAGATAAATGGATGTGATTTTTACATTTTTTTTGGGGTGGAAAGAAAAAAGAAAAAAACTTCCATTTCGTGTAGATTCTGAGAACATGAAGCAGAAGAAAGTTGGGAAACTTCATCAGGAGCTGGTGGGTGGGTGGTGTGTGTGTGTGTGTGTGTGTGTGTGTGTGTGTGTGTGTGTGTGTGTGTGTGTGTGTGTGTGTGTGTGTGTGTGTGTGTGTACTAAATGGACGTTGTTCACGACGATGCAACAAACTGAGAGGTTTCCACAACATGTTCTGATATCCCGCCTGCTTCCCATTAATTACATTCAACAACAAAACACAGTGTGTAGTCTCTCTCCACCTCTCTCTCTCTCTCTGTGACGTAGCTTAGCATTTAGCATCATCCTCCAGAGGCCCCTCCCCTCCCGTGTTCAGCTCCGCCTCCACTTCTCCCGCTATATCCAAAGTTTTGTACAAATGTTTTAAAGTGAATAATTCCCTTTTTATTTTATAATCGTAAATGTTATGTTTTTATAAATATTATTTATTATACGATGTATATATCTGTATGACTGAACTAAGATTATATATTTGAAGAACAAAACTGTCGTGTCTTTTTCTTTCGTTGTGTGTTCAGGAGCTGCATGCATCATAAATACTGCACATTCATTTTAAAATTAGGCATTTAAAAAAAATGACATTTATTGTTGTGAAGAAATCCAATCAAAAGAACCAAGATATCTTCTTTTTTTCCCCCCCTTTCTTAGAGCTCCATTATAGTCCAAAAACTATTAAAAACAACGTTCTCTTATTACCATGAACACACACACACACACACACAGTTCATTTTCAATCTCACACTCTCACACACACACTTCATTTTCAATCTCACACTCACACACACACACGATTAATCCGCCGCAGAATAGTCCCCAAAAAATTTGCTGAACTTCTATACAAAATGAAACTTTATATTTGTGTTGTGAGACAAACACATTGTTGGTTTTGGTCTTTTTTTTGTGGGATTTGTCAATAAGAAAAAAAAAGGCATAAATATGGATTATTATTATTAAATAACAGGCTGTTAATTTGCACAGTACAGCGGCTACACTAGCTAGTGTGTCTGATGTGACGATGTGACATCAAAAACATACGAGAAATGTAGAATCATAATAAAACCGTCCCGCCTTCGCCGCACACAGACGTTCTTATTGCGCAACACATGCTGCGGAGGTGAACCGGAGGTTAACCGTCACGAGATGTCAAGTTATGAGATGATTAAACAAGACGGTTATTAAAAAGACGCGTCCTGAAGAGTTCAACATGCCAGGAAAACCCCCGGTGGTCGATTCAGGTTCACATCTCATCTTCTCCTTTAGCAGAGAAACGCCTCTTTAAAGCAGCACTCGTGTCACACAGTGAAGAGGTCCTTGTTAGTCATAGTAATAGAATTAATTTATTCATAAAAAAAAAAAAAAAAAGGTCAGACATGACATAATTTGTGTTAAGAACAAGAGCAATGATCAGATTACATAATACAAATAAGGGCTATATAAACAAAACGTGTTGAGATTAGTGTATATATATATATATATCTCTATCTATCTATATCCAAAGACACGCTCGGGGCATCGCATGGAGATTACAGCACCAGTCTTCTGCAAAATGCAATATACACAGAAACCACAAACACTGCTCGTGTGTGTGTGTGTGTGTGTGTGTGTGTGTGTGTGTGTGTGTGTGTGTGTGTGTGTGTGTGTGTGTGTGTGTGTGTGTGTGTGTCACATGTTCACACAGTGCTGAAGAGGAGGAGGTTCGCCTGGTTGGTTGCTGCTGCAGAAACGCTGCAGTGCACGGAGCGTCGGGGAGGTGAGGGAGAGGATGCAGGGGAGGGAGGGAGGATGGGAATCCTCCTCATCATCATCATCCTCCTCCTCATCATCCTCCTCCTCCTGCCAGCTTCTTTCCAGCTTCCGTTCCTCCGCAGCTGAGGAGTGATCAGAGACAAATAAAAGTGAGAGAGAGAGAGAGAGACATGCCGCCACGAGAGAGCACCTGTGTTGTGTAGTCGACCTATTTTTAGGCGCCGCTCGCTGACGATGGCGCGCTTAAGGGCGGAGACGAGGAGATGAGAAGAAGCAAAAGCTCCGGCTGAGAGCTGAAAAAGTCGCTCAGAGTTTTGTCGTTTTTGTTGTTTGCGTTGCTCGTCGTCACCCCGGCCCCTCACCGAGCAGGATTAGCCAGATAACTTTAAAAAAAGAAGAGGAGGAGGAGGAGGAATGCCTTCTGGAACTTTGCCACTCTCAACATGCGGATGTAGGACGAGTGTCACGGTTATCTGAAGGACTTTCTAATCCTGTTTCGTGAAACCCCCTCACGCCCCAGAGCTCACTTTCACTCTTCCTTCATTTAACCAGATAAGTCAAATGACGATTAAAAAGGTTCAGGTAAACGCTTGTACAGCCTAGACTGGTGGAAGATATTTAATTAAGTTTTCCTTTAAAAAACACGGTGAATCCTTCGTCTGGTAAACGGTTGCACGACGTCTTTTATTGTGAAAGGGAAGAACAGAGGGAGGGGATCTGATCTCGTGTTGTTGCATAATATAGTGCACGTTTTGATGACGCCCACTCCGCACAACGCCTTTTATATTTGATGCAAAAATAAATGCCCAAAAATTAATTAAAAAAAAATCAAGCTCGTTCCCAAGATTTTTTTCCGCTCAGTAATCTTTAGCGTTCTGTGTGAAACTACTCGACAAAAACAACAGTTGTCGTGCAAATTAACCGCATGAAAAAAAACTTTAAGATGAGCTGTTGGTGTGATAAGCTAAGCTAACTTGTGGCGAAGCTTAGCTAAGCTAACTTGTGGCTAAGCATGGCTAAGCTAACTTGTGGCTAAGCATGGCTAAGCTAACTTGTGGCTAAGCATAGCTAAGCTAACTTGTGGCTAAGCATAGCTAAGCTAACTTGTGGCTAAGCTTAGCTAAAAACTAACTTGTGGCTAAGATTAGCTAAAATAACTTGTGGCTAAGATTAGCTAAGATAACTTGTGGCTAAGATTAGCTAAGATAACTTGTGGCTAAGCTTAGTTAACTTGTGGCTAAGGATAACTAAGCTAACTTGTGGCTAAGCTTAGCTAAGCTAACTTGTGGCTAAACTTAGCTAAGATAACTTGTGGCTAAGATAACTTGTGGCTAAGCATAGCTAAGCTAACTTGTGGCTAAGCATAGCTAAGATAACTTGTGGCTAAGCTACAACACTCTCCCAAAACATCAAACTGTTCCTCTCAAACAAAACTGTGGCGATTGAAATTTTGTGGGAGAAAAATACAACTACTTTGAAGCAGAAAATGCTAAAACAACAACATCAAATAGTGGAATATGTTATATTGATGCAAAATGTTTGGTTTAAATTAATGTTGAATACACAGTAACCCACAAAAGGTGAGCGGTAACAGCACAGAGTTAATTGTTCGACAGACGATGATTTCAATGAGGCTCACACTCAGTCGGCCTTCAGCCCTCTCTGGTCGGACCTCTGCTCCACACGACTCGTGTATAATAATAATAATAATAATAAAAAACACATATATACAGTTGAGTGTCCTTCAACCCCGGACAGGAAGTGGTCTTACCGTCTGTTTCACTACGTGGCTCCGCAGAGTCTAGAGAAACCTATCGGAACCCAGTCTGCAGAGGGAAGAAAAAGACAAAAATATATAATATTAATCACATTATTAATCACACTTCATGCAACGATCAAAATGTAAACTGAGGGTGTCGCTGCAGGAAAGGAATACTTACGCTCCTTGTTCCTTCAGTAGACTCAGGAACTTGCTCACTCTGTAGCCCGGCTCCATCTAAAGGAACGAATACACAAACAGACAGAATACTTCCTAGTTAATGTACTTTAATATTACATCATACGCACCGACAGCTCTTCTTTTCTTTCCGTCTAAGCATCTCGTTTGAAACAAAAATTCAGAATCAAGGTGTTGAAACATGAAAGCAGTGGCGGGTCCTGGAGTTCACGCTTCAGTACACACACACACACACACACACACACACACGGATTACAGAAGAGGGGAGGAAGTAAAATGAATGGCAACCAATGCAATAACTTAGTGTGTCTGGAATGGCCTGTAGCTACTAGAGTGAAGACATGAGAGCAGTCAGAAACATTTGGAATGAGAGGAAAAGAGACGAAGACGGAGTGTGTGTGTGTGTGTGTGTGTGTGTGTGTGTGTGTGTGTGTGTGTGTGTGTGTGTGTGTGTGTGTGTGTGTGTGTGTGTGTGTGTGTGTGTGTGTGTGTGTGTGTGTGTGCATACCACAGCAATTACACAGCATCCACAAACAGGCGGTACACATCTTTAACATACCACAGACACACATTCAGGGGGAGAAATTAACGCCAGCCAACTGTCAGATTTAGGTGTCTGCACCGGGTTTGGGTCAATATACACACACACACACACACACACACACACACAGCTCCGCCCCTTTAAAACCAAACCGGACCATGGCCCCAAATGTACAATTAGGACCATGCTAACATGCTAACATGCTAACATGCCCATGAAATTCATCCCGATATGAGAACGATGCTCATCGTTTCTGAGTGGACGTGCATTGTTTGCATCCAAAAATTCAAAAAAGTACTTAAAATGCTGTAAAAAAAATGTCTTAAAGAAATCCACCAGTCCTTTTGACTTCAAATCACTTACACCAACGAGTATTCATTTAATCCAAGATTATTTTTCAGAGTTCTGCAAAACTACAGCAAAAAAAGTGTAAATTTAAAATTAAGCCGGGCTTTGTTGCAAAATTTAAAAACTAATTTCAGTGTAGGAAATCCACGTTTTAACCAAAATAAATAAATCACATGAATTAAAAACACTTTGATAGCACTTTATAATAACTACACGCTATTTAGCTTTAGTTAAGCATCAGTAAACAATCGTGAAACGCATAATAGGCAAGCTTATTAATCAAGAATAAAACATGTATAACTATGAATTGCATACTAAGTGTTTACTCATGTTAAATAGCGTGTAGTTATTATAAAGTTCTACCAAGACTTTAATTAACATCATGCTATGAGGTAATACAGAAGTAAGTAGAGGGAGGGGTACATTTAACGATTCTTAAATTTGAAGATAGCTTAATGAAATAAAGTTAAACCCATGATGTAAACAAGTTTAAAAAGTTGGATCTTTCTACATAACTAATGCGTTGATTAGGCCCCGAGTGCTTTGAGAGTTCACAAGTACACGGCAAACAGGAATAACTACATAAATGTCAACAGGGTCTCCTCGGCCAAACCACAAAACCCCCGAAAGACTACTTTAAAAAAAAGGTGCGTGGCCTTTTTACCTTCTCGACTCATCTCCATTCATACCACCGACGAGTTGAACGGGAGCCAAGAATCCGCAGCGAGTTGGTGGTCTAAGTTTCTTTATTTTTTCCCCCCACAGTTGGACAGTTTAATGTGCAGGTACTTTTTTTTTAGTTTTAACCTGCCGTACGTGTTGGACGACAGATCTTTATTGATTTTGCTCTAAATTGTAGGTGCACCAAAAACCTGGAGGTGTCGCGTGACTGTTGTTGTGAGCCTGAACTCTGGGACGCCTCCGACTCCGAACCGGTGGGTGCGGGGTCCTGCTCCACAAATCATCAGGAAGCCACGCTTTCATTCCAGCTAATAGACAGTTTTCTTGTGTGTGTGTGTGTGGCGGAGACAGTTGTTGACTGTTGAGAATGAAGGCCAGATGTGTCGAGGAAGAGGAGGGACAGAGGTCAAAAACTATTTGCGTTTCAGAATGAAAGAAAGAAAATGTAAAAAGACACGGCACATGGAGCTGCACCAGCATTACAGTAAGGATGTGCATGTTATTGATGTTGGAAAGCAGACGCTAGCACATCTGTGAGGCAAGAAGAAAAGCGAGGGTATCACCAAAAACCCTGAATATCTCAGTCTGGGCCAAAGTGGTCTCTTCCTCACCTGCACGGCCATTTCAATCAGCATGAGCAGCTTCTTGATGCCGATCCACACACTCTGGCCCTTCACAGCTTTAGCGATGCCGGCCCGCTCCACTTCCTGGAAGCTGCCGAGCAGCTGCAGGCCGAGCCGGAGGCAGGAGAGAGATTATTATTCACACTGGGAGATATCAGGCGATAGCGTGTCCACAATGAAGTATTACATTAAAGCATGTTCTACACCGTGGCTGATGGAGTGAATGTCAAGAGTGTGTTTGTGTGTGTGTGTGTGTCCGTTACCTCCAGGGCCTCGACCAGCTGCTCTCCCCTTGAGATGTTGGGAATGTGGATGGTGGTGCTGAAAGCGTCCAACATCTCCATTTCCTGGAGGACGTCTTTACGACTTGTGGTGCCGATGATCAGCAGCTTACGACCCTGAAAGAGAAGCAGACGTGACCTCAGACTTTACTTTACACAATAGAGGCCCGTCCTGCACGATAGAGGCCCGTCCTGCAAGATAGAGGCCCGTCCTGCAAGATAGAGGCCCGTCCTGCACGATAGAGGCCCGTCCTGCACGATAGAGGCCCGTCCTGCACGATAGAGGCCCGTCCTGCAAGATAGAGGCCCGTCCTGCAAGATAGAGGCCCATCCTGCAAGATATATGCCCGTCCTGCAAGATAAGATGCCCATCAAGATAGAGGCCCGTCCTGCAAGATAAGATGCCCATCAAGATAGAGGCCCATCCTGCAAGATAGAGGCCCATCCTGCAAGATAGAGGCCCATCCTGCAAGATAGAGGCCCATCCTGCAAGATAGAGGCCCGTCCTGCAGGTTCGCTGTCTGAAATGGGTCGAATAAAAACTACAAGTCTTTGGCTTTTGATAGTGTTGTTTCTTTCTTCCTTTACTCCCAAAATGCTTCCAATGTTCTCCAAATGTTTCCCGCATTATTTCAGCTTCCATTACGATTAGTTGGCTGCTTAGCAGCCGTCCCACCGTGAGAATTTGGTCCTAAATTCACGACGCCGTCATGGGAGTTTTGATGCAGGCCATCTTTCATCATGAATCAAGCACATACTGATCATTTTGTAATAAAGTTCTTAATTATATGGAGAAAACTCTTCTTTGTCAGGTATTTGATTACAAAACCATGTGGCGATTTCATACGAGCAGAAAACACGGTACATAGCGATGAATATTGTTTTCGAGACATGAAATGGACCGGTGGGGACGCGACGCGGCCGCTTTCGCCGCATTTCTCCCACGCCTGTGCGACTTTGGGGTTTTGGACGGCGCGCGGGGGGCTTTAAGTCACGCCGAGAGCACAGAAACCAACGGGACAAACAGAACAGAGCACGGCAACAGCAGAAGACAACAGACGAGGAGAAAGACGAGAAGCGAAAGAAATGTAGCTCCGCTAAGCCGACAAGTTGGAGGAGGACCAGGAGGAGAAGACGAAGGAGGACAGGCAGAGGAGCGGCGAGCAGACAGGGGGATTATGGCTGCCGGCTTGCCCCCCCATGGCGCGGGGGGTTGCGACGCTGCATGCAGATGAGGTGCCACACAGGCGGCGGCGCTGCCAGGTCCTGGCTCTCTCACAGAGCCCTTTCTCCTGCCGGTCCCCCCGGCCTCCCCCGGCCCCAGGCGCCCCGCTGGGCCCAGCGCTTTACAACCCCGGAGGAGCGCTGCAGCCAGGCATTCAGCAGCCAGGCCCCGCGACCACTTCTCATGCACATGCAGCCGTATAGCGGGGCTATGCTCTCATTCACAAACCCGTCAACAACAGACACACACTACAAGCAAAGGAAACTATGAGAAATGGGTCCCTACCACCACCATTCACTGCGAGCACAACGGGGCCAGGACCAAAACACTCGTTAATAACCATACACTCACACTCTCTCTCACACACACACACACACACACACACACCTCCAACTATTCCTTGTGCGCTGGTATCCGTGAGATCTGCTGCCCTCTTTCTGCCACCGCGGGACTAGCAGCCGCACGGGGAGCGTTCTGCAAATAAATAACCTCGACGGAGACGAAGCGCTCGTTACCTTTGGAGGAGGTTTCTTCAGCAGCACCAGCAGAGCTTGCAACACCAGGTTGGAGAAACGAGGGCCAATGGGGACGTAGTCTGGAGAGAGGAATCGTTCTCTGTTACTTCAATGTAATGCCCATTCAAGTAAAGCTGCCCGATTACGGCCGTTCAAGCTCACCTAACAAACGCTCGATGTCGTCCACGACGATGCAGCTCAGCTGGGACTTGTAGGCGTCTTCAAATATCTATTGCAGGGAATAGAAATACAAAACAGGGTCAGAGCAGCAGAAACAGGCACACGGCTTTATTAAGCAAGACCTGAAAACACTCAAAATGATTGTGTTATTGTGGTTTTCAATGAACTAAAGTCAAGTAACACAACACGAGCGATCTCTGGGACGAAACGGAGACCCCAGTGTGTAGGATTTACATTCCCATGAGCCTCAGCTGGACTTAAAAAGGAGCAGTGTGTAGGATGTTGGGGCCTCTAGTGGTGAGGTTGCAGATTGCAACCGACTGAATACCTTTCCGCTAACTACTGTGGCGTCTCCAGAGTCGGTGTTTGGTTTGTCCCTTCTGGGCTGCTGTAGAAAACATGGCGGACTCCGCGAAGAGGACCTGCTCCCTTTGTAGGCGACGGTTTGCAACGATTCTTAGTTTAAGCTGATTATACACTCACGAAAACTAGCGTGAATATTATATTATATTTGACAAATACCAATTAATTCCAAGTAAAATGTTGTATACCGTACTTTTCGGGTTACAAGCCGCTCCTACGGCTGATCAGTGTCCCCGCTGTAGCACGCTAGTAGCGCTGCTAGCTAGCGCTGCTAGTAGCGCTGCTAGCTAGCGCTGCTGCTACTACTGCCCGCTGCTGCTGCTACTGCCCGCGTCCCATCTGCCCAAGTCGGGTGTCGAGCCTGGTCCCGCTACCTTCGGTGGTTTTCAGGGAGCTAGCGGAAGTTAGCGGGGAAGTAACGGAGCGCTAGCAGGAGCCCCAGCTAGCTACAGCGGGGAGCTAACGGGGACACTGACCGAAGGTAGTAGCGGCTTGTAACCCGAAAAGTACGGTAATTCAAAACGCTCTACCTTTAAGATCGTGAAGGGGAGCGTTACCTTTTTGATGGCTTGGCATTTGGCGATCTCCGAGTGCCCGATCATCTTGTCGGGGGAGCAGATCTTGATGAACGGGAACTGGGAGTCTTCCGAGATCTTCGCGGCCAGCGCCGTCTTCCCGCTGTTGGGCGGACCTGAGGGAGAGGATCGATCACCCTACGAGCCGTTTACTTTTTTTTAAAAATCGCGCTTTTGACCGTTTTGCACGAACCCTCCAGCAGCACGGACACCAGCGGCGTGCGCTCGCTGTTCTTCGTCTGCTGCACCAGCAGCTCCCCGTCCTCCAGCACCGCCGACACCGGGTCGCCCCACCGGATGATGCCGTTCATGATGTAGCTGGCGTAATCCTCCTGGTTGGTGCCGAAGGCCTGGCCGGGAGGAGGCGGAGCTTAGTTTGGAGAGTTTTTGTTTTTTGAGCGTGGGATTTGTTTCCCCCGTCTATTAAAATGTGAATTAACGTAAAAGACGAGGCTGATGATCTTGGGAAAATAGGTTTTTATTAATAGTGTAATAAAAACATAGCACAGTGTAAAAAAAAAAAATCGCAGCCGCAAATACCAGATTTAGATAATAATAATGTTTATTTATAGAGCACTTTTTACAGGCTAAAGGTCACAAAGTGCTGAACAGGAGTCAGGAAAAATAAATAAATAAAAGTATTAAAACCAGAGTGACAATAAGAGGGATAAACATTTCAACAGTTAAGAGAGCACAGTCAAATAAAATGTATTTATTGCTGTCGGGACTTACAGAGAATTTCATTCCCCTAGCTTTAATGTCACGTGTTCTGTGTTCCACTTTATTTTAAATTAAAACATATTTGACACAGAAACAGAAGGAGACACAAAGAGTGACACAAAGAGTGACACAAAGAGTGAGACTCACAGGTTTGATGTCGTTGTTCAGGGAGCCCATGAAGTCCAGTCTGCTGACCTGCAGCTTCCCTGCCGTCTCGACGTTCACCTCCACCGTGTTGCTGGCCTGAGACACACACACACACACACACACACACACACACACACACACACACACGGTGAGCGGCTGACGAGCTGCTTTCGTTCCCCGATGAACTCCATGCCCCCCCACACCCCCCGTTAATGAAACCCATTACATGAAGTATTGCACATTTAGATTGCGCAATGTGTCAGCAGACAATGTTCTCCCTCAGAGCAGAAAGGTCAGACGAAGAGGAGGAGGAGGAGGAAGAGGAGGGAAGAAGAAGTGTTTAGAGGAGTGAACAGAAACGTCACAGCCATCAGACATGTGTAAGGCCCTTGTCTGTCGTTTATCATCACCCTCCAATATCTGCTGCTGACGGGGTGTGTGTGTGTGTGTGTGTGTGTGTGTGTGTGTGTGTGTGTGTGTGTGTGTGTGTGTGTGTGTGTGTGTGTGTGTGTGTGTGTGTGTGTGTGTCCTACTGAGCCGTGTAGATTTGAGCATATGCACCTGATAAAACACTCACAGTGAAGGCATATAAATATAAATATAAATACACTCACACACACTCCCTCACACACCTGGGCTCTGCAATCCTTCCTCACCTGGGTGGATACTTAAACTGGCAATACGTGACAGGTGTGTGTGTCCTGCATCTTTGATATAAGTGTCAAAGATATAGATAAGAAGATTTTACCATAATTTACTAAATGAACATCATGCTGTATTGAAGAAGACTTGAAACTAGAGATTGAGACATAAACTCATGTTTACAATGTTTACTGAGGGAATAAATCAAGAGAGAAGTAGAGTCATTTATATAGACTTCTATACAACCAGAGGAGTCACCCCCTGGTGGTCAGGAGAGAGAATGCAGCTTTAACACATGAAGCATATACTTCTATACAACCAGAGGAGTCACCCCCTGGTGGTCAGGAGAGAGAATGCAGCTTCAACACATGAAGCATAGACTTCTATACAACCAGAGGAGTCACCCCCTGGTGGTCAGGAGAGAGAATGCAGCTTTAACACATGCATCATATACTTCTATACAACCAGAGGAGTCACCCCCTGGTGGTCAGGAGAGAGAATGCAGCTTTAACACATGAAGCATATACTTCTATACAACCAGAGGAGTCACTCCCTGGTGGTCAGGAGAGAGAATGCAGCTTTAACACATGAAGCATAGACTTCTATACAACCAGAGGAGTCACCCCCTGGTGGTCAGGAGAGAGAATGCAGCTTTAACACATGAAGCATAGACTTCTATACAACCAGAGGAGTCACCCCCTGGTGGTCAGGAGAGAGAATGCAGCTTTAACACATGCATCATATACTTCTATACAACCAGAGGAGTCACCCCCTGGTGGTCAGGAGAGAGAATGCAGCTTTAACACATGAAGCATATACTTCTATACAACCAGAGGAGTCACTCCCTGGTGGTCAGGAGAGAGAATGCAGCTTTAACACATGAAGCATAGACTTCTATACAACCAGAGGAGTCACCCCCTGGTGGTCAGAGGAGAGAATGCAGCTTTAACACATGAAGCATAGACTTCTATACAACCAGAGGAGTCACCCCCTGGTGGTCAGGAGAGAGAATGCAGCTTTAACACATGAAGCATAGACTTCTATACAACCAGAGGAGTCACCCCCTGGTGGTCAGTAGAGTTAATGCAGCTTTAAGACGCTCCTGGCTCATCTTGCTTGCCTAAAACCCAGAAACAAAAATCGAATCTCGTCTCAAAGTGTTTAAAAAAAAAAAAAAAAAGGTATGCATTTAACACAAGCGTAGGAGATTTTAACATTTTGTGTAGATTAAATCAAATGATATCGATTCATTAGTGATAAATTTGTCCAGCAAAAAATGCGTCACACTCACTGAATGTGAAGATGTGTTTTTTTTCTGTTTTATATTCGTTGTTTCAATATCTTTACGTTTTGGACTGTTCTGACTAAATATGTACAATTTGAATATATTGGCATTTTATGATATATTTTAATCTTTAAAAGATTATTCTTTGGTTAGTTCAGCTAAGGGCCGCAGGTCGGATTCGAACCCGGCGCCGCTAAAGACTCATTGCTGATATTCTACGACCTGAAGCACACTAAAGAACTCCTCTTCTCCCACCAGAGAGCGTGAACGGACGCGTCAGGAAGCACCTTGATGTGCCGGTTCATGGCGGTGGACTGCGCGGCCCTGACCAGGCCCTCCAGCTCGGCGCCGCTGTAGTTCTTCGTCTCCGCCGCCAGCTCCTTGATGTCCACGTCGGGGGTCAGCAGCTCGTACTGCCGCATCTTGGCCGTGTGGATGTGGAGGATCTGGACGCGGCCCCTTTCGTCCGGTAACCCTGGAGGCAGCGGAGGGGACCCGAAGCGTTACCTCAAAACTCACCGCAAACCGAATTTTAAATGTCCACCAGCAGCAGAGTGAAACCCCTGATCCTCACCGATCTCCATCTTCACCTCCAGTCTCCCCGGCCTCAGCAGGGCGTCGTCGATCAGGTCCGGCCGGTTGGTCATACCTGAGGGGAAACGAAGACGTCGTGAGCGGAGAGCGTACAGACGTTCGGCGGCGCTCGTGTGCGTTCGCGTTCGTCACCTATGACCAGGATGTTGTTGAGCTGCTCCACGCCGTCGATCTTGGACAGCAGCTGGTTGACCACGGTGTCGTGCACGCCCGTGCTGCCGGCCATGCTGCCGCGCTGCTTGCAGATCGCGTCAATCTCGTCGAATATGATGATGTGAAGGCCGCTGTTTGCGCCGAGCTGCGGAGAGGGGAATAAAGGAAATGTGAGCCGTCTGCTTATTGTCTTATACGCATTATGAGCTCCTCCTGTTGGCACGATACCAATGTTTTTTTACTCAAAACACAATATTTACATGCATTTCTTGTGCTCTTCCAGTGTTGCCCAAAGTTATTTGGGCATTAAATTAAAAAGGACTCAGTTGTTTTGTCTGAAATTCTGATGAATTTGTTTCTGAAAATGTAAAATACAATTTCTTCAGAGACTGAGAGTTGTAGTTTTGCACGTCAAAAGGAATTGTGTTTTGTTGCATAACAGTAAGAAAGTCAAGAGATAAAATTAAACATTTCACAATAGATAATATATACATAAAAATGCATTGTTATCTATTCATAGAAAACAGATATAGTTGTACGTATTCCTAAACAAAGCTTTTAGAAGTGCAAATAGAATAAATAAGGTGGTAAGAATTAGATAAATACAATAGTTATAGTAGGTTCAATATGGAGGATGATGATTTATGATGATTTATGTTCGATTTATGTTTTTCTGTCCTTGTTATGCTGTTATGTATTTTTCTTTTTTCCTTTTACTTATTTTATGTTGTTTTTTGTTGTCTAGTAATGTCAAGTAATGTGTAACTTGTAAAAACTTAAAATAAAATGATTGAAAGAATAAAGTGCAAATAAATAAATTAAACAGATAGAACTGAATTAATTAGGGCCTTGTGAAGTTATTAAATTCCAACAACAGATTTTGATTCATGTGAATATCACCACACAAAATGCGTTGAAATTCAGATGATTTTAGGCTTTTGAATAAAAAAAAAAATGTTATGAGGTTTGGTTATCGATCACATGAAGAGAGAGAAACAGAGGAAACCGTGAACATCCAAACATTTCATTCCTTTTACCATGATTTAGCTTCGACCCAAAGTAATGAACTGTTTCCTCTAATTAATACATAAAAATCACGTCAATATTTTCCTCCAGAGACATAAAGACGACAAAGACTTTCATTCTGACCCGAAAACCGACGCTGACCCTCGACGGAGAGACGGAGAAAGAGAAGAGTGAGCGGCAGCAGGGTGGGGGGTTATCCCTCCATCTGCAGACCCGTCAGTCTCAGCCGTAGCATTTAAAGCAGGTGTGGAGCTGTCCTTATTACGCACTGTCTGTGTGTGTGTGTGTGTGTGTGTGTGTGTGTGTGTGTGTGTGTGTGTGTGTGTGTGTGTGTGTGTAGGGAGGTCTATTAGGAGGTCAAAGACAGCCCAGCCCCTCATTAGGTGGTGAAGAGTGAGGCTCGACGCTAGTGTCTGCCCATCCAAACCGACCATCACTGCTGGGTTTCAATGCACAACCCTCCACACACACACACACACACACACACACACGGACTGTCAACGAATAATCGAAATTCAAATATATATTCGAATAGTTGTTAAAAACAGAATTTCGAATGTGAAAATTAATATTCGAATGTAAAAAAAAAAAAAAAAAAAGTATTTCGGAGGATAATTATCGTGAATCTGGCAACCCCCGCCGCGATGAAGTGTCCTCTTTGTGTGTGTGTGTGTGTGTGTGTGTGTGTGTGTGTGTGTGTGTGTGTGTACACCTAAACTGAAGAATTTTGTATTTACACATATATTCGAATATATGTGTTTTTTTTAAAGGGAATATTCGAACGTCATTTTTTAGCAATTTTGACAGCCCTAACACACACACACACACACACACACACACACTTCACCAGAGTTATTACAGCTACGTCTGGCTAAAGGGCAGATCTCTCCACTCCTGGAGAAATTAGTTTTCCTTCTGTTCAGACAGATGAAATGCTTATCTTCGCTTCACGAGACTTTTTATCTGATGGACAAGCTCAGCACAGTCGAGGCGTCGCAGGCATCGTGATCCGGAGGTCGGAACGAAGACTCGTTCACCAACATGTTGCTTCTTCTAGAGTCCTGCACCTCTTGAACGCTCACTTACGACCAAGCCGAGAAGCTCCTGGTCATTTTTAGGAAGCTAAAATGTGTCGCAGGGTAATAACGCAGTTCAGTGTTTAAGCTAAAGAACACGTTGAAAAATAAATAAATAAATAAATAAATAAATAAATAAATAAATAAAAGGTTTAGTTTCTCTGCGACTGAATTTACTGCTGCGATGCAAGTTGGATGTAGCGAATGAAAAGCAGAGGTGTCGAGTGTTCGATGGTTATTTATTTATTACTTTAGAACGTAACCGACGTGAAAATAACTCTTTGTCTAAGATGAGCAGCGAAGCTCAACTTTACTTTAAAAAGTGGTCAAACGAAGAGAAACGCTCATCACGTGAGTTCTTCTTTGTGTTTTTGACCAAATCAGCGACGGTCATCCCTGCAAACCCCGCCCCCCCCCCCCCCCCGGAGGTTCCTGCATTTTAAACACCCTGGAACCAAATTTGGATCTAGACTTTTTTTTTCTTTTCCCCTGTGTTTGAGTCGTCGTAGGAACCCCAAATTAATTCCAATACTTGTGTTTATTGTATGTATTTGTTCAGCAAAGTCTTGGAAAAAAAAAAAAAAATCACTTTTAAAAGATATTTTGATCATAACTATGAACATCCAGCACGATATGAGCAAGATTTCCCAAAAATGCCTCCTTGAGCGGTCATCGAGTTTTTCAAACTGTATTATGGTGCTCTAACAACAGCCCACATACTAATAAGACACCTTTTTGGAAAGATTAGGACCTAAAGAATTGGAATCTGCAACAAAAATCATAATAGAACACAGCATTTGGGTGTTCAAAGGAGTTTCAGTCAAAAAACTCTGTCGTTCGGTTAAAAAAAAATGGAGTTTACGTAAATACTTAAACTTAACGGTTACTTTAATGATGTTTCACACCAGATGTCTCTTCTCACAAGGGTTGCGGTATTGTATACATTTAAATGAAGTTAAACAACGATGTGGTTCCGGAGATGATATGTTGTTGTCTTTTTGTCTGATAATAGGCGCAGGGGGAGTCAAAATGTCCTCAGAACGTGATTTGGACTCCTTGCGGTTCCCTCAAAAGGTTCCTCGTCCCCGACGAAGTTCCACGCGGTCAAAAAGCAGCCAAGTGCCGTTTTTAATGTGCGATATTGAAAGTAAAAGTGCGAGCAGCCGCCTGCTCCCCTCACCCTCTTCTGCTCGTCCTCCGCGTCCGCAAACAGCTTCCTGATGTTGGCCTCGGACTCGCCGACGTACTTGTTGAGGATCTCGGGGCCGTTGACGATCTTGGGCTCGCGGGCCTTCAGCATCTTGCCGATCTGCCGCGCCATCAGCGTCTTACCGCAGCCGGGCGGCCCGAACAGCAGGATGCCCTTCACGTGCTTACAGCCTGGAGACACACACACACACACACACACACACACACACACACACACACACACACACACACACACACACACACACACACACACACCAGAGAGGGATGAGGCTGCTAGTCTGCTGGTTATGAAGATGTACTCGAGAGAAGAAGCCCAATCAGAAGACGTTTCATCCAATTTACATCACATTTAGCCTTTTATTCCTCTTTTCCTTAATGGTTTACCATCGGCTGCAGTAAAAATATGTTTTAACTGTAGGAGTTATTGTTAAATCAAAGAGTTCAATATAGAAACATTATGAGCATTCTAAAAAATAAAAAAAGTTCTGTATTTGCATTCCTTTAATTATACATATTTATTATTTTTAATTCCAGCTTTTACCGTGACTCGAAGAATCCAACCGCGTTCAAAAAGGAAATTATGTTCTTTATAACTTCTCCGTTTCATTTGATTAACTAATAATTGTATTGTTATACATACATATATACATACAATCAATGTTATTATTATTTTATATAAAAATATTTTTTATATATATATACACATATATATATATATACACATGTGTATGTGTGTATATATATATATATATATATATATATATATATATATATATATATATATATATATATATATATATATATATATATATACATACATACATACATACATACATACATACATACATACATACATACATATATATATATATATAGTTTTTGAATGTTGAAAACTATTTTTTTATAAAATAACAACATTATATAACTATTATGTTGTTTTCAACATAAAAACATTCATAAATATATTTTTTATCAAATAATATATATATATATAATGCCATCTATGATGTTGTTTTCAATTTTATTATAAAAATATTTTAACACATTGAAATCAAGTAAAATACTAAACATATTATTGTATGTATTTTTACAGTCATATTCATGGTTGGACGACTGAAGGAACATTTGGGACCTCGATGGAAACGAGTAGCTTGTATTTCTTACTGCTGCGTTTACATTTTCTCAAACAAAAATAAAACTAAATATTTCTCTTTAAACTCTTACTTACTTCATAAAAACGTATTATTACCCATGAATTGATTACAAAGCAGCACAACGTGGACATTCACTAATTCCTTCTCCGTAAAGATCAAGTGTGGAGCCTCAGTTTACGTCTAATGGCCTTTTGCACCTGCTTAATGACATTTAGCCCAGACTAATTGAGAGGCCCGTGATAACCATCTGAGCTGCCATTTGGGCCGGCCGAGGGATGACAGGTGGGCGGGGCTTCTCCAGGCCGCAGAAGAAAAAACAACATCATGTGGTTTGTTTGGGAGAGAAAGCACTGAAGTGTCCGTCTGTGCCGCTTCACCTCTCGGGGAGCAAAGGGGAGTCGAGGTGAAACCGTCAGACGTTTTGCTCCCTGACTGTCAGCGCCTGCTCCGCCTGCCAATTACAGCTTCTACCTTTAGCGGGACGCTCTAATCGCGGCCCGGCATCTCATTACGGCAGCCAGCTGGCCGCGGCCGAAAAGGCCGACTGCCGCACACACACACACACACACACACACACACACACACACACACACACACACACACACACACACACACGAGCGCAGCCGGCTAGAAAAGGTCAGCGCGCACGCCGCTGGACCCCTGGAGCCCGAGGTGACGCGTTTGATTGACAAGCTCAGAGGGTTTGTTTTTGCAACAGGTTTTCACAAGACTACGAGATCCGGGGGCACGGATTAGGGTGTGTGTGTGTGTGTGTGTGTGAGTCACAAAAGACTCGATCTCTCGGATCTAGGATTCAGGCGACGATTCGTTCGTCAAAATGTTGATTTTAGCTGAATACAATAACTGAAAACAGTGATTTATTTGTTTTGCCAGCCATTACTAAGCCCTTTCACCAGATGGATGCTGAAAGATGCACATGACGGTGTTTCTCAAAACATAATTCTGTTAGTTTTTTTGGGAGCACTTTCTACGACAGCCATGTATACAATTCTATATAGCACCGTATAGTTATATTTAGAAGTACTCATACATATTAATAGTGCTTTACAACAATAATAAAAGCATAATAATACTTCATAACTTCTGCTCACTCACTTTTTTGGTATCAGTGTATTATAATTCCCGTACTTGGAATACATTATGATATTTTCATAATGCATTATAATACCTCCACGTCTCAATAGTGAAGTATATGCTTCATATATTAAAGCTGAATTCTCTCTCCTGTCCACCAGGGGGTGACTCCTCTGGTTGTATAGAAGTCTATGCTTCATGTGTTAAAGCTGCATTCTCTCTCCTGACCACCAGGGGGTGACTCCTCTGGTTGTATAGAAGTCTATGCTTCATGTGTTAAAGCTGCATTCTCTCTCCTGACCACCAGGGGGCGACTCCTCTGGTTGTATAGAAGTCTATGCTTCATGTGTTAAAGCTGCATTCTCTCTCCTGACCACCAGGGGGCGACTCCTCTGGTTGTATAGAAGTCTAAGCTTCATGTGTTAAAGCTGCATTCACTCCTGACCACCAGGGGGCGACTCCTCTGGTTGTATAGAAGTATATGCTTCATCTGTTAAAGCTGCATTCTCTCTCCTGACCACCAGGGGGCGACTCCTCTGGTTGTATAGAAGTCTACGCTTTATGTGTTAAAGCCGCATTCTCTCTCCTGACCACCAGGGGGTGACTCCTCTGGTTGTATAGAAGTCTATACTTCATGTCTTAAAGCTGCATTCTCTCTCCTGACCATCAGGGGGTGACTCCTCTGGTTGTATAGAAGTCTATGCTTCATGTGTTAAAGCTGCATTCTCTCTCCTGACCACCAGGGGGCGACTCCTCTGGTTGTATAGAAGTCTACGCTTCATGTGTTAAAGCTGCATTCTCTCTCCTGACCACCAGGGGGTGACTCCTCTGGTTGTATAGAAGTCTATGCTTCATGTGTTAAAGCTGCATTCTCTCTCCTGACCACCAGGGGGCGACTCCTCTGGTTGTATAGAAGTCTATGCTTCATGTGTTAAAGCTGCATTCTCTCTCCTGACCACCAGGGGGCGACTCCTCTGGTTGTATAGAAGTATATGCTTCATGTGTTAAAGCTGCATTCTCTCTCCTGACCACCAGGGGGCGACTCCTCTGGTTGTATAGAAGTCTACGCTTCATGTGTTAAAGCTGCATTCTCTCTCCTGACCACCAGGGGGTGACTCCTCTGGTTGTATAGAAGTCTATGCTTCATGTGTTAAAGCTGCATTCTCTCTCCTGACCACCAGGGGGCGACTCCTCTGGTTGTATAGAAGTCTATGCTTCATGTGTTAAAGCTGCATTCTCTCTCCTGACCACCAGGGGGCGACTCCTCCGGTTGTATAGAAGTCTATGAGAAAATGACTACATTTTGTATTTACTATTTAAGAGTAACTTATAATCACATTATAATGCATGAATACATTGATTATAATGTATTACAACTATGGGAATTATTATGATTCCTGATATAAAAGATTATGAATATGTACGAGTGCTTATAACTATAATTATACATTGCTATGAGCAGATTATAAAGAACTATAAAGAAAGAATTATTAAGAAAGTGTATTTATAATGCATTATAGACATAGAAAGTGCTACTGTGGGGTTTGTTCTGCTCATTCAAGCCATTAACCTTCAGACGTTGAGGGGTTTAGCGAAGACGGTCAGTGTGGTAATTGATTTTTAATAAGACATTTTCACGTTTTCATCAACAGCTGATTGATGGTCTGAGAAGGCGAATGAATGAAAGCGACTCACCCATCTGCTCCACGATGTCTGAAGGGAAGACTCGCGAGGCGAAGGCTCTGCGGAAGATGTCAGAAAACTCCTTGTCGAGGCCGCCGATGCCCATCCGCTCGAAGTTCCAGTCTGGGCTGATGATGGACTGGCGGGACTCTCTGGTTTTGGCTTTCCCTGCAGACCCCAAAAACAGATTTAGTCACAGGAGAAGCACTTCTATCTACTAATGTACGAGTCCGTTAAAAGACGACAAATCACCATTTGGCGTTACTGGAGTTGTTTTGAGGCCCAAAATCATCGTTTGCCACAACTGTTATGACTTTTGCATGTGGAAAGTTTCAAGAGTGTCGCTTTTTTTTTTGGACCAACGTGTTAAACAGGGTTCATACACATTCTGACCAATGGGTTTCCATGAATTTTCCATGACTTTAAACCAAATTTCCATGACCAAACATTTTGGGAAATCTTGGTATAAACATGAAAAAAGTGAGAAGATGTCGTATTTAAACTAAAAATGAGAATGAGAGTGTATGCCTGCTTATATTTTGAGCGTCTTTCTTTTAAAAGCATATTAATTATTTCAAACTCAGCGTAAATGAACAACATGAACACATGAATATAAACATATTTACATGACTTTTCAAAAACTTTTGGGATTTTATTTATTTCAAGGACTTTTCCAGGCCTGGAAATAACCATTTTAAAATTACATGACTTTTGTAGGTTTTCCATGAGCGTAAGAACCCTTGGTTAAATAAATGATCGCAATAATCATAGAAGTGGAATATATCATCACATGGAGGTAAACCAAAATGAGGGAAGTGTGCCACCTGGTGGATTGAGTGGAGAATCGCTCGAAAAGCACTTTTAGAAGCTCTGCGTCCATCATCATGTCGGCTTTATTTAACGTTTGCACCGGCTGCGAGGTGGAAAATAGACCAGAAGTCGTTTCTATCCAACTGGTGGAACTTTTTGTTGTTGTTGTTGTTGTTGTTGTTGTTGTTGACACTCACCAATCAGAGTCATGGACGAGGTGTCGGACTTCTCAAAAATCACCTGGCTGTTTCCCAGCAACAAACCGATCTGAATCTGAGGAAAGAAACCATCAAGGTGACAAATGTAGCGTTCATTAAATCTACGACATTGAGATCTGAATCCATCATGTTCATTAAAATCAATTAACCCCAAAATGTCAATTGTTAGGTACCTACGGTAGACTACTGGTTTGATGTAAAACATAATAAATATTTAGGATGGAAATGTTGACTGTCGCTTCTAGGTTATAATTTGACAAATTTAGTTGTATTTGGGGAAAACCGGATTGAATATATATCACCAATTAATTTAGATTACTACAGATAATTTGCTACAGATTTTGAAAGATTCTTTTGAGATTTTTCCACATGGTTTCACTTTGTTTAATTTAAATGACGTGTGTGAAAGGATGTGTATGTATGTATGTATGTATGTATGTATGTATGTATGTATGTATGTATGTATGTATGTGTATACACACACACACACACACATACGAGAGAAGTATTGTCATACAGATGGATATAGGTAATTGAGTTATAGTATTTTGAAACATTTATTTTTTTCATAATTATTATTTCATTTATATTTATTAAAATATATTGTGTTACATATTTTTTAAATTATTATAAATATGTATTCATTCATTGTTATCTACAATTAAAAATAAATAAAAAATCTGACGTTTATATATAAAGTTTTAAAATAAATATTAAAATAATAATAATAATAATAATAATAAAGTACCTTGGGTTTCTTGCCAGAGGATTGTTCTCCCTTCAGGATGCTCGGGTCCATGGCCTCGATTTCTTTCACCACCAAGCCGAACAGCTTATCACAGAAACTAAACCCAAACTACAAAAGAAAACAGAGGTGAGGACAGAAACAACAAACAAACGGAACAAAGTTGTAGTCGCGTAGAACATCATTGCAATAAATTCCCGAAATAACTGAAGAAACATTAATGCAAAGTGCTTCCACTCCTGTAAACCCGTGATTCAACCCCTTGAAGCACCTGCTGGCCGACGCAGAAGGCCTGGTTGTTGAAGTGCTGCAGGAACTCGGTGGCCATGATGTCGGAGTCGTACGGGTTGCTGTCCACGATCTTCTTCTGCAGGAAGTCGATCTCCACCGTCATGGCGCTGATGCACTGTTTGGACTTGTCAAACTTGTAGTTTGTTACTGTAAAGAGGTAAAAAAAAAAAAAAAACAGGTGGTGCGGTTTAGAGATTAGACAACATGGTCTGGATTATTATCTCTGGCAGGCGTTCAGTCTCGCATCCTTCTGGACTCATCGGCCGAATATTTGCTCAAGGACATCTTACCGCTGTGGCGATCCCACCACGTTTAAAAAAACTATTTAATTGACTTGTTTTTCTTTGACTGCAGACTCCTCACTTCTCTTGTCAGCAAGTGATCCAACAACTGCTTCAGTCTCGTTTCCGCTCAAGATTAGGAATTGTTCCAGTCCCCCCAAGGTCAGACAAATAAGGTATAGGAACGCCATTATTTTTCCAAAATCCCACTGTGTCTCCTTGCAGGTTGAAAGTGAACACGCTTCATAGAAGGATGAATTAAAAGAAGTAAAACCACTTGTATTGTTGCGTTTCATTGCAACATTCTCGTCCTCACGTTTTAATCCATCCAAACGAATGCAATGCTCAGGTTTCGGCCAGCAGATGGCGCCATTTGTTCAAAGTCAAAGGCGTAGTGAAACCTGCGAATAAGCTTCTACCCCATCCCTTCTGAGCGCACACACACACACACACACACACACACACACGCACGCACGCACGCACGCACGCACGCACGCATGCACGCTTTTTTTTCAGCACTCTGCATGTCTTCAAAGTGCTGCCAACGCCTCATTATGGAAATAAAACGGTTCAATGGCTCTCCTTCAGATTGGGCGGATATTTCCACCGCTGCCGTGCAATTAGGAAAATTACACGGCTGCAATATTCATATCACAGTTATTACCCCGCTCAAAACGCTCCGCCCGATACGTGGAAATACACTTGTGTTCAGATATTCTGTTGCTATGAAACAGAAGGAGGGCATAAAAAAAAAAAAAAAAAAAAAAATAATTAAAAAAAATGGAGCTTTGCCGTTTTCTTTTTCAAGTCCATGTCAAGAAAGATGACGGTGTCACGACGGATTATGGTTTTATTCTAAAGCTTGAAAGGCTCAGTTTTTCTCAAAATGTTTCCACCCAGTTTGGCATTTTACTCTGAATCCATCTGTAACTTGTGAAAAGAAATAAGTCACAAATATACAGTTTTATTTTATTAAAAAAACCAATAGTTTTAGAGTCACTATAGTTCATTCTTGCAGACGTTACTCTATTTTCACGAGTGGATGAATGCACAACGTGTGCTCTTGTGTGCGTTTGGCTCTTTTGGTGGGATTTGTTGAGGATAAGAAGAGAAAACTAGAAAATTAGCAATTATTTTTGCTTCACACGTGGGTTCTTACCTTGGACCTGTTGGCCGATCGAGAGGCCGGCCCATTTTCTCTGCGAAGGAAAAACACAAGAACAGCGATTGATTTACTTCCTTCTCGTCATCATTTCCTTTTGTATTAGGACACATTCATTATCCAGAAGAGCTAAGTTATTGGAACAAAAGACAGCTACACACTACGCTTCACAGACATCAGTGGAACGTTCCTCTGCAACGCATGTCGTATTTCACAACACTAAAATACATAAATATCCACGCTTCAAACATCTTTAAAAGGGGTCAGTCGACTCGTTCCTTTTTGTCTTTGACGTGTCAAATATGAGTCAATGGAGAGTAGTGAATTGAATGAATTCCTGTGGTGAAATACGACCGTCTGGAGGAGGTTACGGTAGTACCTGTGTGCCGTGGCGGCTGCCGGAAAGACGGAGGAAGAGCAGGCGGAAAGAAAAAGAGGGAAAAGCAGTAACAGACAGATTGAGACAAACGAAGAGGTCGGTGCAAGAGCCTCAGAGGACATCTTGACTCGAGTTAGCATCAACTCACATACTGCCATTTTCTTTTTAAACAATACAAAGTTTGCAGAAGAAAAAAAAAAAAAAACAGATGCCGACGTTCAACACCGTGCAAAGTGTTCAGAAAATAAAAAGACACAGTAAGGAACAACAACCGCTGAGGAACAACTGTTAGCGACTCGTGACGAAATCAATCCCTCTCGATGATACTTGCAGGAAACTGTTCAGCAACCGATGCACAGGTGACGCAACGATCATTGCTGTCGACATTTTTGCTCTAAAAAAAAACAAAACAAAAACAAACGCGGAAACGTACCTGCGGCAGGCTGAAGGCAATGGTCCCGGCGTTAACGCTGGGATGCTTCTTCAAGGTGAACACGTACGTGTGGGCTAAATTGCGCACGGTCACATGTCTGCGCCGAGACGGGGGGCCAAACAGAGAGAAAGGATTATTAAGTGTGTGGGACAGAACTAGTGGGACCCGCAGATTGTTACCGGTCCTCCCCACTTACTGTTCAAACTGCGGCTCCTTCTCATTGATGACGGCACAGTTGGTCAACGAGAGTTCGTCTGTTGGGCATCGAGCCGCTTCCATTATCTGAAAAAAAAGGGACCGAGGAAGTAGTATAGATAGATTCAGCATGAGAATGATGAGGGATTATTTAAAGCTGCTACTCCAGATTTAGTCAATTGTAAATAAGCCATTCAAGGTTCTTTTTTTTTTTTTTTTAGCCTGGAGTGGCAAGCGAGAAAAATAGAAATCTGGTGACCAATGTTATTTCTATGTCCGGCCTAAATTGTTTTCTCTACTGCTTTTATATTTGAAGAACAGGCTGAGCGGCCGGCTGCCAACTGACTGGATCTCAGGGATGCGAGACTCAAACACGCCTGCAGTTACCGCTCGTCGCCAGAGGTGCCGCCAACGAGAACAAAACTGTACTAAAAAGGTTCAGTTTAAGCCTTTACTCGGCCCTTAACAGTTATAGAGCAAATAAAAGTACCGTACTTTTCGGGTTATAAGCCGCTCCTACGGCTGATCAGTGTCCCCGCTGTAGCAAGCTAGTAGCGCTGCTAGTAGCGCTTCTAGCTAGCGCTTCTGCTGCTACCGGCCACTGCTGCTGCTACTGCCCGCTGCTGCTGCTACTGCCCGCGTCCCCTCTGCCCAAGTCGGGTGTCGAGCCTGGTCCCGCTACCTTCGGTGGTTTTCAGGGAGCTAGCGGAAGTTAGCGGGGAAGTGACGGAGCGCTAGCAGGAGCCCCAGCTGGCTACAGCGGGGAGCTAACGGGGACACTGACCGAAGGCAGTAGCGGCTTATAACCCGAAAAGTACGGTAGCTTAACTAAAGTAGATAGAGTATTTTATGGTCTCCTGATCCGGCAAGACTAAGAGACGACAAGACCACCAGAAAGTCTGTCCCAGTCTGCGAGATAGAAAACTTCAACCAGTTTGAATTAATGAGCATAAAAACCCCACAAAGAACGGTTTAGTGTCAACCTGCTCTCTCGTTAGAAATGACATAAATTACCAAGCGATAACAACGTGGATGTAATCTTGTAAAGCTGAAGAGCCTACGAGTATGTTCACTAGAATAATCGGTAATTAAGTGTTGGTGACAATAATAGAAGCAGTCGGTATTTTGTACTACATGTGGTTTCCCCGTCAGGCTTAAAAGCGGACACACAACCTGACTGCAAAATATAGAAATCTGGAAGGCAGCGAATATTCAGCCGATGTTTTATCTCCCTGGTGCTAACGTGACCCTCGAATAGTTCCTTTCAGTCTTTCCTGTGCATCGCCGCTTGTGTGAAGGACATTCCTTGCATTGTTTCCACGTAATCAGCTCAAATGTAAAATGTTAATAAGGCACAGAAAAGTGCTAAGACCTAAAAGCATGGTTCTCATTATATAGTATGCTGGAAGGAAAACGGTTGCTTTGAATACACACAAAAGGATGAAACCTAACATGACAGATTGTTTAATAAGTTACCAGTTTATTACTGAGCCACAACTAACGCAGTCCAATACAACGGGCCTCCATAGAGGTTACAATGTTTAGTTATTGTTGTTGGTCATTTCAGAGAATGTAATGTGTGACGTTTTCTGTATTAAGTTGAAGGAAAAATTCGCCACCTTTTAAATCAGTGTTGATGTGTTAAAACTTACTACCATCAATCCTCGACTACATTACCTGAGGAAGATGAGATGTGGTTGGTCTGGTGGACCTTGAGTTAGGATTATATATTTCTGTCAAACTCTCTAAACTAGTTTAAACAAAAACTGAACTGAAATAATTCACAGATTAGTCCATTTACAAAAAGAATATTGCAGTTGCACCTATTAATCCTCTTCTCTTTTTATTAAAGCAAACAATTATGAGAATTGATTGGCTCCAGCTTCTTTTACACGAACATTTACTGCATTTATTAGCCTTCTGTGATATTAAACTAAATATTTGAGTAATTTAAAACCGTTTTGAAAAAACGCCATCTTGGGAAATTGTCATTTTTCGATATTTTCTGAAGGAAATAATGAATTAATACAGACATAATATCTTCCATAAACGGTAAGACTTAAATCAGGTGTACCTAATAAACTGACAACTGTGTGTCGTCAGAGACTGCCCTCTGAGCAGCCTCTCTCTCCTCTGTCCTTATCCTTCTAGACCTTTCTGCTGCCTTTGACACAGTGAACCACCAGATCCTTCTCTCCTCCCTCCAGGACCTTGGTATCTCAGGCACTGCGCTCTCCCTCTTCTCATCCTACCTCAACGACTGCACTTACCAGGTAACTTGGAGGGGATCTGTGTCTGAACCTTGTCCTCTCACTACTGGAGTCCCTCAAGGCTCCGTCCTGGGTCCTCTCCTCTTCTCTCAGTACACAAACTCTCTCTGCTCGGTCATTCACTCGCATGGCTTTTCCCTACCATATGCCGATGACACCCAACTGATCCTCTCGTTTCCCCAATCGGAAACACAGGTAGCGGCACAAATCTCTGCCTGTCTGACTTGACGTCTCTCAGTGGATGTCCGCTCACCACCTGAAAATTAACCCTGACAAAACTGAACTACTTTTCCTTCTAGGAAAAGGCTCTCCCACCCACGACCTCACTATCACCTTCAACAACTCTGTGTCGACTGCCAGGAATCTCGGTGTGACACTCGACAGTCAACTCTCCCCGACTGCCAACATTACCGCAACAACACGTTCCTGTCGGTTCATGCTGTGCAACATCAGGAGGATACGTCCCCTTCTCACCCAGAAGGCGGCACAGGTTCTCGTCCAGGCTCTGATCATCTCATACCTTGACTACAGTAACTCCCTCCTGGCAGGTCTACCTGCTAGTGCCATCCAGAATGCAGCAGCTCGACTGGTCTTTAACCTCCCGAAATTCACCCACACGACTCCGCTCCTCCGCGACCTCCACTGGTTACCGGTGGTCGCCCGCATCCGCTTCAAAACATTGGTACTTGCGTACCGTGCTGTGAACAGATCGGGTCCGGTCTACATCCAGGACGTGGTCTAACCTCACACCCCGGCCCGTTCGCTCCGCTCGGCTTCTGCCAATCGGCTTGTAGCGCCGTCACTGCGAGCTCAACACTCAACAGAGTTTAAATGTTTGCTGTCCTGGCTCCTCAATGGTGGAATGAGCTCCCCATTGACATCAGGACAGCAGAAAGTCTCTACATCTTCCGCTGCAAACTGAAAACACATATTTTTGACTATACCTTGAATAAAGAAAGTAGCAATGCAGTAGCACTTTAGTAGCACTTACTGATAGCACTTTGTAGTTTGGCTTTCTTGACAAAACTGTACTTTCTTGATTCTTGTTGTTGTGAGTTTGTACTCATGGTTGAATGCACTTATTGTAAGTCGATTTGGATAAAAGCGTCAGCTAAATGAAATGTAGGTGTAAACAGATGCATGAAAACAACCCTTTATTTGAACTTCAGCTACTTAACTGATGTTAAGGAGTTAACTAAGAGTGTAACATTACTTTCATTTATCTTACTGCTCGTCTTCTTCCCCTTTAATTTAGCTGCACTTCCTTCATTGCCATCATTCATTTAGCCTTTTAAATCGGAGCTAACACGGACCTTAGACACTTAGACACTTTTTTCAATACATATATCCAAGTCTATAACGCTATTGACAATTATATAATGGAGTGACTCCAGCTGCTCGGTGCCTGTTCTATTCCACTTCCGGGTTGTTTACCAAGTTCAGATTCTGCCACACAAACTCACTTCACGTGTCTAAAAATACACTTTTTGTTCCTTAAAGTACACGTTAGGCTTCCGTATTTTTGGGGTGATGTATTTAAGTTTAAACAAACTCACCCGGTCGGTCATCGTGGTGCCTTTTTTTTGCTTTCGTGTTACTCCGGTTCAAGCGCTGCTCCGCTGACAGAACCAACTGCAAAAACACGAGAAAGTGACGTGTAAAGAGCCCACGTGACCTGACGTCATCACGCACACGACGAGACGTTGGCAGCAGGGTACCGCACCGGAAATATGGCTGCCGTCAAAACCAGCCTCAACTTCTAAAAACACAGTCAACGTTGTTTTTTTCGGTACGCGTATGTACTCGGCTTTACGGCGCGACTTCAAAATAAGAGCAAACTTCCGGTGAACGTGATAGGATACCTCTTCCAATGATAACAGGACAATCTGATGTTGAATTTCAAAATAAGAGCTCTAGAAAATCCCGTTCATCCATTTCAGATTAGGTTTTTAAAGGAAATGGGTCATAGTTACGAAGTTATTTCACTTCGGATTAATAGTAGACAACTTGAACGTGTCACTCAGAGACAATCAAGTTGTTCGGATGTTGAATTTCAAAATTAAAGCCCCAAATACTCCTTCATGAGCTATCTTCAAATCAATCTTGTTAAAGTATCTGAGGATTGCAATGAGGTTGTGTCATGCACTATTTATTATAGACATTCTTAGCAAAGCAAGACTTGGAAAAACTAAACTCTCTCAATGATAACTGTCATGGGGCTGGGGAGTCTACACCTTGGCATGGGAATAGTCAGAGGTAGGATACCAGTTCTATTTAATCTATATATTGATGATCTGTCCAAGCAGTTGGACACTTGTAATATGGGTGCATGATTGGTAATACTCTTAATCATATTATGCAGAAGTACTTGTGATTCTTAGTCCATGTAGTGCATGTCTCCAGCAGCTCCTTACTGACTGTGGTGTGGAACATGATATCAAATACAACACCAGTAAGAGTGCTATCTTCATCTATAGAACCACAATTTCCTGACTTCAAATTGTCTGATAACAACCTCGGTGTAAGCGATAAGGTGAAATATCTTGGACATCTTATTACAGAACAGATGATGATATTTACAGGCGATGTCGTAGGACGTATGCACAAGCAAGTGTGTGTACAGATGGAGCGAAGACGTCTCTGTTTTACTGCACACTGGTGGTATAATTACAAAAGACTACAGAGACTTCAAGTAGCTTATAATGATGAGAATGTTACTTAAGAGGCAGAGATGGTGTAGTTTATGAATTTATTTGCCGGGTTAACGACTCTGAAAACTAAATGATATTGATTTTATCAAACATAAAGTCCCAGCTGTGGAGACATTGGTACAGCTCTCTCTTTTTAAGGCATTGGTCTATGTATATTTTAATTGTGCTTTTGCATGTGTTTTATTCTATTTAATGTTTTGTATTATCTGGAAAAGTACATTCTGTTTAAATTATCTAAAATAAGACATTTGTACATCTAAATCTGCTTGGGAATTATTTAGAGATTTAAGTGAGGTACCGGTAGTTTTTAATCCATATCTACATAACTGTCCTTTTTTTTTTTGTGGCTTTTTAAAAGAAGATTTGCATTGGTTGTGTCTTAATATAATATTTTAAAATGTAATGATGCAATGGAGGTCTTGGTCCTGGCACCCAAGCTTCAAATGTGAACGAGTCAGGGAAATAAATCAATAACACTAAAGACATTACAATTATGAATATAAAAACATGCAAATATATGTACTGTATGTGTGTTTTTGCTTTACTTTGTTTTTGTGATTAACAAAAACAAGCAAATATGTGGCTGGTTAGTAAAGGCTGGAGCATGTGGATGACTGACACATGCGTTAACATTTCTAAAATGTAACGTGAATATAATTGGAAAAGAAATGTAGTTGGAATTAGAAAGATGTAAAATCTTTATTTGGGACGCTAGAAGGGGCACAGGATGTACTGTTGGAGGCAAAAACAGAAAATTAACTCTTATTTGAGGAGTCAGTGTGTTTTTACGAGACTTCGAAGGAACGTTAGAAAGAAATCCTTCATTCTGTGGTTCTCGTTTGAACGCCGAGGCGTGAAGAACATTTAATCTGATAAATGGAAAAAGGTTTTTTTAGAACTAAGCCTGTTGACGCGGTTCATAAATCTTATCTCTTAAAAGTGTTTTGGGGTCATCATCATGCGGTTTGTGTACAAATATAAAATAAGACGATTGAAATCTGTCTGTTTAACCGATTTAATGCCCTTTGATGAGTGGCTTTTTCAAATTAGTGACAAATATATAGCAGCAGGAGGAAGAAGAAGAGACTCTGGGGGGGAATTCTGTATTTCATAGCTCCGAAAAAACAAAAAGAAAAAACGGCTCCTGCTGTAGAAACCTTCCCTCTGAAAGTTATCCCGCCAAATAACCACCAGCAAATCTTTATTTTGCTTCTTCCCTTTTGCAAGAGACAAGACAAAAATCCTTAAAATACAAAATATTTATTTTTGAAAATGTCTTTATAAGAGAAAAACTAAAAAAACAAACAAAAAAGTAAAACCAAATCAAAACCATACAAATTGTTTGGTTACTAGCATACCACGCTAGTGCTAGGAACCAACGCTGGAGAACCGCTCAGTCGGACGCTCAGAGGCAGCGAACGCATCTCCCGAAGCGCCCGAAAAAGTGGCACTAGTGGTGAAATGGCATCCGGTCTGTTTCTTTAGTTTAGACGTACATGACCAGGGCGGGCGGACAATGTGGAAACCATCTGATTCTCTCTCTTTTTTTTTTTTTTTTAAACACAAAAACACAAACCAAAAAACAAATAAAGTGAGTTTAATACATATCTGAAATACAGTGGGGACTTAACTGTTGGCATTGATATGGTGAGAAAAAAAAAAAGAAGAAATAAGAGTTAGGAGGAGGGAGGGGAGCTCTTCCGACAAAAAAATTCAGTATCACAAGGAGTATCCCAACCTTCCAAAAAAACAAAAAAACGGCGGTGCTTCTGAAGGAAGTAGACGAAGAGGAAGAGGAGGAAGAGGAAAGGCTCGTTTCTGCGCGCTTGGCAGCAGAGTCCGAGGCCGCAGAGGTCACCGGTGCACCGTTGAGGTCGCAGTGAAGTCGGCTCAGCGAGCCCGACCTTACAGCGGATATAAACATATATGTATTCTTAAACCTTTTAATCTTTTTTTTTTTTATTTGTATTTCATTGTGGTTGTACAATATTCCCTGATGGCCCTGATTTGGCCGCTGAGTGTTATACAGAATCCTGAAGAGATATCAAAATCAAAAAAGGAGGAGGCGGGGGGAAAAAAACAAAAAAAAGAGAAGTGATGAAATTGTCCATGGAGGGAGAGGATGATGATGATGATGATGATGATGATGATGATCGTTGCTCTCCCTCGTCCCCTTCTTAAAATGTGACACGCGCTCGTCAAACCCACACAGATCCTCCATCGCACGGCTCTGAGGACGGAAGACAGACCGTTTAGTGGAGACTGAAGACAGAAAACGCCTTTTCTCGTCATGAAATGTATATTTTTTTGTTTACCTATGTGAGCTTCTTGGCTTTGTTGTAAAGTGAATCCACGACTTTGCTCATGTTCTGAATCGTTTCCAAGGCCGCTCCGTACGTTTTGTCCACCGGCGGCTGGTCGAATATGATCAAGACGCCCTCGCCCTGGTCCAGGATTCCTGCGCGACAAAGTGTCACAGGAAAAATGTGAAAACGCTATAAAAGGTGGTGGTATGTAGGGCTGGGCGGTATGGCCAAAAATTCATATCACGGTATTTTGTAAGATTCTGGCGGTTTCACGGTATATCACGGTATTTTTTTTCCCGAATAAACACATTAATTTATTGACGCCGAAAAGGACCGCCGCCGCCATTGTTATTCACCATTTGCTCGCAACTGGCCGGCAGCTGTTTGTACGTTGGTACATAGGTTGTGTTAGGAAGCTAAACATGGAGGGGTTTAGGACCCAGGGGAATGTAGTTAACTCATATCCCTTCATACTGGTGGCGCACGCGCAGCCGTAACGACTATTGTCATTCTTCGGCAGGCAGAAACATTTAATGTTTACAGTAAACAGCTGCGTGTCCAGCGGTCTGAGCTACTTACGTCTCACTGATAGAGGTTGACTCATGGTTTCAAAGAAATGACAGCAACAAAATGCATTCTGGGTAAAGCCCGCCCACTCAGCCGCACAGGAAGAGACTTCTTCCTGCACATGAAGAGTCTTCCTGTGTGGGCGGGCATTTTAGCGAAGTAATTTACCCAGCATGCACTTTGGCGATGTCATTTCTTTGCAAACCATAAGTCAAGTGAGTCTCCATGAGAGGTAACTAGCGCGGTCCGCTACTCATTCTGCTTAAAGCTGTGAACGTCAAATGTTGTTGTCTGCCAAAAAGCGGTGTTAAATACCAGTAATACATAGACTAGGTATATGATATGATTTCAAAAAGAATATATCACATATTGCACATGATAAGTGAGGTAGTGTTTGGTTATTTTACGCCTATTTCAACAGTTTATTTTGCCATCAGTCAGACTGTGGCAGGGAGAAGCTGTTGTAAAAACGTGTTCTGTGGGTATCTGGCGTTTCTATTTAAAAAAAAAAAAAAGGATCGGACAATTCCAGTTACCGTGAAACTTTTCGTCCAGAATCATCTGTGATAATTTCCTCTCAACGTCCCCCTGGAAAAGAAAAAAAATAATGTTAATAAAAACTCCCACATTTTAAAAAGAGATTAAAAAGATGATTTTTTTTGTGTGAATACACATACCGTTGACAGTTTGATTATACCCGATATGTGTTCTATCTGAAAACAGGAGAGAAAGATTCAATATTCAGTCGTTTCTTTACTAAAATAATTAGAAAAATGATATTACGCCACTTAAAGTGACATTTTATACTTACAGTTAACAATGAATTCATGATTACTGATAGATTTATTCATTATTGGGAGATATCCATGCCGGTGTGTCCAGTGTGTGCATACTATAATATTTCACCAGTAGTAGTTTCACATCCTGTTGGTTGATATTAAGGTTTCGGTCATGACACCAAGAGACCTTCTTGTGGCGACCAAATTATTTACATACTGGTCAAACAAACTAGTTTGATGTCGATCTGATTTACCCGCTAAGAGAAGCAAGCCAAAGTATAGAGACTTTAACTTCCTGTTACCAGTAGGTGGCGCTATGACTACGATTACAAATTGGGCTGTCGATGTTTTCAGGCTGGAGTCTCAAACGTGACATTTGGAAAAGATCTGACCACGTGGAGTCAAGTCGGTTCACTCGTTCACCTTCATGTACGGCGGAGTTACAACTTCCTGTTTCATGGCAAATGTTTTGGTTTGTTTTTGCCGCCATGCCACGGATACCATAGTGCGATAACATTTGATAACTTTTCACCGCAGAGGTCTGAAGATCACACTGACCGAATTGGAAGTCGATCGAAGTTAAATCTCTGGGAGTTCGTTAAAGTACGGCGCCTTGAAATGGGTCAAAAAAATCGTCATAGAATACAAAATGGCCGACTTCCTGTTTGCTTTAGGGGCATACCACCAAGAGGATTTTTTATTAATACGGCCCATCATGTTTTATATACCGTAAAAGTTGGGTTACGAGCCGCTACTACCTTCGGTCAGTGTCCCAGTTAGCTCCCCGCTGTAGCCAGCTAGCACTCTAGCTAGCGCTCCGCTAGCTCCCCGCAGAGGGGACGCGGGCAGTAGCAGCAGCAGCGGGGAGCTAGCAGCAGAGCTAGCAGCAGAGCTAGCTTGCTACAGCGGGGACACCCACCGGAGGTAGAAGCGGCTTGTAACCCGACTTCTACGGTACCTACCAAATTTCATACAGCTAGGTGAAACGCAGCATTGGGGCGACTCCAAAGAGGGCGCTATTGAGCCAATTTGTCACGCCGCAGCCCGACACCCCGATCAGGTTGCAAGTCGACCAGCATCCCGAGAATAACTCCGTACCTGTACTCTGGAAAACGGCTCGATGACTCGTATGAGGTTTTGCTCCAGCAGGTTGTCGTACAGCATGTCCAGGTGAGTGGTGATGATGGGGTCGTCCTTCAGCTCCGCTCTGTACTCCGTGAGGGCCTGGGAGACGCACAACGGTCAGCCATTTTGTGTGGAAACTTACTCCGAAAACGTCATTAAAAAGGCATTTTATACACATGTTGAGCAACATTTGGAAGGAAGGTTTTTGGCGTGTCATGAGCAGGCGTGATCATCTAAAACTAAAAAGTCGAGGAGCAAAAGTCTGCGCGTTAATCCTTTAAAAACACAATTGATTCTTACCTTTTCAAAGTCTGCTAATGATCTGTTCTTGCAGGCTTGGGCGACACATTTCATTGCATCTGTCTGGATGGACGACAACAAATACAAATAAATAGTGAATGTCATTCTAGAGAAACCAGCTAAATTAAAATTGTATACTACAGACAAAAGACAGAAAATAAGTAAAACTAAGTACCGTTGCCTACTATACAAAATACAACAAAAAATTAATTTTGTTTATGTTGACAAGAGGCAGAAATTAGTTTAGGGGGGGCTTCTACTTAATTTAGCTCAAATACTTCGCATCATCATATGCGATTCATCCTTAATCCTACTGTGTGTAGATATTCAGGAAAAACAACTCTGGTTTAAGCTGATGACATCACCGCTTCGAGAGGAACGCGATTGGTACTCGCCTCTCGGCCGGTATGTCGCAGACCCAGCTTCCCACTGATCAGGCCTTGAACCTCCTCTGGTCTGAAACAGTCAGGCAACAGAAACATTAGTAATAAATATTGGCTCAAAAAAAGGGTGAAAGTGACGGCGGTTCAAGCGGTAAAGTTTTATTAGTTCAGAGCACGACTCACGCGTTGAGGACGATCTTGCACAGCAGCATGTATTTGAGCGACGTGACGGCTCGGGGGTGGTCGATTGAGTCGTAGCCCTCGAAGGCCTCGAAGAAGTAGGAGTAGGCCGTCTTCCAGTCCTTCTCCTCCGCCGCGTGGATGATCCCTGCAGAAGGAGGGAGGCAGCGCGACGGTGTCACTGGGTGTCGTCTTTACGAGGACCACGTGACCGAAAGGTTGCCAGAAGCCGTGAATAACCACGATACTATCATCATCATCATCATCGTCGTCGCCACAGGTCTCGTGACGAGCCGAGTCAGTACTTTGTGTACGAGTCATACCTCCTCTCTTTTCCTCAGAGCTCATCAACTACCAACAACAGAGGAGACAGTTTGCCTTCTACCATTCCTGCTCCTGTGGACGTTAACGGCAAAGAACTCACATCGATGCTCTTTGGTAACCGGTGAAAGTCACACAAGAAATAGAAAAAAGAAGAGCGATCCTCTTCCTGTTTTGATCGCGTGATGATTGACACATTTCCTTTGTCGAGCCTTTATCTTCCTGTGAGATTGAACATTCACTTCATCGTTAAAAGAAATAACTTGTCTATTGGCACTTGAATTACAATAAACCACCGTGACATTGATTTAAACAATTTGAATCACCGATAGATAGATAAATAAATATATATATATATATATACACAAACACACTTTTTTTTAAATGGATGAAAGGGTGGATTGAAGGGTATTAACTAGTTTGTGAAACCATCATATAATAATACCCTGTACTATTTGAAGTCTGTACACATTTCAGACTTGCCTGGCGCCCCCTAGTGGTAGCTTCACAAATACTAGCAGTTTGTTTACCAGATTTAAAGCAGTCGAATAGCAATGGCGTTGTACCTGAAAGTGTTTAAATGTTGTAAACTCTGACCTGACTGCATGTCCAGGGCCGCCTGGAGCTTGGGAGGACAGTAGATGGCGTTGGCGGTGGTCCTGGCTGAGGTGAGGGCCGCGCGGGCCTTGGGCAGGTTACTGAGAGCGTGGTACGTCTTACTTTCAAGCAGCTGGACCTCCACCAGAAGAGCTTTGTCGTCCATCTTTTTCAGCTCCAAGAGCAACTGGGTGCCTGAAGGGAAAGGGAAGGAACGAGAGTTGATGTCCCGCACTTTAACTTTATACAACGCTGAACCGTTATAGTCCTGATTTGTGCTTTTTTTTATTATTCTTTTCTCCTCATCATTAGTAAAACACATCCAACTGCAGATGCTGCCGTTTACCAAAAAGGTACGAATCTTTTGCCTCCAAACACTCACCAAGCGCCAAGGCCTCCGGGTATCTTTTGGTGTCAAAATAGAGCGCGATCAGTCGCGCCTGAAAGGAGAGAGAATGCCATTAAGACAAGCAGAGAGCAGCTGAGCAAATCTCTATTGACAAACAGGTTTCATGGCACTGAACGACAAAAACTAAAAAGACAGGAACCGTAACTTTGACCTCCAGCTTGAAAGCCCCACATGTGACATCACATCATTACTATCAGTTATAGCTTCTAACTTTCATCTTCAGTCCCCGGCCAGAGGAGCAAACATTAAAAAAAACTGCTGTTTGGACCCGATGCTTGGTTTTATCACGCTTTACACACACACACAGAAAAATAAACATGTCGCTGACATTTTGTCCCACATGATGCAACAGATACGTCTCAGCTAGCCCCGTCTGAGAGTCACCCGCTATGAAGCAACGCATCGCTAACGGCAAGACGTGGAAACGCCGCTCACGCTGCTTGGAAGAACGAGATAAATTACAGACTCGTCCCACGGTTTTCCCCGAGAATTACTTCTTACGGAAAGTGCCAGAGAGAGAAAGCGAACAAACTGTTGAGCACCGACGCATACAAGTGATAATCCTTTGACTTGTTAGCAAGCTTGGAAGAAAAACATGTTTGTTAAAAAAAGGTGCAAAAATAGTCTGAGAAGAAACTTTAGGCGTCAAGTTTTTCCAAAGCGTCGGTGGTAAAAATCAGGTTTATGCGTCATCCTCCGAAAGATTATGATATCAGGTCTGCAGATCGGCGTGGAAACACGGACACATTCCTAACAGCTGTTCTCCTCAGAACCGTGTTTTAAGGTGGAGCTCAAAGTCTCCTGTGATACTTTTTTTTTTTTTTTTTACTCCTATCACATTACTCATGAAGCGCGTCCTAAGGCAACACGCGTCTGAGGAGCGTCCCTCTTCTCAGCTTTCATTTGTACATGCCACAGTTTCCTAGTCTCCTTCTGTACTTTATACATAGAACCTTGTTGTTGGATTTAGGAATTCAGCCAAAAGCTCAAGATATTCCTGACTGTGAGAGTGTGAACCTGCTGGCAGTCTCATTTTGGCTGCTATAAGCAGGGTGACATCATCATCATCATCATCATCATAGGTGGCAGTGTGTAGTTGCTATACGATCATCTCTCGTCGTTACTTTTCTTCTGGCAACTTGACAACTTTGCTTCACCACATTCATCAAGTTTCCCGTCTTCGTTTGGATTTAATCTGAAGTGAAGCTACAGGAGTGAGTTACCAACAACACAACCTGTGTGTAAGTCACAGCGTCTACGCTCCATGAGTCAGGACGCGGTACATTGGATCCCTCCCACAGCTGCAATTTATGTTTAGAAATATCCCTTTTTGCGTGTCAATGCTAACTAGGGGGAGAGAGGGGGAATAAGATCTCAAACAGTTCTGCCTCGTATGCAATCAAGGTGTCAAAATAAACCTCAGACAGCATAATTGCTGCTCTAAGTTTTCGTAAAAAACCTTTAATAGCTTTACTTCGCCCACACAAGTTTCCTCTAATTTATAGATGACTTATTCCCAGTTGAAGGGGGTGAAGGTGGCCAAAAGGACAAAATGTTCCCGGGAGGCGTGCCGATATTGCATTGTTTGTTTTACTCGCGGCGTCCTCGACCCCCGTACCTCCAGCGCCTGTCGTAGGAAGGTCCTCTTCTCGGTCTTGGCCCACTCGATGCATTCGAGACACAGCTCGACCTCCTGCCCCGTGGCGGCCTCCATGTCCAGGAAGAGGTCCAGCAGAGAACGGACCAGCCGGGCCGCCTTGGCCTTGCTGATGGAGATCAGAAAAGGCCTCACAAATTTCAGCAGACCCCCTAGTTCTGCAGACGGCAACGCAAAAAAAAGAGAGACGACGACAAATATGACGTAATTAGTTCCATTAGGTTGATTGTAGACTTTGTTGGAAAAGGTAAACAAACAAGGTTTTGACGCTACCTGCAGCCTGTCCCGTCTTGGCCAGGAGAGACCCCAGCTCCAGGATGCTCTGCTCTTTAACCCGGACGGCTTCCTCATCGTTCTCTTGGACATCTCTCCTCACTGGGAAAAGAAAAAGGCGACAAGTTGACGTCAGAAACAGATTTACAAATTGTATCCTCGCTGGATGCAATGTGTAAAAGTTCAAACAGTCTGTGACACACACACACACACACACACACACAAAACTATTTAAGCTTTGGAATCCACAATGTGACTCATTCCTGGTTTACGGCTTTAGATGTCACATCTGTTTTATTTACATCATCTCAGTATTACTCAATACTGGGTCCACGCACCAATCTGACAACTAACAATTAGATTTATGTAAATATAATTTAATCTACAAGAAAAATCACAATGTTCTCTTAGAAAAGCTTTCTATGTGCAACCAAAAAAATATTACATTCACAACTATATTAAGCAGAGAGAAGCAGCAAATAGGCCTTTTGCTCGATTGCACGATTATCAAAACTTCATTTCTTGTCAAATTGATAATACATCACTTTAACGTCACCCCATCACTAAGGGCAACAATCCATGTGTTGACAGGCCATTTATAGCCTCAGGGAAATAGTGAACTGACAGCCAGTGGCTGAGGTGAGAAGGCACTTTGAGCACAGGGAACACAAGACCTGTTTACAGCGACGCTAACCGGGATACGTTTCACCATTGACCAATCACACGTCCCATTTATAAACAACATTAAGTACTGTTATTACCACTGTGTTGACGAAAGGGGCTTTTTGACAACAAGCTAACTTAATTACATTAGTCACATAAATGTTTTGTATATATACACAGTGCATTTTTCTTATTATTCTATTCTTTTTATACATTGTGTATTTTGTTGTTGTTATTGCTGACCTGTATGTGTAGATGCTGCTGTAATAAAGTTACTTTGGCCTCTGCATTTAACCCATACATAGTCTTTTAGGAGCAGTTGGCTGCTGACCCCGGGGGTCCAGTGTCTTGCTCAAGGACACCTCGACATACATAGCGTTAAATGTGAACTGTGGGGAGAGCCGGGATCGAACCCCCGACCAGGACCACTTTACCCCCCGGATGAGCCACAGCCGCCCCAAGACGTCGCTCGCGAACACCATTCACGGTCACGCGACAGTCCTCCGTCGAGGTCAAAGACACGACACCGTGACCACAATTAATACAAAAAAACACAACATTAAGGATGTCCATTGACGTATTTCACACCGCTGGGCCTACAGTTAGCATCGTAGCTAACAGCCACTAGCAGCTGCCTTTACCCAGTGAGTCAGCACCGGCGGAGAAGCTAACGCCGCCCGCTCACCAACGGCCGATATATCGATAACTCCGGCGGTTGGGTGAATAGTGTCCGATATGGAAAACCTCTCCGCCGATCACCTACCTATCGAGTGGAGAATGTCGATCGATGCGTTGCGGTCCGTGCTGATGAGAGACTGGGCTCTCTGAAACTCAACCACTGCTGCGGCCGCCATCTTTCCTTATTCAAATGCTGCTTGAATGAAAAATTACGTGCGTTACCTAGCTTGTCGTGACGTCAGCGCGCTACTTGCATGCCGGGATTTTAAAGGGGCGTCTGGGAAATGTAGTTATATTGGGGAAACGCTCCTTTACGCAGTGGATTTGTCTGTTTATCATGTGACTACATGCGGTTATGTTGTTATTATGGGATATTAGGACAAACTAAATTAATTTAGGTTCATTAATTAATGACATTATATTAATGTAGTCCCAATGTTACTGAATCTAGATAATATACTGTATGGTGCCTTTAATAGGCTATTTATTATAATAACAAATCAATATTTTGCATGCAATTAAACAATACTTATATGAATGAAAACAATTATTGTGTCTTCAAAGATCAGTCACAAAAGCAGAATTATGCCTTGGACAACACACAAAAAAAGTAATTAGAAATCATGCATTTAATTGTTATATACACAGGCCACTCATTTTTTCCCAAAGCCAATATTGTGTGCCAATATTCAACGTTTTTTATGATAATGACACAACGTCCCATTTAATATGTATTATTGGTGGGAAAGCATTCTAAAAACACAGTAACTATCCTCCCATATTGCCAAATTTAAACTGCAGCATCAAAATATATAGAACTAATACTTGGACAATAAATGAAAAACAGCCTTTACATTGTGAAAATAAATATGTGTGTGGTCTTCAAGGGTAATTCCATTCATATTGATAATGGATAAATATAGCAGCAATATCTGCCCAAATGGCAAAGCATTAAGACAATATCTCATAATGGACACAGACACAAGGAAAGCCCCCACTACTATGAGTGCTTATAATGAATGGTGTTGATTGCATTGGCGCTAACGGAGACACGCAGAGAGTAAACAACATCACTGGGTTCATGTGTGCATGCGCACGCCTGCTGCATGTGTGCCCGGCTGGAGGCGGAGTGGTTTCACCGCGCGCACCGAGCGCAGAGCGGCGCCCCACCACCGCCTTTGCGTCAAACCCTCCTCCACGCAGTCACACAGCACAACATCAGCCCTCAGCATCCGCATCTCTCGCGGCCAGGAGGACCAGCAGCACATCTTCATCCAGGCATCCATTCCACAACTGCCTCCCATCGTCTGCGCACCGCCGACACCGGGCGTGTTCATCCAAAACGCTTGTTTCTTTTTTTTAAATATATTTTTATTAAAGGGGTGCCTCGGCTCGGATTATTTTTTTCTTTGTTGCGGTTATTTTTCCTCGGAGATGGTTTTGTGTTTTTAATCGCGTCCTGTAGGGACACACACACACACACACAAAAAAAAGCACGAGACGCGGAGCATCCTCATCCTCACTTTCACCTTTTTGAGCAAACATAATCTCACTGAGCCGGGGGATCTGGTGAGTCTCTTTCATTTTATGGAACATATTGGTACTGAAACGTGCAGGGGCTCAGATTTGCGAATCCCTTACATTTGCGAAAACAGATAATGCGCAATGAGGAAAACGTGTCAAAAACGTCTAAATGCACCGATATAGAATGAGATATCAACGGATCAAAGAGGGAACGAGGAGGATTTTCTATATTTCTATCTAAGCCACCGCCTATCATGGCCAGCGTTTCCATTTCGACGCAGACGCTCCGTCTCGTTTCAGCACCACGGAGAGCACCCGATGCACCCGACTCTCACGGCGCATCCTTTGGGTTTAGTCTCGCTAAAAAAAAGCTCCGTGTTGTGGAATTCCTCCTCCCCCGATGAATCCTTGTGATAACGGGGTGATGGAATGAGGGCTCGAGCCTCCATGGAGCGAGCAAAGTCGATCCATCGACGCTCGCGCTCGTGCCGCAGCGAGGGGGGGGGGACGGGGGGACGGTGTCGCGCAGAAATACAAGAAAACACACGCGCCTCTGTGATTTATCTTCTTTTAATGGGTGGGGAATTGTTTGACCTTGGATTCGTGCATTCATCACACGCGACCTTCACCTGTTATTAAGGTGTTTATGTCTTCCATTTTAGCGAGAGGGGTGGCGCGTGCACTCTGATTCGTCGGCCATTGCCCGTGAAATGTGTCTCTCTCGTTACGAAACGGTCCTGAATTCACCTCATTGAATTAAAACGTGGAGTTACTGCTGTTTCTCTCTGTGTTCTCTGTAATCTGGAACGCATTCAACATATTTTAGGATGCTTATTACATTGATCACCTGCAGCTAGGAGGGATCTATAGTGTGAATGAATTGGTATGAGCTAGAGGCTGATCCATTCCACTTACTGAGTCAAATCAATAGTGCTAATGAGCCTCAGCTACAGTCAGATAAACCACATTACAGAGCTGATAACCGTGATATCATCTGATGTGCTTCTTTTTGTGTGCAAACATGCATTAATCTAGAGGTATGAGATGCTTCACCAGTCATTTTTATTATTCTGATTATTGATCTTTTCTGCTTCCAGCAGTGGCCATCAGGCGACGCAGACAGAGCGCTGAAATCCAGCAGAGACGGGATCGTTATCTACCCAGGCCCTGCAGCGGCAGCCTGTAGCCCGGGACCCCCAGCCAGACCCTCCGGATCTCCCCTGGCAGCCCCTCTTCTGACCCAGTGCGGCTGAAGCCCCTGGACGCCCCCCCACCCCCACCCCGCAGCCACCATGGGAACCGTGCTGTCTCTGTCCCCCAGCTACCGGAAGGCGGCCCTCTTCGAGGATGGGCCGGCCACCGTGGGCCACTACACGGCCGTCCAGAACAGCAAGAACGCCAAAGACAAGAACCTGAAGCGCCACTCGCTCATCAACGTGCTCCCGTGGAAGCGGATCGTGGCGGTGTCGGCCAAGAAGAAGAGCTCCAAGAAGGTGCAGCCCAACGCCAACGGGCCGTACCAGAACAATGTCGCCCAGCTGAACAACGAGAACCTGAAGAAGTCGCAGTCGTGCGCCAACCTGTCCACCTTCGCGCAGGAGCAGAGCACCCCGGCGCTCACCAAGGCCTCCAACAACAACAACCCGGTGTCGTCCGTGAAGAAGGCGCCTCTGACCAACTCCAACGTGGCCCCCGGGACCCCCAAGAGAGTGATCGTGCAGGCCTCCACCAGCGAGCTGCTGCGCTGCCTCGGGGAGTTCCTGTGCCGGCGCTGCTACCGGCTGAAACACCTGTCGCCCACCGACCCGGTGCTGTGGCTGCGCAGCGTGGACCGCTCCCTGCTGCTGCAGGGCTGGCAGGACCAGGGCTTCATCACGCCGGCCAACGTGGTCTTCGTCTACATGCTGTGCCGGGACGTGGTCTCCTCCGAGGTGGCCACGGAGCACGAGCTGCAGGCCGTGCTGCTCACCTGCCTCTACCTGTCCTACTCCTACATGGGCAACGAGATCTCCTACCCGCTCAAGCCCTTCCTGGTGGAGAGCTCCAAGGAGACCTTCTGGGACCGCTGCCTGTCCATCATCAACCTGATGAGCGCCAAGATGCTGCAGATCAACTCCGACCCGCACTACTTCACGCAGGTGTTCGCCGACCTGAAGAACGAGAGCCAGAAGGAGGAGGAGAGGAGCCGCCTGCTCATCGGCCTGGACCGGTGAGGGGATGCTCGGGGGGGAAGGAGGGGGAGGGGGAGGGGAGGGCAGACTCCAGTCTGGCATTTTGACACGTTTAGAAGATGATCTAAGAAGCTATTTTATTCATTATTGTCCAAACTGAAGTGGGACGAGGCCAATTAGGACGTGTTTGACATTTATAACAACTTCGTATTGGAGGGAGACTGAATCCAGAGGGAGGGGGAGGTGGTTTTCACAGACTGAAGATGTTTAAGTTTGATGGATAAACGTAGGGTTTAAAAAAAAGAAAGAGCACTCTTTTGTGCCTCTTGAAGACGTGTGATATTTTGGCCAAATTCTATTTTCAAACGAGCAAAAGGATGGATTTTCTGCAAACCTGAGAATGAAGGACAATGATATATAAACAAACAAAAATGCCAGACTCGGATGAATCCTTTGCTAACTTACAGATATATTATCTATATGAAAAACTGAAAATCGTAAAAAAAAAAAAAAAAAACTCCCCAATTCAGACACAAAGACAGACACGAGCAGAGGAACATCTACAGCACTGAATGTGGAGCGGACTGAGGCTGCGGCAGCCGGCAGTGACCTCCTGACCTTCTGGCTGCCTGTCCATGTGGGCGCCTGTGTGCTGCAGGAGGCCGACCGGCTTCCTGCAGGCATCGCAGGTGAACCTCCCTCCCTCCTCCTGCCTCCCTCCTGGCTCTTTGCAAACGCCACCTCCCCTCCGTTAACGGGGACACCGCTGGACGTTTTTTTTTTATGATTTATGTTCTGCTGCAATGCATATCTGAAAGAACAGCAGGGGGCCATCGACGCTGGATCCATATTTTCGTGGGTTTTCTGTTCGTGGCTCCGCGACGGGGACGAGAGGCAAAAACACTGCATTGTGGGACGTACAACAACCAGAGGACGTCCGTGTGTGTGTGTGTGTGTGTGTTCAGAAAGACCTACTTATTTTCATCTAGACGAAAAAAATAAAACAACACGTTAATGGATGTTTTACTCCACCAGAGGCTCGCACCGACGGCAGCTTATTTATTGCTTTTCTGGAACAAGTTTTCTTTGATTTTTTTTTTTTTTTACTTAGAAATGTAAAGTTTTTGCACGTGTGCCATGCAATTTTACAGCGTTTTCCGGGGAAGGAAAGGAACAACTGTTACTTCTCTTCTTTTTACTTGATTTGTAAACCAACTGCATCTGCATTAGAGAATGCTGTGAACAAAGTGACACTAGTTTATTTAGCTCTGCTTGCTAAAATAGGCTATTTGTTTACCAGGGAAATTCCTTTTTGTACTTTTGTCGATTTTTTGGGGAATGACGTTTGATTTTGTGCTTATGATTCAGCATAGATAATGTTTAAAACAGTGCCATATCGTTGATGGAAAACATCCCACAGGTCTGAGAACACTCTGTACTGTTTGTCCAGCTGTTGAATGATGGGATGGATTTTCATCTTCTACTAACTAACTTACTGACACCTAATTTATTGCCATTTATGTATTTATTTAGGCACATTTAATGTAAATGAAAGGAGAGACTTTGAAAGGAAGGCTTCTGCTGGGGCAGGTGTGCTTATCTTTGGTGGGAATGAAGATTGATCTGGTTTATGCAAATGAATGTTGCAGGGATTTATCCATGAATACCTAATTTAAAAAAAGAAAGAACCTATGTTAAATCTGACCATCGCCAAAGTCACGTCATCAAGGACACCTTGACAGAACACATCATTGAGCTTTACTCTTACGAAAACGCCCTCAAAAGACATCACGAAGGAGCCGACCCACATATCAGACAGAGGAGGATTATTTCAATGCTCAATGAGCCGCTGCAGTGTGCAGAGGCAACCGAGGCAGAACGCATGCGGAACAGGAGGATAGTTTCTATCGACAGTATTTCCATCCAGAAATGTATGAGAAATGATTTGACTGGTTGTCCCATCTCATTTTAATACAGAGTGCTGCAGGAATGAGTCCCTAAAACCCTGAAATGAGTCAGCATTTTTGCACTCAATGTGTTTTTTTTTAATGTGTTTTTAGTTACCGTAAAAGTCGGGTTACAAGCCACTACTACCTTCGGTGGGTGTACCCGCTAGTTCCCCGCTGTAGCCAGCTAGCGCTGCTGCTAGTTCCCCCGCTAGCTCTCCGCTAACTTCCGCTAGCTCTCTGCTAACTTCCGCTAGCTCTCTGCTAACTTCCGCTAGCTCTCCGCTAGTTCCCCGACAACCACCGAAGGTAGCGGGACCAGCCCGGGCTCGACGCCCGACTCGGGCAGAGGGGACGCAAGGCAGTAGCAGCAGCAGCGGGGAGCTAGCAGCAGCGCTAGCTTGCTACAGCGGGGACAACCACCGAAGGTAGTAGCGGCTTGTAACCCGGCTTTTACGGTAGATGTCTGAAATGAGGTCTGCAGTTAACACAAGCTGAAGAGATTCTAACGTTTGGCACTACGACATAAAAATACGTCGGTAAATATCACCCCCATGAAATGTGAAGTTTTACGTGGCCTAAAATAGGTGGTTGCTCATAGACTGTTTAATGAGAAGTGGACACTTGTGGACTGCGGTTTGGAAGCCATCTTGTTTTTTTGCAACCAGTGAATGGAAGTGACCATATTTAGACTGTGAAGGAGTGACGTAGAGAAGTCGTATACGTCTCTGGTAGAGACCTGTCAATCACAAAGTAGCCCCGCCCCTAAAGCATGGCCATAATGTACTAAATGAACATCATGCTGTATTGAAGAAGACTTGAAACTAGAGATTGAGACATAAACTCATGTTTACAATGTTTACTGAGGGAATACATCAAGAGAGAAGTAGAGTCATTTATATAGACTTCTATACAACCAGAGGAGTCGCCCCCTGGTGGTCAGTAGAGATAATGCAGCTTTAACACATGAAGCATAGGCTTCTATACAACCAGAGGAGTCACCACCTGGTGGTCAGGAGAGAGAATGCAGCTTTAACACATGAAGCATAGACTTCTATACAACCAGAGGAGTCACCACCTGGTGGTCAGGAGAGAGAATGCAGCTTTAACACATGAAGCATAGACTTATATACAACCAGAGGAGTCACCACCTGGTGGTCAGGAGAGAGAATGCAGCTTTAACACATGAAGCATAGACTTCTATACAACCAGAGGAGTCACCACCTGGTGGTCAGGAGAGAGAATGCAGCTTTAACACATGGAGCATAGACTTCTATACAACCAGAGGAGTCACCCCCTGCTGGTCAGTAGAGAGAATGCAGCTTTAACACATGAAGCACAGACTTCTATACAACCAGAGGAGTCGCCCCCTGATGGCGATGAAAGAGACTGCAGGTTTAAGGCACTCCGGCATTCAGAACCAGAAGTTGCTGTCTAAAGCGTCTAAATGAGACAATTAAACGTCATCACTCGAACACTAGTCCCGCCTCGAGCTCAGTGGTGAAGTCATGCGACGGCGCTAACGTTTGTTTGACTTCTGCTGATTGCATTAAGGTTTAACAAATCAGAAAACTGGTGTTAATTTGTGGAGATTATCATTATTTTAAACGTTGCTACAGAGCGTATTTTCTGCAATAATCAAAACATTTGAAAAATCCCATCGGCTAACTTCCTGGTTGGTCTCCGATAATGCGTCATCCCTGCAGCACCCTGTGGACAAACAATGCACACGCTCTTTCGTTAGCAGTGTTCTGAGAATCTGTCTGAAAAGCATCATGGACCGGTAGCGCCAACAAAAGGCTTCCGTCACGTTTGTTGCTTCTCCGCTGCGGTTTTAGTGTGAATCTGAGAACGCGTGCAGCCTCCTCCGCCGTGGGACTGTGGAGTTAGATCAGTGAGAGGAAGTTAATTTGGAGTGTTTGTGCTGGCACAATGGGGGGGATTGGGTTTCTGCTCTGGCAGGAGAAATAAAAAGCAGGACATTTGGGATAAAGGGCATCAGGAAGAGACCCTCTTCTTTCTCTCTCTGTCCACTTCCCCCCCTCGATTCACTTGAAATGTGCCATTTGTTGCCCCTCCCCCACTCTGCATCATTGAGTAGTTGTTTGAGAAAATACTTTCAAATACTTATGAAATATGAAAAAAAAAAAGACTCAAGTGATAGTTGGAGATTTCTGTCAAATTCTTTTCTGTATCTTGTTCCGTACTTTGTAGATAAAAAAAAACGAAACAGTGGCTGAGAACTTGGAAAAAAAGGGAAGCGTTCGATGGCTGCGTGTGTGTGTGTGTGTGTGTGTGTGTGTGTGTGTGTGTGTGTGTGTGTGTGTGTGTGTGTGTGTGTGTGTGTGAGAGAGAGAGAGAGAGAATGAATGACCGCGTTTTATTTGTACAGAAGAATGTGTGACATGTTTTCTTATGGACATGGAGCATACGCCAACCACGCCGGTACCGGACTAAGAGAGAAGGGCGTCGATGAGGTTCAATAAAAAATAAAAAATCTTTTTTTTTGAAAAAGACAAAAAAGCTGTTACTGTAATTGAAACTTTTTTTCAGTTAGTTTCTGCTCATTTTAATTTATTTTTGTACTGTGATGGAAAAATAAAATGCACTGATCGTTCGCCGCTTGTCTTTTTGTGCCTCCAGATGTGGACCACACTTTAAACACAGTTATGACATTTACTTCTAAAACACTATTTATACCTGAGGAACATCAATAGTTACACACATTCACACCTGGTGGACTCGGGGGTGAAAGGCTTTGCTCAAGGGAATCTCCATCCAACATAATTGTAGGGTTGTTGGTTCAATCCCTACCTCCTCATGACCATAGGTCAAAGTGTCCTTCAGCAACGACCTTGAAATCCACATTGCTCCCAATGTGTGTGTCTAGGGGGGAAAAACGGATGCAAACATGAAACACAACAAGGGAATATCATTTAATATGACCTGGGGTCTGGTTAAAGAGTACATATATTCTTGTGTTATTGTCTTCGATGGCTCTGGGAGGAGATCAATCAAATCAAGTCAGTTTTATTTATAACGCCTGAAACCACAGTACAGTAGAATAATGCCCTCTACACGTACAGGTTTCCTTCTTACAGACGAGTGAAAACATTCAATACACCTTTAGGTGTTTATTTACTTTGTATATTTGCGTCTGTAGATTTCTCTTAAATTCACCAAAGGTTAGCATAATGCCACATTAGCATATTTAAACAATACAATAATTGTCTTAATGTCAATCAATCGGTTTCAAGTTGCTGTTAGTCAATTATTTTACCGTATTCACTTTTAGCGTCTTCAAAACGTATGTAATTACGTAATTAAGTTTTATTCTTCCCTATATTCTGAAAGTTTTTACAGAGGGGTTTGTTCATTTATCATTTTTTATCTGGATTTTCAGCATTTTATTAATAAAAACCTAAAGAAATGTTATTTTTTAGAGATATCCCAAATTATCTTTGTTAAAACCGTTTGACTCTTAAACCTCAACAAAATGAAGTCCAATGTTCTGATTTATGTTCTGGAAATGTATGTACAGTAAATTTGCACAAATTGAATAAGATATTTAAACTTAATTTCAGAAAACTTTTGCAGATATTGCTTACAAATACTTACTTATCCTGGCAGGTAGCTAGATAATTAACTAAATGAAATCTTTAATTAATCTTTAAAAAATAAACGTCTATTCACAGTCTTCCTTGCAGAAGTGTCTCCTGGTTGGGAATCAGTGCTGTATAACACACACACACACACACACACACACACACACACACACACACACACACACACACACACACACACACACACACACACACACAGAGGTCAGCTCAGTCTTTGCAAATCACTCTCCGTCCATTAACTCCCATTTATTTCACCAGCGGGTCACTCAGTGCGGTCTTACTTAGCCACTGCCCTGTGGGGGAAAAAACTCCCAGTCATCCCACTCTTCACAGCAGATAGTCATCCATCAACCAGTGGATTATAAAACCCCTGCTGAGGTCGTTGGTGATGGCTCACGCAGTGGGAAGCGGCGTCGTCATGCCGACTGCAGGGGTTTTAGCCGTTTCGACGTCACCCGGTGAAACAGCTGTCGGTTGGCGGATCAACGAAGAGCCGCATCACGCATCAGAGTACGGCCGCCTCGGGAAACACGAGCGCGATATACCCAGAATAATGACGTCATAGTTTAATCTGATCACCCACACGGCCACAATCTAGCTGAGAAAACGACCAAAAGCAGCAGCTATTGATGCAAATACATTTATTAATAAAATGATGAAATATGTTTCATTATGGAACATCATGGAATGCACAATCTGCATGTATACAGAATACATTTGCACACAAAAAAAAGGTGTTACAACAGTGAAGTTCCCTTGGTCTGGATATTACAGGATATTTACTGTATGCAATCACAAATATGCAAAATATAAACGAAATACAAAATTAGGCACATACTGAATTAATGGTGTATACGTACAGATTTGCGCAAAGCCACAGAGTATGGAATAAATTATGCAAAAGAAAATTTGTTACCCTTTGGCTAACATGGACGGGCTTGATAAAAGAGTGTTGTGAAAACTAGAGGAAAAGAGAAAAGGGAAGAACACAATGGCACAAGTCTCTTAGTCTTAACATTCCCATTTGACCATCTTTTATGCCCATTTATAAAGGGGTAATTAGGGAAAAGCTTGTGATTATTACACTTGCTGTAAAGCTGATAATCAAATTGAAAAGGAATCTTTGCTGATTGGGTTTGAACACCAAAAAACTAAACAATTAAAAAGTAATGATATGCCATCTTCCAACAGAGAAATAACAAGTATTGTGTGTATCAAAGCCTGATCTATGTTCTACCTCTGAGCCTCTTGAATGCATACGTGCGTTCACACCAACATGTGTGGCAAATAAAATTACGCTTGTCACCCTAAATGGCGGCCATCTTGGCTTTGTAGCGTGACGTGATGGTTGCAGCAGCGGTTGCAGTTGCGACGCTGAAAACCACACAATTAAAATGTTCAATACCTCTTTACGGTTGACGGATAGAAGACATCAGTATTGTTCATGGGGTTGATTTAGTAAATATATCTTTAATGATGTGATCCGGAAAAAGATAACGCTGCTCGTCAATAATGCTACCTTAGTAGCTACGGTAGCGGAGGGACAGTGAGACCCAGCGCTGCTAACTAGCTAACTAGCCAGCTGTTCGGCAGCTAGCTAACTAGCCAGCTGTCCCCTAGTTAGCTAGCTGGCTAGTTAGCTAACTAGGGGACAGCTAGCTAACTAGCCAGCTGTTCCCTAGTTAGCTAGCTGGCTAGTTAATGCCACCATGCTCTCATGCTACACTGGTTACAGAAACTGAGCCAAACCACAGATCTCTAGCTCTCTACGCTTCGTAACGTTTGTACCCAAATGCTTGTTTCAGTCGTTACTGCCAAACAGCGACTTCACGACTCAGAAGTTAGCCCGCTACAGCAGTCGCTAAGTATTTAGTGTGCACAGCGTACTATATAGAACTGTACTAATGTAAGTATCTGACTTACGACGCAGCGTACTGTTGGTTTTGGTCTTTTTATGGGAATTTGTTGACAATACTTAAGATATATAGCCACAGTATTTACATTTTAGGTTAACATGCTCATCTTGTTTTGTTTTCTGTTGCTACGTGAAACTCCTATTGTTCGTCTTGTTGCTGGTGCAGTTTACGGTTGTATTTCCACGCCTCCAAGCAGGAAAATAACAACAACAAAATGGAGAAGAAGAAAAAAACCTCCACTGCCCCGCAGGACGGTGCAGCCAGACGAACGGGGCGAGGAGCAAAGTGATCTGACAAGAGGAAGGAAAGTGGAAAAAGGAGGGAGGGAGGGAGGGAGGGAGATAAAGCATGGGAGTGGAGAAGAGGAGGAGGCCAAGCGAGGCTTTATTCACTCAACCCCCCCTCTTTTTATTGCCTCAAGAAAAGAAAAGAGAGAAGCGCTGAAGTGAGAAGTGACACGGAGTCCATCCTAATGATGAGCGTGAATAGCAGAGAGGAGAGGAGAAGCCCTGTGGGAGATTACCATGCTGAAGATATGGAGAGCTGCAGTGTTATAGTACACACACACACACACACACACACACACACACACCCCTGCCTCTGAGCTCCATAGAAATCTATTAACGCTACCAATGTCACTCCCTCAGCACACACACACACACACACACACACACACACACTATGGATGCACCAGTTTCCCCCCAAACAACTCTTTTCTGCATCAAAGCCGCAGGACAAGGTCAGATAGGTAAGAATGGAGATTTGCCTCCTTCAAAAAGACAAGGGGGCACTCGCAAAACTAATTGAGATAAACGACTCGTTCAGACACACGATTAGAGCGCCGGGCTACTGTGGCTAAAGTGATTGCTAACAAGTTAAAAAGTCGACAACTAGGCCAGACGCCGAGGGAGCTGCGATTCGTAACCCCGGTCTGTCGTTCCTCAGTCGAGTCTCGTCAGTCTTTGCACAGAGACGACGAGAAGAGATGGGATGCCGCCCTCGTCTCCTCGTCCTAAAGATTTGTGACGTTTTACTGTCGACCCCATTATCGAGCAAATTCAAGTCGGAGCAGCAGAGTTGGTTTCAGCGTTAAACAAACAGAAACATCCATCTTTACTTCCATTCCTTCCAAATTAAAAGACGCAATAATTAAGTTGCCTTTCTGGAGCTTTCGGCCACGTCACATGGTATTTATTAGTCGATAAAGTAATTTTTTCATAGTCTGTATATAAGAAGTTAATGCAGTCGTCACCCATTGGTTTGTGGGCTACAGTTCGTCATTTTAGCCGTCGCCATCTTGGATTGTGGCCGCCGCCATCTTGTTTTTTTTTTGCAACCAGAGTGACGCCGCTGCTACGTTCTGGTAGCTAGCCGTCAATCACATGGTAGCCCCGCCCTAAAGCAACTGCTGTTTCCAAGGTCAAGAGTGAACTTTGAACCTTACTATAACTCGGTTTGGCTTTAAAAAGACGAAATAAACAATATATATTTACGCCATGTGTTCTCAATCTGCAGATGGATATTAATATTAAACACACAGAAATCTCCACCTCATGAGCTTCTGTGCTGCCGCACATTTTTCTTTTTGCAAACTGATGGAAAAATAACATTATTCGGCTATTCACTCAACACAAAGACGGCACAATGAGACGTTCAAGGGGCTGGAGTCCACGTGGGATCATACAGTACTGGCCAGCAACACTTTGCTAATAAACTTAAAATATGAGCTCAAAATACCTCTCGTAAAAAAAAAAAAGAAAAGCTTTGGTTATCGTCTTCATATTTGCCTTCCGTTATTCAGTTTTAGTCCTCTTGTTATACTAAACGCAGTATAAGTGCCGTCACATGAAGTATATTCCAACCTTTAATATATATAAGCAGTTTTGGAGTATTATAAAAAGCACACACTTTGCAGTAGGAGAGTATACAAAGCAGGATTTAAATTAATAGATCTTTGCATGTCGCTCAGGATATGCTCAACACATCCCGCTCAACGTCTTTTGACAACAATGGATTTGGAGTTTGTACCTCAGACACCGACTGAACCACTGAACCGCGTCGTCGCTGTTCTCGTATGCGATTGTAAACACTGAACACAACTCAAACGCGGACGCTGCGTTTCCTTTCATTTACCACATAGGTAAGATAAGTCTTCAATTAAAGTCAATAACATTATTATTCCTTAGAATACACATCACAAAAAGACATTGTTCTTCTATTTTTAGAGCAGATAATCAATAGAGTATCTGAATAATCAGAGTCATACACACATAAATATCCTCTTACTTCATGTGTCAGGGCTCCTGCACAGGGAGCTGCACGGACAACAAACTCCTGCAAAGACTTTGGATTTGTGTCCTATTATGCAACATCAGGGGCATAATCTGCTGTCACCTCGACTACCACATATATTGCTTATACCTATAAAGTAAATATTGCACAAAGCAAATCATTTGAAATGTTGATTAAAAAATAAAAAATAAAAATAAACTCCACTTCGGTGCATAAAAAAAAAAGAAAGAAACCCTGTTTAGCTAACACCGTTTTGCATAATATTGTACACTTCCTGTTTATAGTAGCATTGCATAGAAATATTCAAAACAGGTCAAATTTTGGCATGGCTTTGCCTTTCTGAGGATTTAATTACCACAATCCTCCTCCAGAGCTGCTATCTTACTCGTCACATGGTCAGCAGATCTGCAAATAAGAAGTGAATCATCACCATCATCATCATCATCATCATCATCCCGGCCTGTTTTTTCTTCTTCTTCCCTTCTCGGCCCGGTTTAGTTGCCAGGAACCGCCAGGATGTAACCGGACCGGCTCTTGGTGAAGTCGGGCTGCGGCTGGTTGATCTTGGGCTCCACGATGACGGTGCACTTCCTGCCGCTCATGCTGCACTGGATGGGACTCGCGATGTTCACCTGCAGCCTCCTCTTCTCGCTGCAGACACGGGGAGCAGAGAGAGGGCGTTACTGGCAGGCGGCATAATCATAATCACAAAAATAATAATAATAATAAACAGTGTATGTGGAAGCAGCTTGCCTCAGTGGTTTCACATTACATTCAGTCATAGTTTAATGCACAGCAGGAATACAATATGCAGATACATTAGTGACCCGTGTGTGTGTGTGTGTGTGTGTGTGTGTGTGTGTGTGTGTGTGTGTGTGTGTGTGTGTGTGTGTGTGTGTGCGCAAAAGTCTAAAAAGGATATTTAGACCATAAATCATGCTTGCTCTCACAAAGCATCATAATCTCACAAATCCATCACATGTATCCACTCCCCCACACACACACACACACACACCTACTGTAAATAGTACTTTTATATGCACAATCACTCTCACGCACAATTGTTTGGGGCCATAAATCACGCTTGAGCACACAAACACAACTGTACTTTCGAATAAACTCAATAATTCTCACGCACACGCACACACACACACACGCACACGCGCACACACACACACACACACACACACAGTAGTATTGTCAGACAGAGAGTCAGAGTGATATTGGATATAAAGCCAGAATTATTTGAAATGAGACTGAAAATATGTCTCGAAAAACAAAAAGGAAAAGATAAACTTGAGACCTGCACAAACACTGAAGGTGATTTTAAATTATTTTGAAAAGGCTGTACGCACCCAACGCTCGACACGGGTTGCTGGACCATCATAGGAAAAAAACGGCAGGAGGTGAGGCTGCAGAAAGCTTTTAATTCGGATTTAACCGCTACAAACCTTGTAAGTCTGAATTGTGCTGCACAGAGCTGCCAGTATACGCTGTAAACTGCATGTGGTGTTTTGTGCGGATATGAAAACACAACCGATAATACAGAGTAAAAGCTCCGGCTCTCACAGGTGCAGCAGCAGCAACAGGGGAGTGAGGAAGCTGTCAATCAAACCCAGTCAGGTCTAACCAGTAACAACACGAGTGGAGAAAAAAAAAACCTTGTTAAGTCGAGCGTACCTGCTGAGAGTTAAACTAAAAGGAGCAGTTGAATAAAGCCGCGATGCGTTCAAGGACCCATTGTCTTACGTGTACTAATCATAAGACAGTTTAGTTTTTTGTATTTATTGCACTGTATGTAGAAGAGTATGATGCAAGTCAACCTTGGTTGGTTTGTGGATTCCTTGCAAGATGGCATTCGTCGATTTCGCCGACGCCATCTTGGCTTTTTTTGCAAACGATGAACAGAAGTCACAATGTTTTGAATGCGGAGGAGTGACTTAGAGACGCCGTATACGACTCTGGTAGTTACAACCTGTCAATCACAATAGACCCGCCCTAAAGCGTCTCCTGCTTTATGGTCTGTTTGACTCTAAATGACCATAATTTACTAAATGAACATCATGCTGTATTGAAGAAGACTTGAAAATAGAGATTGAGACATAAACTCATGTTTATAATGTTTACTGAGGGAATACATCAAGAGAAGTAGAGTCATTTATATAGACTTCTATACAACCAGAGGAGTCACCCCCTGGTGGTCAGGAGAGAGAATGCAGCTTTAACACATGAAGCATAGACTTCTATAGAACCAGAGGAGTCGACCCCTGGTGGTCAGGAGAGAGAATGCAGCTTTAACACATGAAGCATAGACTTCTATACAACCAGAGGAGTCACCCCCTGGTGGTCAGTAGAGAGAATGCAGCTTTAACACATGAAGCATATACTTCTATACAACCAGAGGAGTCGACCCCTGGTGGACAGTAGAGAGAATGCAGCTTTAACACATGAAGCATTGGCTTCACCGCCTGGTTTCAGCACACACACAAACAGAGAAAATGAAGATGAATAACAGAAGAAATGGAGCAGCAGTGCTGCTGAAGTAATGATCCACATGGCGTTGCCGGGCCGGATCGGCTTTTAGCGCCCGTCACATCTAGTTAGACCCTTTTCTAGGCCGACGGGTGCTTTTGCCTCGTTTGCTCTTAAAACAAGATCGATGACGGGAATCAAATCGTCGGGAGAAAAAAGCAGAAATTGCGGCTTTTGCTCAATCAGAGATTGAGAGAGAGGAACATGTAGCGTGAAGATGGATGTGATAATTGCTCTCTGGCGGAGAGAGTGGATGTAAAAGGAGGGGAGGTCGAGTGCTCGTCGTGACACACTTTACTTTCTCACTGACACAGTTACTGATCGCGGTGCCGGCTCTCCGTCGCTCGCGAACCTCGACGCCCGCCGACCTGTTGCGCAACAGCGACTCAAGTCACAAACAACCGGCTCCCGCTGCCCACGCCGCGAGAGGAGAGGCTCTGGGTAGCGCTGATGCTGGTTTCCATGGCAACTCCCCCCCCTCCCCACCCCCATCTGTCATGGCTGCCGGCCAGCCAATGGTGCCGTGTGCGTTTGTTGTTGTGATACGTCTCTTTCTCCGAGCGTCTCCATCTCAGCGAAGGCGCCAGAGGGGATGCTAAGCTGGGCTCCTCGCGAGAGGCCAACGGGGTTAGGCTCACACTCACAGAAGTACACACACACACACACACACACACACACACACACACACACACACACACCAAACAGATCTTTTGACACCTCCCTGATCCATCGAGACCCGAAGTTTGCCTATGAAAAAAAAAAAAATCCAGTCTGGTATCCCGTTTAAAAACCAATAGAACATCTCTGAATAATTTTTTTTTTTCTCCAAAAAACATGATTAGTTGAGTCTGAAGGTCATCGGCTGGCCTTTCCCTTCAGGAGCCGGTCAGAGCCAGTCGCCCCGAGGGCAGACTTAGTCCTCCACTGGATGGAAAATCAATTCTCACCTCCTCCTCCCTATGGGGCCCCTTTGTGTGTCTTTGCCCTTCATGCCATGTGAGTCCAGGCTCACTTGCTCCCAAAAGCATCTCCTCTTCACTCGGAGGGATCGAGGATGAGGAGGCGAGAAATAGCAGTGAGAATAGAAACATTATAGAGACTCAAGGATGGCGAATAAAGAGGGTTTGTAGAAGGAAAAACAAACGTATAGGAGCGAGAATATTGAGTAAAAGGTGCTGAAAGGCACCAGTGAAGGAAAGAGGAGACGAGCCGGAATATGTTCAGGTGGAGGAGCCAGGATTACCCACTTCTGAGTCATCCCTCTAATAGTGTACCTGGCTCTCCCCCAAGCTCTCTGCTGCTGAATAATATATGGGCGCTGAAGGTGGAGGAAGAGGAGGAGGAGGGGGGGATTTGCCATAAAGACTCCGGACTTTCAGGAGCTGATCCAAGTTGGATCTTTCCTCACTTCCAGCCATGATGACGAGGCCTTTTCAGAAGCTTCACCGAGTTGTGACTAAAGCTCGAAGACATCTAAAAATAAAAAAGTACCGGATTTATATTTAAATGCTGTTACGCCCACTGACTTTCAGTTTTTTGGAAGAGAGCAGTCGAGGCCACAATCGAGGCGTCCCGTGTTGCGTTCAGGTACAGTCAGGTAAATACGAGGTGTGTCACTGTCCGTGGTTCAGTCATCCCGCTGCATTCATCTGTCAGGTGAGCAAAACTTATACATTTACTATTTTCTAATAATTCAATTCACAGCGCGGCATAATGTGACAAGAACAATCGGATGTCACGCATTTTGTATTCAGCACACACACATTTATATATTTTATAGTGTGAAAACACTGCAAGTGTTTGCATGAAAAGAGGGACATGTATTATTTATGATTTATATATATTTATACACACAAAAAACAGTCCAGTCTTTCTACATGACAACACTTCAATACTTGTTTATTCTGTCTGTATATAATAGTGCTATATATTGTGAATTATTATGACTGTTTACTTATATGTATTACTTATTTTACTACTATCTCGCTGCTGTAATCCTGCACTGCAGGACTAATAAATAACTATATTATCTTATCAATACAGTTAATTGGTGCTGAATACCAGAGAATGTTCTTATTGACAATAATTTGACGTCTGCAGCTGTTTGCATTCGCCAGGAGTATATATTATATTATATTATATGTATGAAGCTTACATTGAGTATAAAAACACAAGTATCATGTGATTATGAAGAAATGTGGTCTTCAGCTTCCACTTCTGTAAATTGTATGTCAATAAATATTATTCATTGTTACTCCAGAGCTTTTCAGGTGTTTGATTATAGACATGTTCTATAGGCCGTAACACGCGTGTCAGAGCGCATCAGGTGACTTCGTCCTCCTTCGTGCTTCAGATCAGCATCAGCAGCCCCTCAACTCTCCCTGCCGTTCAATCAGAGAGGTCATTAATATTCTGTGCGTCATCCTATTTAATCGATTATCAAGGACACGAAGGACGGAGGCAAATATTTTCCTCAGTGGAAAAAAAACGACAGACGTCGAGAAGGATTGTGAAGAAAAAGAGACCGGCGAATACGGATGCAGATTCTGAGCCAAGAATACGCAACAAACTGAAGGAACGGACTGCAGAGGCACACAAAAAGACATCCAGCATGTGTGCACATGACACACACAAACACACACCTGTGCTGCAGCGGGTCGATGCCGATGGGAGCAGCGGATGAACCCATGCTGTCGATCTGTCGGAGCCCCAGCGCCTCCCTCAGCAAGTAAAACCACCATCTCCTCACATCAATATTTCAGTTGGTGAGACCACACTGAGATGAAGGAAGGTGTGTGTGTGTGTGTGTGTGTGTGTGTCTGTGTGTGTGTGTGTAGGCCAGGCACCATGGGGCAGGACTGAGGGAGCAGACAGAACCACGCTGCCTGTATGATTGATGGATCGTCAGCTTTAGACTCCTCGTGCACATTAAAGCATTAAATCTCCACATTTCTTCAGCCGCTGCGGGAGCAGACGCAATCTTTTTATTACGTTTTTTTTTTTTTAAACGTGGATAATTAACAGCATGGAGACGGCTTATTTTAAAAAGATGGGTGTGCTGCAAGAGACGGAAATCGTCTCCAGGTTCATATTTGAATTGTACCTTCTCAAGCACTTTGTTTTTCTGATTCCATGTTTAGTTTTTTGTACCGTACTTTTCGGGTTATAAGCCGCTCCTACGGCTGATCAGTGTCCCCGCTGTAGCAAGCTAGTAGCGCTGCTAGTAGCGCTGCTAGCTAGCGCTTCTGCTGCTACCGCCCGCTGCTGCTGCTACTGCTCGCGTCCCCTCTGCCCAAGTCGGGTGTCGAGCCTGGTCCCGCTACCTTCGGTGGTTTTCAGGGAGCTAGCGGAAGTTAGCGGGGAAGTGACGGAGCGCTAGCAGGAGCCCCAGCTGGCTACAGCGGGGAGCTGTCGGGGACACTGACCGAAGGCAGTAGCGGCTTATAACCCGAAAAGTACAGTACATTTGTTTTCCACAGTCGGCGGTGGAGAAAAATCATGGTTCGAGTGGTTTTACTGGTTACACTCGGTACATTTTGAGAATAATGCAACTAACAGCCCGTTGAGCATGAATGTCTTTGTGCGTGCTCGTCATCTGCGAAGGCTCACGCTACCACGCGCTAGTATAACACATAGAGATACTCTATAAAGCTTGTTAGGGTCAACAGCCACGCCAGCAGCTCCGTGAGGCTGTACTGAGGAAACGGCCGCATGCTAACGGCCGCATGCTAACGGCCGCATGCTAACTATCACAAAACACAATGTGCCGCTGGGGCTGATGGGACGTGGATTGGTACAAAGCAGGTATTTGGTCATAAAACGACGATGAATTTCATGACAAAGGATCAAATAGCTGCACAGAGACATTTGAATCTTCACCAAAAATGTCAAAGAGGATCGTCAGAGTCTGGACGGTTCATCGTGTGGGAACCATGAACGTGAGCCGTGTGGCAAATTAATTATTATAGTTATGTTGAGATATTTGAGTAGAGATGCTGAAGTCCACGGTCCTGGATGCCGTCGCTCTTTTTCCACATGCATGTCTTCCTTTTCATCCGCCCACTTAACTACACACATCTTTCATTCCAACAGCAGAGCTGCCGCAGCATCCCTCTTCCTCTCTCCGTCTCACACGGCTGCATCACGCGTGTCACGTGCAACAATATGACACCGGAGAGGAAAATCACAGTGGAGCTAAACCCATTTTTATTTTTATTTTTTAAATGGGAGGAAACGTTATTATCCTGGACGATCGGCGCAAAGAGAGAACGATGAAACCGACCCGGCCTCACGCGCCCCAGTTTAAAGTGTGAAAGCCGCCCCGCAGGCTTTCAGAGTGCAGTTCTTTAATTAGCACCGCTGTTCCCAAAAAGTTTTGGGACTCGTACTGCTACTGCAGAGCGGAGAGGCAGAGCTCAATGCTGTGACGGCACGGTGGGCGTGTGGAGATCCAGTTATTGTGCTTCGGCTTGAGAGAAGACTGGAGGGAGATCTATTACATCTGGACTCCAGATCATTTCTGCATCACGTCTCCTCTCAAGGTACAAGAACATCGCTCTCTTTTCTTTACCTTCCTTATAAATACTTATTTTTATCCTCACATTTCCTTCTGCAGCAACCATCTCGGGTTATTTCAGCAGGTTTGGAGCGTCAAACACAAACCACGAGGCCGGCTTTGCGTGCAGTATCGACTAAGCTGAGAACCCGGGTTGTTATCTTTCCTTACGGAGAAGAAGAGCTGTACTCACAACGGGAGGGATTACTAAGTAGGTCATTTAAAGAACGGGGCGAGAGAATGCACTGACAGCAAAAAAAAAAAAATTGATTCAAACGCGTATGGAAGGGGAAAGAGAGGGAGGGGAAAAAAGCGAGGTCAATCGGAGAAGTGGAGGGTTGAGAGGACGAAGGAGCAGCGAGGAAGAATGTTGCCTGCGAGAGATCGTCTCCAAAACTCCCACGAGGCTCCGTTTTAAATCAGTAAACAGGAGATATGCTCGCTATGCTAAGCTAGGACTTCTGCTTCTTTGTGCACAGTAAGCGAGATCTGCGGCGCTGCAGTAGCTGACGATCAAGGGCCCCCGAAGGCCCCCCTGGGACGTCTTGAATAAAACGCCGTTTTGTGATCCTCAAGTGTGAAAGCATTAATATTTCACACGTTTATTTCCCAGTTCTCTGGTTTTTTTTGGATGACATCCCTCAAACTGAAAAACAAACATTCTGTAGCTTCAACAAAAAAAGAAAGAAGATGCAGCAGTTTGTCTTGAGTTTCATCGGCTCTGCACGCGACACGCAAAGAGAGAGGAAACCCAGACAAAGGGTTTAAATCCCCCGTCCTCTGAATGCACGTGAGGCAGTGTGTCTGAGTTGTGCGTTCCAGTGACGTGTGCGTTGTGTGTGCAGGAGACAAACACAATGAAGCCCTGATGTTTAGACCTGACGTCTCGGGTGTGAGTGAAGCTCCAGGAAACTCTGAATCACTTCCCGTCATCACGCGGCTCCAGAGCTCATCAACGGCTCGATTACTTCCACTGCAGATATTTAGGGAATGAGACTTTGAGCAACTGCTGCACTTAACGATTTCTATCTTTCTTTCTCCATTTTTGGGGGGTAAACGCATCATATTTTCTTCTTCTGTAGCTCTAAACGACGTCTTAAAAAGGACTGAATTAATCCAGTGACTAAACCCCTTGAGAGGTTACGCAATCGTGCAATAAAAATATTGGAGAAAAGGCACTGATGTCACATCCTGGAAAACCCAAAGATGATAGATTATGACAACTATATTGCATCTTTTCTACGAGTGTTCACATGGCCAGACTCTTCATGTGTAGTGCATTTTATATATATATATATATATATATATTATATATATATATATATATATATATATATATATATATATATATATATATATATATATATATATATATATATGTGTATGAATATTCCGGCAAGTCGTACCACTGTTCCTATAAAAAGGACAACAAAATGTAGTTTAACTCTGTGCACATGTATTATATTTCATATTTTAAATTCCTTTGGAAATTAGAAGTATCCATGCTGCGATACATTGCATTGGAAAAGTGCCTCTGTAGATTGTGTTTGTGCCGAAATCAAATAAACATGAAAAAAATGAAAACATTCTGTATAGAGACGCTCCCGTGAATCACAATTCTCATAACACGAAGAGTCTTTTTGGGGTGTTTAATAAAAGGATATTCATAGGTCTTTAAAGCCGAGCCTTTCCTTAATCCTTGAATAAAGAGCGTGCGCAAAACATCTCCAGTCAGCCCGGCACCGTTTCTGGGCAAGACAAACCTCCTGTGGCCGAATAACTCTTTCAAAACCCTCGAGGGCCGCAGAAGATGGACGTCCACTCGGCATCTGGAGCCACAAGCGTCCTTTTTCCACGGGGGTAAAGCGGCTGAATGACGGTGGTCAATAACTGCGAGGAGGAGGAGGAGGAGGCCGGCGCTCACAGATGCTGCGGTCAAACAAAAGGACACACGTCTCACCTCTACGCATCTTTGTTTAAAGGATCAGCGGGAGATGAAACGCAAACCCGGAAACCTACAAAGCAAAAGGGCCTCCGCAGATGGTGGAGGCTATCGCACTCTGCAGAGCCACAATGGGCACACAGCTGGAGTGTTAAACAAACAAGTGTGTGTGTGTGTGTGTGACCAGTGAGCTCAATCCTACCCACTGGTCGTCCGTGTGTTCGGCCCTTTCAGGACGACGCTCCGCCATCTTCAAGGCTGAATGGACTTGAAACCACATTATGTGAATCGATGCACGACAGACACAACAGAAGGGAAAAGACAGGCGGCCTCAATTAGTTGCTCATTACTGACGGGAGACCGCTCACTTCTCAAGCGGCCGCGTCTCCAATTCTGTTTATTAAAGGCAATCAATACGTCAATCAAAGGCTCATCTATTTTCCTTCCACTGACAGGCTGCTGTTTTCCTTTGAGCGGTGGGAAGGTCTGGACGTCCAGAAGGAGTCTCCAGCAGGGACGCATGTCTATCATCAAGTCCTAGACGTTTCAAAACCCTTTTTATGTCGATCTATAATGGTTTCTGGACTCCTTTGTGCTTCATCTGACGTGAAGGTTTGAGTATTTGTTGGATCAAAGCCAGTCTATGTATCGCTCTCTGATTTTTTGCTCAGGGCTGGACGTCACATACGGTCGGATAAAAAAAGCAAAGAATAATAGATGAAAAAAATGGGAGGATATGGTGGAGAAAGCAAGGTGAGGTGGGGAGAAGGAGAATAATTCACGGGAGTAAAGGGAGGACGAGTATGAACGCAGCAGACAGAAGCTGACCGGAGACCAGATCAAACGGAGGGAGGAAAGGCAGCGAGGAGGTGAAGGAGGAAGAGGAAGGAAGGGAGGAGGAGAGAGCAGGCCGAGGCTGGTCATAATTGGTCTGGCAGTGGGAGACGGTGCGGCGCTGTTGCCGGGCGGAACATGAGGACCATGAGGTGCTCGGGGTCGCATCATGGGGGTAAACGTAGAGGCCTAAAAGATATCAAGGTTTCCTACTGGATCAGCACTTAACCGATGCTTTTATCCAAAGTGACAGTTATACACACACGTTATACACACACACACAGTTATGTACACACACTCAGTGTGTGGAGCGCTCCGATGGGAATGCAGAGGCAGCTACTCTGAGAGAAAGTGGCCAGCAGCAGATTAAATATAGCTCACACCAGCAGATGCACATGCATACAGTTCATATCCCCTGTTGACTTTTGCTTGAAAAGTAAACGATTCCTTGATTATGAAAATATTTGCTGATACATTTTCTGTCCGTTCACTAATTATTAATTGTTTCAGCTTGAATTCCTGTACGGACGCTATTTATTTGTCTGTGAACGTTTTGACCAACTAAAGACACAACTTCAAGAAATGCTGCATTTTATTAATTTAATGTATTTATTAATTTTATTTATCCATTTAATTTATTATTTTGGTTACATGTATGTGTATCTTTTTTGTATATATATATATATATGTGTATATATGTGTGTGCATATACTGTGCACACATATACGTATCAACTTTTTTGTCCCGTTCTTCACTTTCACCTGGTGATTTGTTTTATGCATTTATCTAGAAAATGTATAAACATTTGGTTAAAAAATAAAGAAATGCTGCATATATCATTATTTGTGTCAAAATACACAATGATTTCTAACTATTCACGCAAAAATAAACCAACAATAAACACATGATTGTTGGGCCTAAGCTGTGACACAAATCTGCGCTGATCTTTTCATTTAATTTGCTCTCAGTCTGATTCACTGAGACAGAGACTAATTACGCAATCACGGACTGGGACTGAGTTTAAATGCGTTTAGCGTTTTGAGCGCGAGGCTACAAGGGGAAAGTTCACAGTTTGGTATTTTGTCTGCGATCAAGAAACTCGGTAACGAAAATCCCAACGATCCTGAAATAGAAACGCTCCTTAAAGAGATGTTGAAGACACTACAGGGGAATAGGGTTAAAATATTAACTAATATATATCATCATGAAACTTCCCCAGTTGATTACTTACATCAATACAATTATTATGTGTATTGCAAGTTTTCTTCAATGTTTTGTTTAAATAAGAAAATGAGGCATTCTCTACCGGTAACTTTTGGTGAATTTAGGAGAAATCTACAGACGCAAACAGACAAAGTAGTAAAATAAAACCCCTGAATGTGTATTTTGAATGTTTTCTTCCCACTCGTCTGATAGAAGACTCTCAAAAATGACCAGTGCATTAAGAAAAACCTAAATTGAATATACATATTTGGGTTTAGCCATATCAAGACATCGCCTTGGGTCATGAGAAAATTAGATTTGTCTCTATTTTCTAACATTTTACAGATGAAACGTTAGCAGAGAGCAGCTGATGGGTCTGTTGCATCATCTTCCCCGCCTGCAGTCGTCTGAGCAGCTTAACTAAAAGATCATCACAACCTCCAGCGTGAAGGCAATAAAGCACGAGAGCTCACGTACATGCGAACAAAATGGCCCTCTTGTAATTAGCTCTGACCGTTTGAGGGATTCTGCACTCGGGGAGCGATTCATTAAGCCTCGTTTCAAACGGGAGGAGATAAAAGTCACTAAAGTTCACTCTCTACGAGGATCCGTTTTGCATGAAACATGTCTCTGCCTCTGAAGTTTAATTGCGGCCTCTGTGGTTATTATTAATATTTGGAACGCCATTTTAAAAGGCCGTTTTCTCTCCATGAGTTTGTTCTCAGACTCTGATCCAGAAATCTCCACTTCAGCAGCTCTTACATCCACTAAACTTTACACTGTCATTCCTACATATATATATATATATATATATATATATATATATATATATATAATATATATATATATATATAAGGGGTTTGTTCATATAATATTCACAACCTGATTGTGAACAGCATTGCATTCCTAAAAACATGGAGAAAATGGATTAGTTTTGTCGCTGTTGAATGAAGAGATTCTCCATAATTCCCTCTGTAAAAACCTTTGACTCTAACATGTCGACACAATGAATAAGTTGCTTAATAATGACACTTTAGAAAACTTGTAACACAGAAGATAATTGCCTTAATGGAGGTAATCACCTGGAGGCAGTTTCATGTTCATATCTATTACCGTAAAAAGCTGGGTTACAAGCCGCTACTACCTTCGATGGTTGTCCCCGCTGTAGCAAGCTAGCGCTGCTGCTAGCTCCCCGCTGCTGCTGCTAGCTCCCAGCTGCTACTGCCCCTCTGCCCCTCTGCCCCTCTGCCCGAGTCGGGCGTCGAGCCGGGGCTGGTCCCGCTACCTTCAGTGGTTGTCAGGGAGCTAGCGAGAGCTAGCGGAAGTTAGCGGGGAACTAGCAGCAGCGCTAGCTGGCTAGTTAGCGGGGAACTAGCAGCAGCGCTAGCTGGCTACAGCGGGGAACTATTGGTTACAATGGACCAACGGACTAATGAAGTAATGGTTTCTCTTTATTCCACCCAGTCCTCTGGTACTCTGTGTGCGTCTGTGCTTCTGCTTCACGGTGGAAACACAACACGGGGTCGATGCCCGATGCCGAGAGAAAGAACCGGCGAGGGGAAAGAGGCGTAAAAGTAGGTCAGACCACATCCACACTCATCCAGTCGTACACGACCTCTGACGACCTCTCACACGTCATCCTGCAAGACTCTGTGGAGACTAAACACACGGCTGCACACAGATTTATTTTGTAAAACCTCTTCGTTGATACCAAACAATCCGTCTCACTTTTTTTTTGGGATGCACAAAACCCTTTTTTTGTCATTTCAATGTGAAATGATATCTAAAAAACATTTAGGTTCTCCACAGATTCCGATATTCAATGCTTTCAAACACAAAAGGACCGACATCCTCTCAGAGTGAAGCTAAACACACATTTCCTCTCTCGCCCATCTCGTCTTCCTCTCCCTCTAATCTCTCACACTAGCCCTCCTCTCCCCTGCGCTCCGTGGACGAGATGCGCCGCTATTATCTCCGGCCGGCGGGTTATTAACGGATCGCCGACGTATCAGACCAAACACGGATCCAATGGTTGCCATGGGAACTGCATCCGCAGCAGCCCCAGAAGAGGAGGGAGGGAGGGAAAGAGAGAGAGAGAGAGAGAGAGGATGGGAAGGAGGGAGGGAGGAGGATGAGGAGAAGTGGAATGAAAAACAAGAGGGGGAGGGAGAAGCAGTGGGGAAGGTGATTAATGGAGAAAGAGGAAATAGAGAAGGAGGGATGGAGGAGGAGAGAGAGGAAGAGGAGGAGGAGAGAGGAGGAAGAGGAGGAGCCCACTTCTATCACTCGGAAATATTTGATTCAGCAGAAAAGGTGACCTTGGTGAGGAAGACAAAGGCCTCTCTCTCTCTCTCTCTCCCTCCTCCTCACCTCTCTCTCTACCTCTCCCTCTCTCTCTCCCTCCCTCCTCCTCCTTGCTCTCTCTCTCCCTCTCTCAGTTTGTTGCTTTTAAACATTAATTTATCTCTGCAGCTAAAGCAACAGATGCAATGCTTTCAAAAATCATAAGGACATAAATAGATTGCCTTATTTTAAAGATTATATATATATATATATATATATATATATATATATATATATATATATATATATACACACACACATATATATATATATACACATATATATATATACACACACACACACACACACAGAGTACTTCATATCACTACGCACCTTTTGCCACTCTGTTTTAGAGATTGTGATTTATTATCACACATTTATTCATCGGCCATGTGACCAAACCACATAAAATCATGTTCTTTGTTAGTTAAGTAAACAGATGTAAAATGTGGGGTCGGTGTAACTTGAGATATCTCATCTTCTACATCTCTTCTCCAAAACATGTTTGCATCGTTTTCCTTCTCTTCCTTCCACCTCGACCTCACTCTCGCTCTCTGTGTTTCCTCCTCTGTTCTCAATCCAGTTTCCTTCTCCTCAACTTTAAAGCCGGCCGGCTTAGCGCTCCCTCAAATCCCTTCTGCAGCGTCAGGAGGAAACATGGCGGGCGGGGGCTAAACGTTCAAGTCTTCAGGGAGAGAGGAGGCAAGGGCAGAAGCAGAATATGACCACATCACTCTGACAGATCAATGAAGGCTGTGGACTTCACGCTACTGCTGACTCATGCTGTACGGGGGTGGGGGTGAAGGAGAGGAAGCAAGGGAGCGAGTGGGAGGAGGCAGGAGGACAAAAGGTTGGTGGTGGAGGTTAGAGGACAGTAAGAACGGAGAAAGAATGGACGGATGCTTGAAGACGGACACGAGGCAGGTAAACATCTGTCACGGGGACAGATGTCCTCATGCCGCAATAAACTTTGATTAATTCAACTACTCCCTAATCCAGGAAACAAAGAGAAGAAGAAGCAAAATGCTGCAAAAAGATCTGGTTGTTTGTTTTTCTAACTCTTGGTGCTTTTAGAGACGGCAACATGTCTGCCAGTCAGTCGGCATCAGAGGATAAATATGTTGGAGTGGTGAGTCCCTGACCAGTATGGAGCTAAAGGACATTACCACTAAAGAGCCATAGAGCTGATGAACATCAGCATGTTGTCATGTTCAGCACGCTGACGCCAGCATTGTGCCTCACAAAGCTGCTGACGCGGCTCGTTTCCTTCCAAAGACGTTACAGTTTTACTACTTCGGGCCTTCGTCTCTCTTTGATCGCTGCTGCTCGCAGTGAATCTTTTGAATTCGTCCATAAACTGGAAGAAAACTCAAGATTCACAATTGTTTTTTACTTCTTTAAAGACTTCAATGTTTTACTGCACTGGTCACTGTTCATCCGTTTCTCCAGTGGAAGAACAAACAACCATCTAAAAACACAAAGATATTTAATTTGAAATGGTGTTAAGACACAGAGAACAAGCTGGAAAAGCTGATGAGCTCAGGGAGTAAAGAACAATTAATAATTCATCACAATCATTGCTGGATGTATTGAACCTCTAAAAGGGTTTTGGTGACGACTACAACGTCTGCTCAGATCACTTTGTTCTACCTCTAAATTGTGTTCAAACTTCTTATTTAGGAATAGTTTTAGTTCAGTTGCTTATTACAGGGTTCATACACATTTTGAAACACAGTTCATACACTTTAAACCAAATTTCCATGACCAAACATTTTGTGAAATCTCGGTGTGAGATAATTTAGTATTTAAACTAACAATGAGAAGCATACAGTAAACCTTAAATGAGAGAGACAATAGTTTGATTAAAAGAATAAACATTCATATAGATGCCTGTATGGATGCCTGCTTATATTCTGAGCGTCTTTCTTTTAAAAGCATATTCATTATTTCAAACTCGGCGTAAATGAACGACATGAACACATGAATATAACACTTTTACATGACTTTTACTAAACTTTTGGAGATTATTTTTTTTCAAGGGCTTTTCCAGACCTGGAAATAACCATTTTAAAATTATTCCATGACTTTTCCAGGTTTTCCATGACCGTAAGAACCCTGTTATTAAATAAAAAAGATATAAGACAATCTTGTCAATATGTCTCACACACACACACACACACACACACACACACACACACACACACACACACACACACACACACACACACCAAACTGTTGCTGCAGAAACAGTCCTCAGTTGCTTTTTCTAAGAAACCGATTACACGATTCGGGAACAACAGCGGCGCGAAGACGGAGGAGATTACGTGAAGCGGGGATTTACCTCGGCCTCGAGGTCATGCGAGCGCGGAGAGAGAACGCTTCCCGTAAAACAACACACTTTACACAACGTCAACAGGATCTAAGCACATTAACGTGACACAATCCCCACTTTTCTTTGGCGACAGAATATTTCTGCATCAAGAACGAGCGAAATCTTGTTTAAAACTGCAGAGAATGAATAATTCAACTCGGGAGCTATTTTTACATCCAGGTCTCAGCAGGGGAGACGGGGTGAAGCGGAGTGGAGGTGTGTGAGGAGATGGATCGAGGAGTCGCAAGACACTCGAATACGTCGGGTGTTACGCCTCCACGTTGGCTCATAAGGATGGAGGCTCCTACGAGGCGGCCATGATAGAAGGAAAGGTGCTTCCATGATGGAAGGAAAGGTGCTTCCATGATGGAAGGAAAGGTGCTTCCATGATGGAAGGACAGGTGCTTCCATGATGAAGGAAAGGTGCTTCCATGATGAAGGAAAGGTGCTTCCATGATGGAAGGAAAGGCGTGGCCATGATGAAGGAAAGGTGCTTCCATGATGGAAGGAAAGGTGCTTCCATGATGGAAGGAAAGGTGCTTCCATGATAAAAGGAAAGGTGCTTCCATGATGGAAGGAAAGGTGCTTCCATGATGAAGGAAAGGTGCTTCCATGATGGAAGGAAAGGTGCTTCCATGATGGAAGGAAAGGTGCTTCCATGATAAAAGGAAAGGTGCTTCCATGATAGAAGGAAAGGTGCTTCCATGATGGAAGGAAAGGCGTGGCCATGATGAAGGAAAGGTGCTTCCATGATGAAGGAAAGGTGCTTCCATGATAAAAGGAAAGGTGCTTCCATGATGGAAGGAAAGGTGCTTCCATGATGGAAGGAAAGGCGTGGCCATGATGAAGGAAAGGTGCTTCCATGATGAAGGAAAGGTGCTTCCATGATAAAAGGAAAGGTGCTTCCATGATGGAAGGAAAGGCGTGGCCATGATGAAGGAAAGGTGCTTCCATGATGAAGGAAAGGTGCTTCCATGATGAAGGAAATGTGCGGCCATGATAAAAGGAAAGGTGCTTCCATGATGAAGGAAAGGCGTGGCCATGATGGAGGAAAGGTGCTTCCATGATGGAAGGAAAGGTGCTTCCATGATGGAAGGAAAGGTGCTTCCATGATGAAGGAAAGGTGCTTCCATGATAAAAGGAAAGGTGCTTCCATGATAAAAGGAAAGGTGCTTCCATGATGAAGGAAAGGTGCGGCCATGATAAAAGGAAAGGTGCGGCCATGATAAAAGGAAAGGTGCTTCCATGATAAAAGGAAAGGTGCTTCCATGATAAAAGGAAAGGTGCTTCCATGATAAAAGGAAAGGTGCTTCCATGATGAAGGAAAGGTGCTTCCATGATAAAAGGAAAGGTGCTTCCATGATGAAGGAAAGGTGCTTCCATGATAAAAGGAAAGGTGCGGCCATGATAAAAGGAAAGGTGCTTCCATGATAAAAGGAAAGGTGCTTCCATGATAAAAGGAAAGGTGCTTCCATGATAAAAGGAAAGGTGCTTCCATGATGAAGGAAAGGTGCTTCCATGATAAAAGGAAAGGTGCTTCCATGAGGAAGGAAAGGTGCTTCCATGATGAAGGAAAGGTGCTTCCATGATGGAAGGAAAGGTGCTTCCATGATGGAAGGAAAGGTGCGGCCATGATAAAAGGAAAGGTGCTTCCATGATGAAGGAAAGGCGTGGCCATGATGGAGGAAAGGTGCTTCCATGATAGAAGGAAAGGTGCTTCCATGATGGAAGGAAAGGTGCTTCCATGATGGAAGGAAAGGTGCTTCCATGATGGAAGGAAAGGTGCTTCCATGATGGAAGGAAAGGTGCTTCCATGATGGAAGGAAAGGTGCTTCCATGATGGAAGGAAAGGTGCTTCCATGATGGAAGGAAAGGTGCTTCCATGATGAAGGAAAGGTGCGGCCATGATAAAAGGAAAGGTGCTTCCATGATAGAAGGAAAGGTGCGGCCATGATAAAAGGAAAGGTGCTTCCATGATAAAAGGAAAGGTGCTTCCATGATAGAAGGAAAGGTGCTTCCATGAGGAAGGAAAGGTGCTTCCATGATGAAGGAAAGGTGCTTCCATGATAGAAGGAAAGGTGCTTCCATGATGGAAGGAAAGGTGCTTCCATGATGGAAGGAAAGGTGCTTCCATGATGGAAGGAAAGGTGCTTCCATGATGGAAGGAAAGGTGCTTCCATGATGAAGGAAAGGTGCGGCCATGATAAAAGGAAAGGTGCTTCCATGATAAAAGGAAAGGTGCTTCCACGATAGAAGGAAAGGTGCTTCCATGATAGAAGGAAAGGTGCTTCCATGATGAAGGAAAGGTGCTTCCATGATGAAGGAAAGGTGCTTCCATGATAGAAGGAAAGGTGCGGCCATGATAAAAGGAAAGGTGCTTCCATGATGAAGGAAAGGTGCTTCCATGATAGAAGGAAAGGTGCGGCCATGATAAAAGGAAAGGTGCTTCCATGATAGAAGGAAAGGTGCTTCCATGATGGAAGGAAAGGTGCTTCCATGATGGAAGGAAAGGTGCTTCCATGATGGAAGGAAAGGTGCTTCCATGATGGAAGGAAAGGTGCTTCCATGATGAAGGAAAGGTGCTTCCATGATAGAAGGAAAGGTGCGGCCATGATAAAAGGAAAGGTGCTTCCATGATAGAAGGAAAGGTGCGGCCATGATAAAAGGAAAGGTGCTTCCATGATAAAAGGAAAGGTGCTTCCATGATAGAAGGAAAGGTGCTTCCATGAGGAAGGAAAGGTGCTTCCATGATGAAGGAAAGGTGCTTCCATGATGGAAGGAAAGGTGCTTCCATGATGGAAGGAAAGGTGCGGCCATGATAAAAGGAAAGGTGCTTCCATGATGAAGGAAAGGCGTGGCCATGATGGAGGAAAGGTGCTTCCATGATAGAAGGAAAGGTGCTTCCATGATAGAAGGAAAGGTGCTTCCATGATGGAAGGAAAGGTGCTTCCATGATGGAAGGAAAGGTGCTTCCATGATGGAAGGAAAGGTGCTTCCATGATGAAGGAAAGGTGCGGCCATGATAAAAGGAAAGGTGCTTCCATGATAGAAGGAAAGGTGCGGCCATGATAAAAGGAAAGGTGCTTCCATGATAAAAGGAATGGTGCTTCCATGATAGAAGGAAAGGTGCTTCCATGAGGAAGGAAAGGTGCTTCCATGATGAAGGAAAGGTGCTTCCATGATAGAAGGAAAGGTGCTTCCATGATGGAAGGAAAGGTGCTTCCATGATGGAAGGAAAGGTGCTTCCATGATGGAAGGAAAGGTGCTTCCATGATGGAAGGAAAGGTGCTTCCATGATGGAAGGAAAGGTGCTTCCATGATGAAGGAAAGGTGCGGCCATGATAAAAGGAAAGGTGCTTCCATGATAAAAGGAAAGGTGCTTCCATGATAGAAGGAAAGGTGCTTCCATGATAGAAGGAAAGGTGCTTCCATGATGAAGGAAAGGTGCGGCCATGATGAAGGAAAGGTGCGGCCATGATAAAAGGAAAGGTGCTTCCATGATGAAGGAAAGGTGCTTCCTTTTTGTGCGTTTGTATACGTCAATGTGAGCTAAGGTGACACAGTCATCCTCCACTGGGATTAAACCACGGGATCAAAGTCATGCATGAAATCACCTCATTCACTCACACACACACACACACACACACACACACACACACACACACACACACACACACACACACACACACACACACACACACACCTTTCTTTTGCTGCAGCTTCTGTTTCACATTATATTTTTTGGAGGGTTAATTCAACACAACAGCGTCTTCCTGATGGAGCCGGAGGATCATTTGAACCTTTTGAAAACGTACAAACAAAGAGTGGAGTAGATTTCCTGCAGCAGGACTGACCTCATGTGAGCTGAGCTCAAGTTAAATACATTAACATATCCAACATCATGAAACACACACAACATGCTGACAGCTGGATTAACAGCAAAAACCAGAGAGTCGTCTCCTCAGGATGTGATGAATACGTTCAGAACATCTGGGAATAAAAAGCTCGTCTCTGTAATCCTATTTTTTTTAAAACAGGCAAAACATTCTCCCACTTTGTGGTAATCAAGAAGAGAGGATTTTTTTTTTTTGTGCGTGACACATTGAAGAGTTATCTGCTATTCTGGCAGCACACACACACACACACACACACACACACACACACACACACACACACACACACACACACACACACAGTCTCTTCTAAATATAGGCTTCAACAGCAGCACAGCCTTAAATATTTTATCGCCTCCTCTCCAGAAATGAAGAAGGAGGGGAGCCAGGGGAGGAAAAAGAGGGGGAAGATTGAGAGAGATGAAGTGTTGTGGTGGAGGGGGGGGGGGGGGGGGGGGGGGGCTTGATATCAGACTGAGATCAAAAGGGGAAACAGTCAAAAATAGGAAGCAGAACAAAACGTCACGGAGAATGAAGGATGGAGGGAGAAAGGGAGAAAGGGAGGAGGGAGACATGGGGATCTAGTCCCCGCCTCCCTTTTATGTGAAATAAAGAGGAAGTGCTTCTGAATTTCTATCAGATCAGATCAGAGAGTCGTCTTCTCCTCTTCCTGTGTGAGGGATGCCGGAAGCTCTGCATCGCTTCAGTCCGAAGCAACGTGCTATCGCTGCTGTTTTCTTTTCATGAATAAAAAAAGAAGCAGCCATGACACTGTCTAAAAAATTAAAAGCACTAAATAAAAAAATGAAATACGAATTCAAGACAGATTAACGCCAAACAGATTTGGAAACTGTCAAAAATCAAAAGAGTGAAGCGTCCCGCTGCAGCAGAGCAGAGAGGTTTCCTCCTGTTGCTGTGTTGACCTCGCTGTCACTGAGGAGGAGAGAGGGTTGCTCCAGTTGCTGGTGTTGTTGCTGGTGTTGTTTTTGTTGTTGCTTGTGCTGTTTTTGTTGTTGCTTGTGTTGCTGTTGATGTTTTTGTTGCTTGTGTTGCTTGTGCCGTTTGTGTTGCTCGTGTTGCTGTTGATGTTTTTGTTGCTTGTGTTGCTGTTGTTGGTCTTGTTGTTTTTGTTGTTGCTTGTGTTGCTTGTGTAGTTTGTGTTGCTTGTGTTGCTGTTGTTGCTCGTGTTGTTTTTGTTGCTCGTGTTGCTTGTGTAGTTTTTGTTGCTTGTGTTGTTTTTGTTGCTTGTGTTGATGTTGTTGTTGCTGTTGATGTTTTTGTTGCTTGTGTTGCTGTTGTTGCTCGTGTTGTTTTTGTTGCTCGTGTTGCTTGTGTAGTTTTTGTTGCTTGTGTTGTTTTTGTTGCTTGTGTTGATGTTTTTGTTGCTTGTGTTGCTTGTGTTGCTCGTGTTGCTTGTGTTGCTGTTGATGTTTTTGTTGCTTTTGATGTTTTTGTTGCTTGCGTTGCTGTTGATGTTTTTGTTGCTGTTGATGTTTTTGTTGCTTGTGTTGCTTGCGTTGCTGTTGATGTTTTTGTTGCTGTTGATGTTTTTGTTGCTGTTGATGTTTTTGTTGCTTGTGTTGCTTGCGTTGCTGTTGATGTTTTTTGTTGCTTGTGTCGTTTGTGTTGCTGTTGATGTTTTTGTTGCTTGTGTCGTTTGTGTTGCTGTTGATGTTTTTGTTGCTTGTGTCGTTTGTGTCGCTTGTGCTGCTTGTGTTGCTGCTGTAAGCCCCCCCCCCCCCGCTCGCTGTGTGCACACCGTGCCCTGTGCAGCGGGCTGAAGGAGAGATAAAGGTTGAAGCCACATCTGCAGCGGCGCTGCTGCATGCGGGGAGATCACGCGGCGCGGACACACAAACGTGAGCGCGGCCGCATGCGCTTTGCCTCCCAGGAATCAACCCCCACCCCGTGCACGCACACACACACACACACACACACACACACACACACACACACACACACACACACACACACACACACACACACACACACACGCTCTTTGTTCTGTCGGCGGTGTTGGTGATGGATGAGTCATTACAGGAGGCCGGGTCCTTCTCAGCCCGACACCTACAGAGAAAATGACTCCACAATGGAGCAAGATAACATCACAGGGTGGAGAAGACGGAGCACACAGAAGCTACACACACACAATCCTACACACACACACACACCCCAAGATAAGCAGACACATCTGTCTGCATGCACAAACACTGTCCGTCTAACACACACACACACACACACACACAGAGAGACAAACACACACACACACACATATACAGAGAGAGAGAGAGAGACAGAGAGACACAGAGAGAGAGACAGGCAAACACACACACACACACACACACACACACACACACACACACAGAGAGAGAGAGAGAGACAAACACACACACAAACAGAGAGGGAGCGAGACAAAGACACACAGAGAGAGACAAACACAAACACACACACACACACACACACACACACACACACACAGAGAGAGAGAGAGAGAAACACACACAGACAAACACACACACACACGCACAGAGAGACAAACACACACACACACACACACACACACACACACACACACACACACACACAGAGACAAACACACACACACACACACACACAGCGAGAGAGACAAACACACACACACACACAGCGAGAGAGAGAAACACACACACACACACACACACACACACACAAACAGAGAGGGAGAGAGAGAGACAAAGACACACAGAGAGAGACAAAGACACACACACACACACACACACACACACACACACACACACACACACACACACACACACACACACACACACACACACACGTACACACACAGCGAGAGAGACAAACACACACACACACACACACACACACACACACACACACGTCATTAAACTGTCAGCAGAAGAGATCTGAAAACAAATGAATTCTTTTTTTTTTTGTCTCAATCAGAGAGTTTACTTCACGACAAGATGGCGGTTCACTCTGGATTGACGCAGGTTTTGGTGTTTCTCTCGTTGAAGGGATGCTTGATGTAGATTTGGTGACGTTTTTTTATTTCGAATGAGTTGAAATGTCTGAACAACCATCAGAATAAATAATACAAAATGTGACTTTTCATCCAATACTTTTTTTTAATAAACAAAGAAATGCAAAACTGATGATATTCTCCATCTTCTGTTTGACACGACGCCTCACAGAGCAGCTAGCGCCGCTGGAGACTCTGAATTCTTTATCGGACGCCATTAGAATCCTCGTTATTGGCTAAATATTGCGACACGATTAACAAGCAAAATGAACGCCGGCCTTCACCGCGTCGCGTCGCTGAGCTCAGATTAAGTGAATATGAGGGTTCAAGGGAGGAGAGCCGACCGTGCCCTCCATCTGCCCCATAATCCTCTGCAACCGGTCACACCGCCAACATCACACATCTGGGCCAACACGGCTGGATCTGACGTCGTGAGAAGGTTTTTGTTATTTTAGACGGCATCTTGTTCTGTAAAGCTGCTGGAAGTTAAACTAAAGGACTGGGTTTAAGTGAGGACAATATGCTCTAAATGCAAAATATGAGGCCTCTACCTTCACCTTAAAGTTACCTTTAATCTGCAAACTGTGTCCATGTCACGGTAGCTCTTTATAATTACACACTATTTAGCATTAGTAAAGCACGAGTAAACACTTAAATCATCATTTATAAAGCAATGTTCCAACATGAACACTCATTAGCAACTCATTAGTATGCAGTTCTTAAACAGTTAACTATTATGCGTTTCATGATTATGAAAACCCACTTTATAAATGATGGATGCCCCATTTGTAAATTAAGTATTAAGGATTTATAGATGATTAATAAGATAATTTATAAAGAGTTAGTAAAAGATATGCACTAATCAGGGTTCATACACATTTTGATCAATGGATTTCCATGACTTTTCACCAAATTTCCATGACTTTTCACCAAATTTCCATGACTTTTCCATAACTTTTCACCAATTTCCATAACTTTTCACCAAATTTCCATGACTTTTCCATAACTTTTCACCAATTTCCATAACTTTTCACCAAATTTCCATGACTTTTCACCAAATTAACATTGGTCAAAAATGGATTTAAAAAATGGCTTTAAACCAAATGTCCATGACCAAACATTTAGTGAAATCTGGGTGTAAACATGAAAAAGTGAGTAAATGTAGTATTTAAACTAACAATGAGAATACAAAACCTTAAATGACTCAAATGAATGAGAGACAATAGTTTGATTAAAAGAATAAACATTTATATAGATGCCTGTATGTATGCCTGCTTATATTTTGAGCGTCTTTCTTTTAAAAGCATATTAATTATTTCAAACTCAGCGTAAATGAACGACATGAACACATGAATATAACACATTTACATGACTTTTACAACACTTTTGGGATTTTCTTTTCTTTAAAGGACTTTTCCTGGCCTGGAAATAACCATTTTAAAATTGAATGACTTTTCCAGGTTTTCCATGACCGTAAAAACCCTGACTAATGGTTAGGGACTATGTTAACATGTGCTTTATAAACGTGTTTTAATACTGTTATTCATGGTTAATTCAGGAAGTTACTAGTCATTAGTTAAGTATTTTGTGTGACCCTAGCTAAAGTGAGGACTATCTATGCTTTACTCATGCTCAATAGTGTGTAGTTATTATATTTAAAGCATTTAGAGACATTCAACACCTGAATAAACCTGTTTCTCGCCACTTGTTGCCCCCCAGACCGCTCACCTCTTGAAGTGGCTAAGCAGGGTGCCGACCAGCTCCCCGATGCGGCTCTCGTTGGCGGGCACCAGGCCCTGCAGGCACACCACCAGGTCCCTGCTGTCCTTGGTGTGGAACACCACCAGCTGGTCCTTCCCAGGGGACACGCTCACTCCCGTCACCTGGGACGGCGAGAGAGAGAGAGAGGACACACGAGTAAACACAGGTAAACATGTACACAGAGTCACATGACCAGCTGGAGAGTTTGAGGTGACGCAAACCCAGAGGACGTGAATGCTCTGAGGATGCTGCACCAAGGAAGTGACTGAGTGACGTAGAGACGCTGTATTAGCCTCTGTTAGAGACCTGTCAATCACCTGGTAGCCCCGCCCCTAAAGCGTCCTCTGCTTTATGGTCTGTTTGACTCTAAATGATCATAATTTACTAAATGAACATCATGCTGTATTGAAGAAGACTTGAAACTAGAGATTGAGACATAAACTCATGTTTACAATGTTTACTGAGGGAATACATCAAGAGAGAAGTAGAGTCACTTATATAGACTTCTATACAACCAGAGGAGTCACCCCCTGGTGGTCAGGAGAGAGAATGCAGCTTTAACACATGGAGCATAGACTTCTATACAACCAGAGGAGTCACCCCCTGGTGGTCAGGAGAGAGAATGCAGCTTTAACACATGAAGCATAGACTTCTATACAACCAGAGGAGTCACCCCCTGGTGGCCAGGAGAGAATATAGCTTTAACACATGAAGCATATACTTCTATACAACCAGAGGAGTCGCCCCCTGGTGGTCAGGAGAGAGAATGCAGCTTTAACACATGAAGCATAGACTTCTATACAACCAGAGGAGGAGTCGCCCCTGGTGGTCAGGAGAGAGAATGCAGCTTTAACACATGAAGCATAGACTTCTATACAACCAGAGGAGTCATCCCCTGGTGGTCAGGAGAGAATGTAGCTTTAACACATGAAGCATATATTTATATACAACCAGAGGAGTCGCCCCCTAGTGGTAACTAGCGAGAATGCAGCTTTAAGACATGAAGCATGGACTTCTATACAACCAGAGGAGTCGCCCCCTGGTGGCCAATAGAGAGAATGCAGCTGGAAGATGCTTCAGCATTGGCTTCTCTTTTCAGAATCGGAGGTTGGTGTCCGATTTTGAGTATCGAATAAATCTTTTGTTTGAGTTGGAGACAACTAAGACGAGATGATGACACAACTTTGACGATATTCACATGCAATATGGATGCATTAAAGTTTAATATATTCTGATGACTAAAACAGTTTTCATTCAAATGTATAATACATGGATGTGTTACCTACTTTAGCACGTTTAGTTTTTATTTCTGATGCTACATTAAATGTGAATATACCATTTTGTGTTTCACATTGAAACGCTTGTAAAAACGTATACCACTGTTCTGGTGTTCTCAGTGTCTGTGGTTTCTCCCACTCAAGGCCTAAATCAGCACTTGCAGTAAAGATTTATTGATCTTTATCCCAACGGTCCAATTGAATTTCCCCCACTCGGCGCTCCCAAACGACGCCCCAACGGAAAGCCTCCAGGCTGAGAGGGGGATCCCAGTTTTGCGGTTGGATTGTTTATCTTTACAGGTCTTCAAAGTCGAAACAACAGGATGAAACCAATATCCTGATAGGTAAACACCTCTCAGGAGAAGGAGCTCATTAAACCCCTGTTCCTTTGTTTTTTACACCATTATCTCGCTTGCTTTTAGCTTTCCTCCATCTCCTCCGTCTCCTTCGTCCTTCCAGCCGATCCAGACATTTATTTCTCTCTTAATTTGTCTTCCCGAGCCGAGCTGCGGCGCTGCGCGTTGAGCAAACCGCCACAGGGCAGCCAGTCAGGTGCATTAACATCCACTCAGCAGACTGCAACGCAGACAAGTTCCCATCTGGGGAGGACGGGCGCAGACAGGTTGCATCCGCCGGCTAAACAACTTTGCCGGCGTATTCAGCTCCAATGTGACGCCCGCGACTTCCAAAAACAAACACTTCACGTAATCACCGTGAATTAAAGCCTACAGCCATGCCTCCCTGTCTAGCAACCCACCCGCAGTTAATTACATGGAGCCGATTACATTTACATTTATATTAAAGGCCTAATTGATTGGAACGACAGTCGGCGTTCTAATGAGTCGGGTAATGATACGTTCAGATTCTTTTCCTTGTCTAATTTTTTTTGTCTCGATTCCCCAAATCAGTTTTACCCCGAGTATGAAATGTGTTCGAGGCGTTTATCTGCCCAGCCATCTGTTCAAGCGCTCGTCTGGCAAATGGGTGAAAACTTGAGGAGGTTTTTCATTAGTCCAACTCATTTGTGTTGAAAACTAAAAGGCCGCCGCACACCGAGAAGACGCTGATCTCGCCGGCTTATTGCTCGTCAGATGGGGTCTTACATTAGAAATGTTAGATTGTGCAATATACTTCATTTTCAACCAAATGTTACATCCAGGTTTTTTCCTTTATTTGTGTAATGGGATAGTGAACTAAATATCTTTGGGTTCTCGACTGCTGGTCGCCTTGTGATGGCCATTTTCACTATGTTCTTACATTACATGGACAAAATTACTAATGTAGAAATTAATCAGGAGCTTAGTTGAAGTCTTAATTATGGTGTAAATTGGAAACAAATGCTAACGGACAAATTATGTATTTTAGAGATGCTGCTTAAACGGTGCTAAATAAAAAAAAATATGACTTTGAATGTTGGATTGTGATTGTGTGGGATTGCCTCCACGTGGCTCTCAACATGGCGACGGCCGGGCCCAGCAGCTCGCAGCTAACGGTCTAACGGTGCTAACTGCTCTAACGGTGCTAACTGCGCTAACTGCTCAAATGATGCTAACTGCTCTAACGGTGCTAACTGCTCTAACTGCGCCAACGGTGCTAACTGCTCTAACAGTGCTAACTGCGCTAACTGCTCTAACAGTGCTAACTTTGCTAACTGCTCTAACGGCGCTAACGGCCCTAACGGTGCTAACTGCGCTAACGGTACAAACTGCGCTAACGGTACAAACTGCGCTAACGGTACAAACAACGACAACAGTGCCGACAACGTTTTATTATGTTTGTCCATCCTGTTTACGTGACACGGGAGGTTTCTTCCATATAACAAGTGGACGTAGTCGTTGTGAACGGCTGTTTTGAAGCCTCGAGTTCAGCATTTGGGCCGTCGCCATCTTGTTTTTTTTTGCAACCAGTGAACAGGAAGAGACCATATTTGGACAGCGGAGAAGTGACGTAGGCTGTATACGGCTTTGGTGGCGACCTGTCAATCACAAGGTAGCCCCGCCCTAACGCATACACTGCTTTATGGTCTATTCGACTCTAAATGGACCACCTTTCCTCTGTTTTTTTTGGGGGGGGAATTTTTTATTTTCTCTGAGTTGAGGGTCTCAGGACGGAGGGTGTCGTGTGCTGTACAGATTATAAAGCCTCTTGAGGACACTTTGTGATATTAGGCTGCATAAATAAAACATACATGGCGCTTCTTTTCTCTTTTCTTTCTATTAAACTACTAAATAAATCTGAAAAAATGTGGGAGTTGTATGCATCTTACAGCTCTGCTATGTTGCCTTTTTTTATTTTTTCATCCCGATTGGCTCAAGGAGGACATTACTAATTTAACATTTTAGTTTGAGGAGGACTGCACCAACATGTTGCATTTAGAAATGCAACATGTTCCCAAACAATACACACAAGTGGGTGTATTTTGGTGAAAGCACTACTTGACAACGTGTCGTGGTCGATGAGCGGACTGGACCACAGTGCTCATGAGGACCGAACCCGAGCAGCAGGTTCTCCCGGTGTTTCCTTATATAACGCATCCTGTACAGATAGATGTGGGGGGGTTAAAAAGCAGCGGGAGCAAAGGGTGATTAAGTTAATATGATATAATGAGCTACGCCGCTGTGAGGGCATCAGTGAGCCAAGCCAGAGATGTTTACAGGGCAAAAAAAAAAAAACAGTCATCCGCCTCCGAGATGTTTGAATTTATGAACACAATTACGCTTCATCACCTTCTAATCCGGATCCCCTGTTCGGTGTTTTGCATAAATTATTATTATTATTTTTTTAAATCAGCTGGTTAAGAATAGGCTGCACATGTATACCGTTCATCTAAATAAACAAAAGGCAGCCGTGGGTGGAGGAGGGTGTTGGAGAAAGAACGGAAGTGAAGGGATCAACGGGTGAAGAAAAGAAAAGAAAACAGAGCCGCAGGGATCATGAATTAGCTTCACCGGGGGGACGAAACAACAAAAAAAAAAAAAAAGGAAAGCGATTTGTACACATGCCCGAACGACACCAGACATCAGCTGATCTACCCTGCCGCCCGGTATCCATGACAACGCTGTCTCCTGGGAAGTTGGCATGACAACGGCGGGAGGAGAGAAGCGGCAGCGCGAGAGCGAGCGAGCGAGCGAGAGAGAGAGAGAGAGAGAGAGAGGCGAGGTGGGGGTGGAATGGAAAAGGAAAGATGGTGAAAAACAAGGAGACGAGTAACTGAAGCAGAACGGATGTTTCGTCCATTTCCTGCACGAATAAATACGTTTTATTCAAGAAGACACGAGTGGAACGAGCTCACTGTTGCAGCCGCTCGGCGGCGAGCAGCCGGCTCTTTACCGTAACAACCAAACCGTCCATCGTGGCCTCACGCCGCCCTGCAGGAGCGGCTGCAAAAGCACACGGCACCGTTAGCCCGTCAGCGCTAATCAACAACGAGCTAACGGCTCTCTGACCTCTGTTTGACCTCCCACGGTCGATTCAGCGATGGTGACTAAAAAGAGGATGAATGACTTCCAAAATGCTGATAAATTATGTACATGTTCTATATTTATCTTATTGTCAACAAAACCCCATGAAAAGGCCGAAAACAACAATAAAAAAAGGAAAATGATGAATCTTCAAAAAGGAAGCAATGGGACTCAAACAGAGGAAATGGTGCCATTGTTGGGGACTTCTTTCAGCGGCGGATGAATCCACATTTGATGCTCTAATGGGTATTTGTGGCAGCAGGACGGTGTGTGTGTGTGTGTGTGTGTGTGTGAGAGATTTAGTCAGAATAAACGGCAGTGTGTGTTCATGGTGATGAAGGAACAACAGTCACTGATGCGTGTTTAATGGAGCTCAGTGACTCAGAGGAAGAAGGGGTATCAGGCTTTGGATCGACAGACTTGTTAGTCCTAATTTTTTTTCCGATAACAATGTTTCCGCTGTAAATGTTTTTCCCCTCCAGGACATCTTTGGTTATAATCATAGATCGTTTACAGGAAGTGGACACCTTCATCGTGACGTCACCCAGTGGTTTGACTCTAAATGACCATAATGTACTAAATGAACATCATGTTGTATTGAAGAAGACTTGAAACTAGAGATTGAGACATAAACTCATGTTTACTGAGGGAATACATCAAGAGAGAAGTAGAGTCATTTATATAGACTTCTATACAACCAGAGGAGTCGCCCCCTGGTGGTCAGGAGAGAGAATGCAGGTTTAACACATGAAGCATAGACTTCTATACAACCAGAGGAGTCGCCCCCTGGTGGTCAGGAGAGAGAATGCAGGTTTAAGATACTTTTCAGACCTGGAGGTTGCTGCCTCGTTATCGTGTGTGTGTGTTGTGTTACTCATGTTGTGTCACTGTGTGTGAAAGCTGCAAACCAAACTAGGTGTCCTTATACAACACTGATGGCTCTCCATATGCTTGGTGTGTGTGTGTGTCTCCCTGAATGAACAATAACTCAAAATCATGCTGCTCTCTCTCTACCATCTGTCTCAACTCCATCTCACTCCCAGATGCGGCGCTACAGGCTTTGGGTGTCCATCTCCGAGCTCTCCTCTAATTTTCTCTCGTCTCTGTCAGATTGAACACCGGGGCGTCTCGTCACAGTTGTCACCATCACACGCCGGCCTCAGATCTCGCTCATTTCAAGGGGGGATGGATTAACGCATCGCTCCTTCACTTCCTGTCTCATCCCCCCCCTTTACCTCCAAGGACAGTGGTGCAGAAATATCCTCAGTAGTTAGTTTACACATTCATTGAAAAGCTGCTTTCTCTTCTCTCTTCGTTCTCTTGAAAAGGAGATTTGGCGCTCCGTTTTCCTTCAACTGCACGATCCGTTTGATTTGAATGACTTCAAGAGAGAGAACATAGTGGCGCTTTTTTTAAAAGGCTGCACGAGACTGTGTTTTCATGCCATTTTTTAAATACCAGCTCTTATACGAGAATGCACTGTGTTCGGTATGCTTGCCGAGAATAAAGACATGGAATGTCAATAACATTTTTCTGAGTGTTCGCACTGCAAAATAAAGGCATCAAACAACCGTTCACGATAAAATTCTAAGACATACAATATTTTCGCAGGCGAGTAATCAAAAAGAAATCTCTGAGAAATGTCCTTGTATAGTATTTAGAAAAAGTAAGTAAAGTCATCACAAATTCATAGTATAGTAGGCAGAAAAAAAGTCATAGTCATCAGGTATAATATGTCGAAAACAGTTGTAAAAAAAGTGTAAAAAGATGAGACAAATTTACCAGTTAAATATAAAGCACTAGCAAGGAGATGGTGAGCTTAGCTTAGCATAAAGACTGGAAACAGGTGGAGACAGCTAGCCTGGGAACACAATCTCATTTAACAAGTTGCTGTTACCCGGCATGAAAGCGAACCAGCAAATTTCCCTAAAAACTAAACAACAACTGCAGCCTTTTATTTTGAAATTTTGCAATTTGTGCGAGAAAATTGAAGAAAACGAGAAAAGAAAAGAGATTCCACCTCATATGCAACAGATTCTGTCAGTGATAATGACAAAAACAAGTCGCATGATGTCAACACACACACACACACACACACGCACACACACACACACTGCCATGGAAACAGCCTCGTGTGCTGTGTGCATGTAGCAGCCTTAAAGGCCAATCACAGCGTGAATATGAATTAAAAGCGCCCAATTGTAGAGCTGAAGGGGATCTTTGCATATTGATAACGCGCTGGTGAGACGTGGAAACAGGAGATATTACAGCTGCGACCACATCCAGCAGGATGCGCAGAAGCAATGTAAACCTCAGCCAGCGAGAAGATCCTGTCGTTTATGTCTCAGTGTTGCATGAAATGAACATTTATGTTCGAAGGGCTCAAGCTGGGCTGCAAAAAATAATCGGTTGGTCTGTAAAACGTCAAGTTGTCTTGGAAAGACGACACGAGAAAGGAAAGATGAGCAAATCCTCCCATTTAAGAAGCCTAAGGAACCAAATATTTACTATTTTTGCTCATTAAATGGCCTTAATGGTCAATTAATTATCTAATAAATTGATAATAATTCTGTCAACTCGTTAATCAGCTTATTGTCTTACGAAAGCTTTTATGTGGGACTTTTTCTTATTAATCATTTCTTGCAGGATAAAAAAACAAACAATATACTGTACACTCTAATCCAAATATACATATTTAAATTCATATAATTCTGTTAAACCATTTGAAAGCAGCTTCTCTAATCTAAAATATATATTTACATTTTTTGGAAATCAGTGTTTTAAAAACACTACTGTACATTTATAGAACATTTAAACAAAGTACTTTATGAGAAGCATGTTCCATATGATCCTATTACTGCACTGGGTCTTGAATAATTAAACTATTCATACGTTTTATTCCAGTGAGTTTGAGAGCGTTCCTCCTGAAACTGTGATGAGGCAGAAGTGGAAAAGTCCTTATCACATAGTTAACTGGACCAGACTTTAAATTACTTCTGCTTTAGGTCATTTTAACTCATTTTGAAATGATTTTAACACGTTTTTGGTGGTTGTATTTCTTCATTATAGGGTGCTGTGTTTTTTTTTCTCTCCCAATATGATCTTTATTGGGTTTGTACTTGCAACTCCTCATCACACACTTACTGTGGCCGTCACAAGTAAATTCAGGATATTATCTTGATATCGACAGAAAATTAAATAATATGTTAAACGCAATAATAACAACACTTCTATCATTCTATTGAACGTTTTGTTTCTTCTTTGTCAAATGAACTTCCCACATACTATGAGAGTGAGGAGGGGAGAGAGTCTGCTCCCATAACTTTATGTATAAAATTATTAATGAGGAGTATTTACACAACATTCATATGTGTATTATTATTATTCATGTTTAAATATCATGGATATCGCCAATACCGGTATATCGGGGGACCTTTGTGTGAATAAAGTCAAAAGTGTAGATTTGATGAGACGGTTGCTTCTCTTCGCGTCTCCGTTTACAAAAGTTTATCAGAGGAAAAGAATCAGAAGATTGTTCATCTCATTCATGAGTAAATATTTTGACGTGAAGTCAAGATTCTTGTGCTTTTTCCCCCCGCAGCTTTACCTCGAGCGCATATTCATTTTTGAAGTGTGCAACATGTCGTTCAGATCCTGCATCCTAACCTGCGACACATCAGACTGTGTTTTAGTTTTGGGGATTTTCACCTGGAAGAGCTCTCCTTCCTAATAAGACAAAATATGAAACCTCTCTGGAAATCTGCAGTAAAATGCTTTGTCTAACGAGTGCTCCCTACGTTGTAAAGAGGGATGCTCTTCATGGGCTTGTACTGCTTCAGGGGGTCCATCTTGTACAGGTGTCGGTCGGTGATGAGCACGGCTCGGTCCTCCGCCTTGTGGAAGCGGTTGATCTGAAAACAAAAACACAAAGCTCCTCATTACTCAGCCCGCAGGATAAGAGACGTGTCTCAACAGCCTGCAGGGTTTAGTTTGTCTGTGCAGACGGAGGCATGTTGCGACTGTGTGCACATGGTGAGGAGTGGATGAACGCTTTAAAAAAAAGTCTCCTCCCTACCTTGCGGACGTTGCCGGAGAACAAAATCCTCATGAATTTGTCTTTCCGCTGCAGCTCGCTGGAGACCAGCGTGAACGACGAGGCCGAGTCGGGGCTGTCGCGCTTCTGTCGGCAAAAACACACAGAAAAGATGTTAAAACAAAACACTAATATAAAGGAACTCTGACTATATCGGGTGGAAAAAGATCCCTCCCTCTTATACGTACTCAAATTACATACAAACATATATTTACTCTCATTGCCCCAATGGGTCCTCACCTGAATGTTCTCTGTTCTAAACCCTCTCTAACTTTGCTCTGCTTCACTTTATCAAAGTCAACCTTTGCAGAGAGAATGTTCACATATTGTGATATGATTTGGGTTAGTGAATGTTCACATATTGTGCTATGATTTGGGTTAGAGAATGTTCACATATTGTGCTATGATTTGGGTTAGAGAATGTTCACATATTGAGCTATGATTTGGGTTAGAGAATGTTCACATATTGTGATATGATTTGGGTTAGAGAATGTTCACATATTGAGCTATGATTTGGGTTAGAGAATGTTCACATATTGTGCTATGATTTGGGTTAGAGAATGTTCACATATTGTGATATGATTTGGGTTAGAGAATGTTCACATATTGTGTATAATTTGGGTTAGAGAATGTTCACATATTGTGTATAATTTGGGTTAGAGAATGTTCACATATTGAGCTATGATTTGGGTTAGAGAATGTTCACATATTGTGCTATGATTTGGGTTAGAGAATGTTCACATATTGTGTATAATTTGGGTTAGAGAATGTTCACATATTGTGCTATGATTTGGGTTAGAGAATGTTCACATATTGAGCTATGATTTGGGTTAGAGAATGTTCACATATTGCGCTATGATTTGGGTTAGAGAATGTTCACATATTGTGTATAATTTGGGTTAGAGAATGTTCACATATTGTGCTATGATTTGGGTTAGAGAATGTTCACATATTGTGCTATGATTTGGGTTAGAGAATGTTCACATATTGAGCTATGATTTGGGTTAGAGTTTAACCTTACAGCTCCATCATTTCAAAGAAATAATCATCCTGAAAGGGATTTTTTTTTCTAGGCGGACCTGAAACCTTTTAATTTTTTGTGTGTGTCATCTTCATTTACTCTTAACCAGTAACATATAGACAGATATGTACACATCTGAACAAAATCTCACATGTGTACCTTTTATTATAACCAAGATTATTCAAATAGCCCTAGTGGTTGCAGAGATACACTCTTTCTGGTTGGGAAAATATGTGTTTTTGATGCTTGAAACTCTCCCGCCTGTACAGCAAATATGAACCCGGTTAGCTTAGCTTAGCACAAAGACTGCAAACAGGGGGAAACAGCTAGCCTGGCTCCGTCAAAGCTCTCTGCTCAACACATTGCACCTCGTTTTCAAGTCAAACGTTTAAAAAAAGACATCTGTGACTAACTAAAACATTTATTTCTTTACTAAATGTGAGGTAAAGTGAGTATTTAGATACTATATTATCAGAATAATATGGTGAATCTCAATTGTTTTATCGTGACATTAACGTTTCTTATCGCCCCGCGTCTACATAACTCACCAGGTAGTTTCCTTCCCAGGCTCTCTGCAGCCCCAAGTCGGCCCTCTGGCCCTTCAGGGCCTCCAGGCTGGCTACCTTGGCCCTCACCTGCAGGGCCTCCTCAGGAGAGAGGCCTTTGATCAGCGTCCATGCCCACCACCTGGAGGTAAACACAAAGAGAGGCGCTGAGAGCGGCAGCACGGTCGGGTCAGCGTGGGGCCCCAGCTGTACTGTACTTATTGGCCCTTAGCTCACACACCAGACAGGCTTCATTCTCTGGGAAGGCTAGTTTTCCTTCACATGGAGAGACGCAAAACAAACAGACGTGGGGATGAAAGGCAGCGATGAGTCTTTGATGGAGGAAGGAAAATCAATGAGCCCAGTGTGAGCCCGAGGCCGAAGGAAACGTGTTCAAGTGGCTTCAAACGGACTCATCTGGACGTGAAATAACACTCGAGGCCCTGGCACTCTCCAGCTGTTGGGGTCAGACCCACTTTTAGTTCAGCCAAGACAGGAAAGTGCTTTTCTTCAACAGAGAGCCATTTAAAAACGTTTTATTTAAAAAAAATTGCACATTTTCTGCCTTTGTTCTGAATAAATATGGGTAATAGTTGTTGTTTTTTTGCACATGGACACTTATAACGGCCTTTAACATGGACCCTGAATGCTCTACGCAAACAAAACAGTGTGAGAAGATGTAAAATAGGTTAAATTTCATTTCTGTAATCTCAAAAGCTTTGGTCATGTTCATTTACAATTTAAAATTCAAATACGTTTCTTTACTTTTTTGTTTTTACACACCGTTTTAAGCCTTTATATAAACATATAATTAGGACAAATACTTGCCAGATTTTGAAAGTTACATTTCTCCTGAAAAAATAATTTTGCCAAAAGAACATGTTTTTACATATTTATTGATAAATAAGACAAAAAGGACCAGGCGGACTGTCATAATTACAGTTTTAAAAGGGTTGACAGTTTTAAATAATAGAGAATTCACCACAAATCAGCTGTGTTCTTTGTGTGTTTTTTATTTATTTATTATTTATTTGTTTATTTTGCAGGGACAAATGCACACTAATCAACAGTAAAACTGTAAGTGAGCCAGAGAGGCTAATTTTCATCTGCTGTCCCTGGCCAGATTTTATTTTATGGCGGCCTGAAAATACATTTTCAATAACACAATGCAACGAAGACAGACAGACAGTAACGTATAGAGACAAAACTAATTCACATCAAAGAAAATGTGAACAGGAACCGTTATCTGGATCTCAACATCACTATTTAAAAAGGTAAAGCGACCGCTACCTGTTGTAGATGCTCCTGAGGGCCTCTTCGAACTTGCGCAGGACCTTCGGGGGCGTCGGCCACTTCACGTGCCGGCCGTGGTCCTTCATGGACCGGATGTTTTTGAAGCGGCGGTTGACCTCGCGGACGTACGACCGGACCTTGTAGCGCCGGTACGCCCGCAGGATGACGAGCGCCGCTCTCATCCGCCGGTATCGCATCCTGGCGATGGTTCCCCTCCACACCTGCAGACGCAACGCACAGGTGAGCGACGACAAACATTGAAGTGTTACAGGAACACGACTGCTGCGCGGCTCCTTGAGGGTTCTCCAGGAATAAGTAGAGGTAAATATAAGAGACAGAATATGACTTAATCCCTGTAAAAAAGAACTAATCACAACAAAACTTCCCCCGTTCATTACTGACATTAAGGCAGTACTTTTTGGTATTGCATGTTTTTTTAAATTTTAAATTTTTATGTTTAAATCAAATGTTCACACAGTTCCAGGTTAGAAATCTGAACATGGTTCTAAATATTTCTTTTTCATTTTGTTGACACATTAGAGTCAAAGGTTTTGACAGAAAGAAGTATGGATATCTCTTTGAATCACTCCGTAAATCAGAAAATACTGCCGACAGCTATAAAAACAGCATTTTCACCATATTTTTGGTCATAAAATGTTGTATAAATTCGGCTGTGAATAATATATGAACAAACCCCTTTGTATAAACATTCAGACTATATTGAGGAATGGAAGTGTAAAGTTTGGTGGATGTAGAAGCTGCTGAAGTGGATCAGAGTCTGAGAACAAATTCATTTAGAGAAACCGGTCTTGAATTTAAGAGAAATCTACAGACGCAAAAAGTCAAAGTAGGAAAATAAAACACCTGAATGTGAATGTATGATGTTTTCTTTCCACTAGCTGGAGAGAAGACATCGCAAAATAGCGTGAAAAACAATGCGTTTGCCTGTAGTGTCTCCCTTTATTAAGCTGTCCTCCATTACCCATGATGCACGGCAATAGAATGGGAGCCTACTTTGGCCTCATCTCTGCAACTCATAACTGTGAGGACTCATGAAGACCTCGACGTACGGTGACTCACAAAGTGGCGTTCCACTTTTAGCTCTGGAGGAAGGAATGAAGGGACATTTTAAACTGCTGTATCTAGATTTTAATTATTTATTCGGTGGAACATCCACCGCTAACTCGGCTATTTTAAGCTCTTATGCACCGGTGGTAAAAAGCAGACCATAAAAAGCTATGACTTCTGCACTAAAATGAAAATAAAAGCACGGAATCAAGCCATAAATACACCGCTGCATATTGCCGTAAAAGCTAATATATATATATATATATATATATATATATATATATATATATATATATATATATAAATGTGTAATTGAATGCGTCACACTGCCTTTTTTCCTCGGGGTTCGGTTCATTATGGAGAGAAAGAGTTTTTTCATTACTCACCATTAGAATTAATTACACATTGTTTATTTGTGATACATCAGCGCTCGTCATATTTGAATAATAAGGACTCAGACTGCGCCTGTAACCAAACACAGGTTGAGTGGCTATAAGACCCCTAAACATGAATAATAGATGTAAGTGGGACCCCGGGGAGCCATAACTCTTGATCCGCCCTCACTGAAACCACCAGCATATGCTCTCCTCTTTCACCGTTTACTCCCTCTTTCTCTCACACACACACAACTTCTATTTATACATGTATTTGGCTACATTGTACCAAAAATAATCCTAAATAATCAGCAATAAGAGTTCATTGAGTGCCATAAAACCAAAAAGGCAATAACTGCACTGGAGGCGCGCTCTTGAATATCTTAGAAAGTGATGATGAGATCATGAATATTTCATCTTTCAGAGTGTGGCGGGGGCGTCAGCACATAAAAGGATTTTTTATTTTATTTTTGCATTTGCATATTAAAAACTGTGGAGGAGGCGGTTTTCACCTGACGAGACTGGCAGTGCGATGATTTTAAGTCATGCACCAGTCATGCATTCGCGTCCGAATTTGTTGTTTTTGCCGTTAAGTTATAATGTGAAACGTCCCCTTTTTTTTTTTTTAAATCCACCTCCCACTGGGGAGCCGTTACTGAATCATGTAACTTCTAAAACACAGATTCATCCACGGCATTAGTTCATGAGAAGAAGCTGCAGCATCGTTTATGTGTCCGCTGATCTGAGATCAGAGTTGAGAAATCTGTCTCCGGGATGTCGTCCGATACGGAGCGAAGCGCCTCGGCCTCGTTTCTGTGCACGAAAGCCCTGATTTCTTCAGAAATAACAACAAAAGACACAACTGACGAGTACAGAGTCCTTCGTATCATTTGTGCTCGTCTCGCTCGTCTTTGTGATGGAAATCGCGTCTCGGTGTGTGTTTGGAAAACTAATTAATGTGAAAGATGATTCATCTTGGTGATGCTCTGTATGAAGGTACCTGTCATAAATGTTAGTTAATAGATAATAAGGCTCTAAAGAGTCCTTATAAAGATGCTTATTCACATTATGTGTTAATGCGGTGTTGATAATAACATTTAGAGACATGTTTATTGTTTGATTATAAGGCATTTATAGGCTTAAAATAAATTGTTAACAGTTTATAGATGTTAATAAAAGCCTTATAGGTTATAGCATGAAAACACATTTATTAGGTTTAACGCACGCACCAATTATATTATTGTTAAACCTCTACGAACCATTTTTGTTGCTTTATTAAGATTAAAACATACTTATTATGCATTTTATTACTAGTTACCTCTCTCTTTGCAGGTGCAGGGTGATGCGTGAACGATACCTTATCAAAGGTGAATAAATCCCAAAAGTTGAACTCTGTAAATGTGTTTGTAATGCTATTAAAAATAATTAGAAGAAACTCATTATCGTTCTTAAGCAGTCTATAAACTGTAATAATTAATCTAATAATAACTACTATCACTTTCATAGTCTTCACATATGATAATGTTAAAAAGCCTAATTAACGTTTATTACAATAACTTTTAATTCCCTGAAACAAAAACTGTCTTACAGCTGAAAAAAAGCTTTTTTTCTCTGAGCTCATGCGACATTAAACCGCTTTATGTTCCTGTATGAAGACGGAGAGAACAGGCTGTGTTTACTAAACATTTCTTCATGCTTATGCAAAGCAACCGGCACAGAAATAGCTGCTCTAATCCGGTGTTATTTTAGGGCTCAAATGTTGTTTCTCTGGCGAGATGGCAGCCGGCGACCTCGTCCTCGGGTTCCCTTCGTGCATAATCGATGAGAATGAGGTGGAGGGAGGAGGGAGGAGGGAACGGGTCTTCACCGAGTCGTCTCTGTGGTCGCGGTTAAAAAGCTTCTTTCATTTAGATTCACACTGCATGCAGAGCGTCGGGGTGAATTAGGCATCGGGTCAAACATAATGTCGACTAAAACCTGGTGCAGATGCATTTAAAGTGGTATTTTAAACTTTTAAAGTTAGTAAATAGAAAGGATGTGGGAATGTCCAGCCATCCTGATTTAAACACCAATATATATTCTTTTTTATGTTTGACCTCCATTCCATTTATATGTTATTTTATGCATTTTCTATCACGCGCAGTGAATTTCTTCCAGGATTTTACACAAATAGTTGTAATTTTATCTGTAATTTTAGTGGCTAGCTGATGCCATACACAGTGTAATTATATATAAACAAAACAAACCCTGTGGCATTCCTTCACTGATACGTTATTTGTGTTGAAAGGTCAGTTATTACCAGACATAAATCTTAATTGTCACTTTGATATTTATCATTATGGACGGTGGTTGTAAAAATCGATGAGGATGAAGTTATTTTTTACAGAAAAAAATATGCAGATACAGGAACTACAGAACTTTATTTGTACAGTTTGTCTCATTTTAAGGATTTATTTGTATTTATATCAATGATCGATTCGGTTAAACGACCCTTCACTAAGCCCCGCCCCCCCGCGGCTACTCCGTGGAGCCCACACTGTCACTATCTGCACTCGGCGAGGAAATATCATCAATTTTTTTAGGAAGACGAAAGGCGATTCCAGACAGAATTGTCTACAAAGTGCTTTTGAAGGATCCAAATCCACTAAAAAACAGGCTGGAGACGAAGGACATGAGTCTTCGGAGCAGAGCCGGATAGTTTAGTTGTCCGACTCTTTTTAGAGTTGTCCGATGCTGCGCTCTGATTGGCCGGTCTGCGTTCAAGGGTTTGTGTCAAGTGTTAAAGACTTGGCTGCCCCTTTTTTTGTGTTGTTCTATTACAATCATGTTGATGAAGGTCCAGGACCAACACGTTGTAACTTTATATAAACTGAATATATTCTATCCGATCCAGTGGACACATCGATAAAGCACTTTTGTCCTTCTCCATCCAGTCTAAGTATATCGTCTCCACACAGACACACACAGTCTCACCCCATATGTGCTCACATAACACACAAAGCCCCCCAAAAAAAAGGAGGCCAAATCAGATTTCCAGCGAGAGCTCAGTTAAGATGCGGCCGGGATAAAACATCCACATGGTGCACGGGCCTCTGCCAGATCCACAACTGTGTTTATCTCAGCAACACATCACTAATTACACTGTGTGCGCATGGAGCTGGAGGAGAGGGAGACCATAAAACATCAATGAATCAGATAACAGCAGACATAAAGTGTCTCCTCTGTCTTTGGAGCCTCGTTAAGGAGCCTGACAGGTGGGAATGCGGGGCCACAAACCCACTTTCTGCTTCTCAACAACCCGGCGACACGCAGACGGGCCGCGATGACGATGGTGAGCTGATGAAGATGACACCGAGGTGGGGGTTTGTGGGTAAATCAAGCCAATAACAAGGCTCCCCGGTGGTCTGCCCCCTTTACTCTCCTGGCCAATAAAGCCACCTGATCATCCTTTTTTTTTTTTTTTTTTTTTGACTCGTGCCATTCACGGAGCCCCGCCCCTCACCGCGCTCCGGGGACCCGGGATTTACGAGCTCATCAAAGCCAGATTGGGGATCTTTCTTTGCAACAAAGCGGGACAGATTGCTGGAGGAGGAGGAGGAAGGTTTGGGATGTTGAGCAGAACACAGAGAGGAGACACATGATCGTCTGGGACTGCAGCTCTAATAAAAAAGGCCATCAACCAAACTGGTCCACTCCAAAAAAAACAACAACAACCCTTCACATTGTCGTCACCTAGATGTGAAACCGCTCTGCAGCATGGGACACACTCCACTGCTGCTGAGCGCCCGAGTTTCCACGTCCTCCGAGGACATCGAGCGGCTTTTTCCCGGCGACACGCTGGAGGGAGGCGGGACCGAGAGCGTATTGATGTATGACATCAAAAAGAAAAACCGACTGAAAGCAGGTGTTCTTAATTCCATCAAAATGTTCCGTCCATTAATCAATCAAACATTTTTCAGCACTAAAACCCATGGACAGCACCCCAAGGGTTCATTTTTTTATATATTATTAAAATAAAATCGATTTTGTGAGAATCTGGAGACAACCTGTAAACTTTGTGTGTGAGCCACACATCCGTTGCCATGGAGAACCACCCACGGTTACAGTCTTTTAGGTGTCGCAGGATATTTTTAGGATTTTCAGACTCCACATCTCAGCTTTCTCTTGAGAACAGAGGAGGAAGCAACCGTTTCCTCTTCTCCAAACCCAGCAGTAAGAACTTAAACCACCCTCCTTTGATGTGCTGCAGTGTTGGAGTGTGTGTGTGTGTGTGTGTGTGTGTGTGTGTGTGTGTGTGTGTGTGTGTGTGTGTGTTGTGTTATAGTGCCGATAGATCTGGGTGATAACTTAAACACTTTGCGGGTTCAGAGGATTAGGGATCATGTTCCTGCGGAGGTCTAGCAGGAGCCGGATCAGTTCTGGACCGTTAAGCGGCGAGCGAGGCGGCGCCGGCTTTGCACTGAGACGATCCACTGCAGCGTCAGTCCACCCGAAAACAAGAGCCGAGTTACTACCGCACACTTCACTGCACCGAGTTATCCACCGGGGAAACAACACAAACAAACAAAATACACAAAATAAGACACTTTATCCTTTTAGGACATTTCTTTTAGCTCCGGCTCAAACAAGACCTCATAAACCAACGGCAACACGGAGACTATGGAAAGCTTTTGGAAAGCAATTAAGGCGGCTGCTCAGACTACATGAGGGAGGAGGAGGAGGGGGAGGAGGGGGAGGGTCTCTGTTCTCGTCATCGCCGCTGCTCTGACAAGCGGCCGACAGTTAGTGATGTGGATGGCTGAGCTGGAATTTATGAAATATTCATCTTTACACAGAAGGAAGGTGGGGGTGGCCGATGTTTAATTTATATATCGTCTGTATTCATGTTGCCTTCTTTCTTTCTTTTTTTCTGCGGCCAGTGGTAAAGCGTTCAGATGGTGCTGCACGAGGCGGATGTTTCAGTGCTGCTGCAGGATCACATGCACTCCGGCCTGATTGCAAAACATCTCCTCGCCGCATTGTGGAGGTTGATTTATGACGTTTGGTTACATTTTGTCGGTACGCCCTCTGGTGTTTGGGAGAATAATGCAACGAGCGGCTCGTGCAGCTCGTGCGACCTCTGTGAAGGCCGGTGCCAGTATACACGGAGCATGAAGAAAGAAGTGAAGGAGAGAACGGCAGGATTAAAAATTTCCTCCCGCTACTCCTCCTAGGAAGAGAGGTTTTGCTCATTTAAAAAAAGGGTTAAATAAGACAGTAAAACAATGTTCTCCCAGTTTGGACTAGCAGGGGTGTGCAGATTCACAAATGGTGTTTCTTAGTTGTCTGATGGAGCAAACTAAGCGCTGTTATTCTAAATCCGGAGGGACGAGACGCGTGTCTGGCACCGGGCCGCGTGGCGTGCCAGGTGCTGATAAGGGGGATCGCTCGGCGCGGCAGATCGGACTCGGGCCGGGATGTTTGTTGGCGTGAAAGATACAGCAGTCAAGTTAGATTTTGTTGCAGCATGAGGGAGCGTGCATGAGCGTGCATGAGCGTGCATGTGGGCACGCCCGGCCTCGCCGTCGACAGCGGGGCGAGATTACACACGCCGGCTCCGACACCTCTGTGATGTTTGTTTGTTTTCCCGCTGGTGATTCCTCTGAGGGTTCCCTCCGCTGTGGAGGCCTGAGCATCCTGCTAGACACAAGATGGGGTTCTCCTGAGGGAGCGCAGGGAGGAACGCTACGCGGGATGAGCCGACGGAAGGTCATGCAGATCAATGCAAAAAGGTCGACCGATCGATCTGCTAAAGGGGTTAATTTGGCTGGAAACCCCTCATTTCAAGTCTGAGAGCTTGGAGGTACTGCGTGAGAAAGCATAAGGTGTGGAGGAATCTGAAAACATGAATCTTATATAATGACATAACGGTTGTATAGAGGCGTCAGTCGCATGGCCCCCAGGTGGAGGAAGCAGTGCTTCAAGACGCTTGAAAGCATGCAGGCGGTTTGCACGGTGCATCTGAAGCACCCCATGCCGCCGTCTATCAAAGTAACCGCTCGGCACGCCGCGATCACGCCGAGAAATTGGTACTCCTCCCCTCCCCCTCCTCCTCCTCCTCCCCTACCAGAAGGCGTCGTCACAACACTGTCGCACCGACTACTGACTGCAGAGACACAGAAGCGGGGGATCAATACTCAGATCGGATTTTAAAAAGTGTCCAGCTGAAGGAGAAACTGAAACACGAGCATCAAACAAAACTGCAAATGTGATCAAAAATGATTCATATCAAATGAGACGCATCATGGGGCCAAACCCAGATGAGCTTTACTCACAGGGAACAAGTCTTGGTAATAATAACTACACACTATTAAGCATTAGTAAACACTTAATTCATCATTTATAAAGCATTGTTCCAACATGAACACTCATTAGTAACACAGTTATAAATGTTTCATTCTTGATTAATAATCTTGACTATTATGTGTTTCATGATTGGGTTTTCATACTTTATAAATGATGGATTCCCCATTTGTAAATGAAGTATTAAGGACTTATAGATGATTAATAAGATCATTTATAAAGTGTTAGTAAATGATAAACTAATGATAAATAGCGTGTAGTTATTATAAAGTGCTACCAAAGTCTTTGCAGGAATTGTTCACATTCTAGTGTTTTCAAATCATCTTAAATTGGTGAGAAATTAAATTTAAAAATAAAAAAAAAAACCTGAATCAGGTGGAGTAAGTATAAACGTCCGTGTTCCATACTTATAAATCTGAATCCACTCACAACTTTACAAGAGCTGTGTGTGGGCGAAAACTTTCACCTGAGAGAGACAAAAGATTAAAATCAGCTCCGAAAATACCTCAGCGCTCGTATAAACATTTGAGTCACAGAGTTTATTCATATGAGTCCCACCTTCTGGAGGAAGAGGACGATCCTCTGGACCATGTCCACGCGCTGCTCCTCCAGGCTGAAGAGCGTGCGCGGCGTGCGGATGAAGACCTTGGTGTTGCCGTAGGCGACGTCGTGGTCGAACCCGGAGCCCTGCAGGAGCCGCTTCACCGCTTCCTGGTCCGACGGCAAGTCGTGGTTCGGCCACGTGAACTCGGAGATCATCTTGTATCTGGAAGGCGGGAAGAAAAGGGGGGTCGCGTCAGGAAAATGCAGTGTTGTGAAATGTTCTGCAGACACTCTTGGTCCCCAGAGGATGAACCCTACGGACTCTGGTGATCCTCTGACTTTTCCAAGTTGCCACCACGAGGTGAACATTTTTTATTTTTTGTGTGTGAAACGTCTCAACGACCGTTGGATGGACTGCCGTGACATTTGGTGAAGACGTTCATGGTCCCCTCAGGATGAACCGTCACAACTTTTTAATCCAGCGCCATCATCCGGTCAAATTCCTGTCCGTCTATAAAAACCAAATTCTAACATTCCCATCAGCCCCACTTTGTATTTAGTGCTCAGCAATGCTAACACGCTAAGATGCTAAACATGCTAAACATCAGCATGTTAGCGTGCCAACGTTTTTTATTGCATTTTTTAATCAATTTAATACAAAATAAATATCATCAGTGAGGAAGAAATCCTTACAATTTAAAACCCAGACTTATTCCTCAGTCATTTATTTGTCTCCTCCTTCCTCCGATGACATCACATCTGAAGGACTTTGCTCCCGACGCGGTTCCACGGAGATCTTTAAGTCTGTGAAAAAGGTGATTAATTATCGTGCACCTGCAGCCCGTACTCAGGGGAAAGGTGTCAAAATGCGCTCTTAAGACTCTTTTTAGTGCTATAATTGGATTGAAATACAAGACCTTGTCTTCTTTTTCTCAACCATCAAACCCTTTGTTATCAAAGTCACTAAACTGATGAATTAACTGACTTTATGAACGCTTTGATGGTGCCGAGTTTGTCCTGAAACAGTTTGTGCTGCTTCCTGTGTGAGGCTCTTGTATGTAATTTTCCATTCAAACACTAAAGATCCTGAAGAAAGAAGGACGGCTTTTACTAAATAAGGGACACTGACTGCTCCTGCATTAAAACTCTGGCTTTACAAAACTAGTGACGCGCCTCAGAAAGACCTAACGTCCGTGAAAAACTTGAAATAACTGAGATTAAGAGGAAACTGTTGCACGGCATTAATCACTGAGCAGTGACGCACACGCACACACACACACACACACACACACACACACACACTTGTTGGCATGTTGTGCAGAAGACTCGTCGCCTAATCCTCCGTCCACCGCGGAGCTTTCTACGACGGCAGCGTGCAACTGTGACAGCTGGGGAATAAGGGCAAGGCTACAACAAGTGTGTGTGTCTGTGTGTGTGTGTGTGTTTAATATTGGATGCAAGTTGAATGTGTGTGATGGTGTTATGGAACATTACGAAAGGATCTTATGGTTATTAATATGCTATTTGGATCAAAACCTGGAGAGATGTGCTGCGATTTAAGGAGCTTAAGATGTCGTCTGCTACACAATGTGTGCTACACAATGTGTGTATCGCGTGTGTGTGAATTAACTGAAAGTATTAGTATCAGTACTTCAAAACGCACCTCAAATGTCATGCTGATGTACAGAGGTCACATTTTATTTAAGGAATCCCTCCCAAAAGCGTGAGTTTAATAACACAGATTATGAATGATTCATATTGATCCGACATATCAGACCTTTGTAACTCTTGAATTCAGATGTCGGCCATTAGCGGAACGCTTTCCTGCTAATTAGCGCTGATTGTTATGTAAAAAGACTTCACATCAGGCGCTTGAGCTCTTCTATGAATAAAACACGAGTTATTAATGCAGGTCGTCGACTCGCAGTCGTTTCCTTCTTCGCCACATAAAAAAAAAAGAAAGAAAAGGGGTCACAACAAATGTTTTACAACAACGCCTCTTTCCAGTAATTAGCATCCAGCCGGTTTTTAACGGAGGTCAGAGGACACAGAGATGAGATGTGAGCTCATCGGGGTTATACGACTCATATTCACACCCAACAGTTACGGGTTAGTGGTGTGAAATCCTTCAGCATGTTGGATTGTAAAGCTCGTCCCATTAGCTAAATATTTAAACTTCCACTCATAACTCACGATGATGAGGATACATCTAATTATGAAATATGTCGTGAACCTGATTCAATCCACTAATCAACTGATCAGTATCAATAACTATCTTCAACCACCACTGGCCTGCTGTCGTCTGTCCATCATTTGATCTGATTGACATTTGTGTGAATTTGTCATATTTAGGATTTGCATTCTTGAGTTATATACTTATAGATACTGCTTATCGGTTCGGTTCCTTATCGACACTCTTATCTTACCGTTTGGATTATAATGGGAGAAAAAAATAATTAAGAAAAGAATACAAAAAAATTTTTTGCAGCAAAACAACTAGCTAAGTGATTACTAGCTTTCATTGATTAGTGTGTGTGTGTGTGTGTGTGTGTGTGTGTGTGTGTGTGTGTGTGTGTGTGTGTCCCTCGTTTTAAAGCACAGAGACAAAGAAATCTCCCTCCGTGACTAACAGAAGTACCGATAGCAGAACCCTCAACCCTGATTTTGTTTGTATATTTTATTTATTTGTCTATTTTTGATTGATTATTGTAGTATTCATTGCCCATGGTCCTTTGTGTTTACTTATTTTTAAGTTATGTTTTCTTTGCTTGTATGTAGAGCACTTTGTGAACTTTGTTTTTAAAGGTGCTATGTAAATAAAGTTATTATTATTATTATTATTATTATTATTATAACTCATTGATACTCTGGTATTTTACTTATTTTGAGCTGGTTCGGGGGGGCGTGTCTTCCCTGCCTCTGACTAGAGGGGGCGTGTCTTCCCTGCCTCTGACTAGAGGGGGCGTGTCTTCCCTGCCTCTGACTAGAGGGGGCGTGTCTTCCCTGCCTCTGACTAGAGGGGGCGTGGCTTCCCTGCCTCTGACTAGAGGGGGCGTGGCTTCCCTGCCTCTGACTAGAGGGGGCGTGGCTTCCCTACCTATGACTAGAGGGGGCGTGGCTTCCCTACCTATGACTAGAGGGGGCGTGGCTTCCCTACCTATGACTAGAGGGGGCGTGGCTTCCCTGCCTATGACTAGAGGGGGCGTGGCTTCCCTGCCTATGACTAGAGGGGGCGTGTCTTCCCTGCCTATGACTAGAGGGGGCGTGTCTTCCCTACCTATGACTAGAGGGGGCGTGTCTTCCATACCTATGACTAGAGGGGGCGTGTCTTCCCTGCCTTATGACTAGAGGGGGCGTGTCTTCCCTGCCTTATGACTAGAGGGGGCGTGTCTTCCCTGCCTTATGACTAGAGGGGGCGTGTCTTCCCTACCTATGACTAGAGGGGGCGTGTCTTCCCTACCTATGACTAGAGGGGGCGTGTCTTCCCTGCCTCTGACTAGAGGGGGCGTGTCTTCCCTGCCTCTGACTAGAGGGGGCGTGTCTTCCCTGCCTCTGACTAGAGGGGGCGTGTCTTCCCTGCCTCTGACTAGAGGGGGCGTGTCTTCCCTGCCTATGACTAGAGGGGGCGTGTCTTCCCTACCTATTACTAGAGGGGGCGTGTCTTCCCTGCCTATGACTAGAGGGGGCGTGTCTTCCCTGCCTTATGACTAGAGGGGGCGTGTCTTCCCTACCTATGACTAGAGGGGGCGTGGCATCCTTTGACGACCAAAGATCTGATCGAAGGAATACAAAATAAATCAGCAGTTTAATCCATGAGGAAAATAATTCTTTTGGCCAGACATGAAATAACTAAAATAATCTGAAGGGAGCGAGATAAAAACATGTTAATCACAGACGCGTGGGGAGTGATTACTGAGGTACCTCTGCAGGAAGCGGGCGTAGGTCTGCCTGTAGGCGAAGCCGGCGCGCCGCACCCTGACGTTCTCCAGCAGCCCCAGGTACTCCACCTGGTGGCGGCAGCGCTCCTGCTCGAACAGCAGAGGGGACTTCACCTCGTTGGGCTTGATGCAGCGGACGTAGTAGGGCTCCTGCAGAGGGAGAGACGCTTAAAGAACCGCGTCGATCTGGAGGGACGAGCCGGTTCCTCCGGCCTGACAGCTCACCTTGCAGGCCAGGTTCTCCACCAACGAGATCATGGAGTTCTTGAAGAGCGTCGCGGCCGTCAGCGGCCGCTTGGTGACCTCCGTGATGCTCAGCTTGCCCTCGGGCCACATGCCCTTCAGGACCGGGTTAGAGCTGCAACCACGGGACACGCAGAGGTTACAACGCTTAGGTTCACAGAACAGTTCTGTGGTTTTTGATCATCAATAACCTTCAGGGATCCAAAAGGAGGTCAGATCATATATTTTGTTCTTAGGGCTGAAAGAGATTTAAATAATATCCAAATGCAATTATTTTGATTGACATTACAATTGCGACATTAGAGGGAATCATCATCTTTACAGTTTATGGGTAGAGGTGTGTGATAATATTATTTCTATTATTTGATTGTTATCATGATTATTTGTATTTTTTTATTTATTCACTTAATATTATTTGAAAAATATGAAATATTTAAATTGAAGAAATATATTTAAAAAAATGAAATATTATATATACACATATATATCAAAATATTTATTATTTATTTTTATATATTTCTTTAATTTAAATATTTCATAAAAAAAAATATATATATATCTTAATTTTATAAGTTATTTACTCCTTTTTTATAATAGTTTCTTAACTAAAGTGACGCTTCACAATTAAAAACATTTGAAACTATTTTTTTTCTTCATTTGTCTCATTCTCGTTGAAAATCAATAAAATGATTATGGTGTGATTTCTATGGGGATCTATAACAAACTAAATTATGCAGCACGAACATTCAATCTAAAATAGTATTATGACAATATTTCACCTATTGTGTCTCCTGCAATTTGAAAACTGGCTCTCTTCTTTGATTTTAAACGTCCTTTCCACAATTTGTATTTTAATGTGGACTTTAAATATGAATATATATTTGTTTAAGTGTTTCCATTAGACCCTTAAAACCCACGCTGAAACATGTTAGGAGCATTAGCCGAGTCAGGAAGTAGAAGACCTCACGCTTATATTCAGAGGAGGAAACACAGGATGGAAGAGAGGAGAGATTAGTTGTACTAGTTCTTTCTGCAGGGGTGTCATGTAAAGTGCTGCAAGGAACACAGTGTGTGGAGGGGATGGAAGCGGTGTGTATTACCCTGTGTGTGTGTGTGTGTGTGTGTGTGTGTGTCACCTGTTGTACAGCAGCCTCTTGAAATCCTGGAACAGAGTGTCTTTGTTCTTATCAATGAAACCCACCACTGAGTACCTGAGGAGAGGAGACGAGGAGGCGGGTAAACGAAAGTATTGGCACAGCTAACCGTCCTAAACCAGATTTTTTTTTTTTTTAAACTACGTCATAACCACTTGATCCCTTTGTGCACCTTTCCTATCGCTGACCCCAGAACAGCCGGAAGCGGCCCCGGGGCATCGATCCAACGAGGCGCTGGAAACATTTACTGATGGATCCTGCACCGCATCCCAAAAGTGCTTCGGCACCGTCATGTTGCTGCAACTTCTTGACCAACATTGTCCGCATTGAGTTGCTGCCACATGATTGGCTGGTTAGATTAAAAGCAGTTAATTGTAGTTTAATGCAAATGTGAGCTCACCCGCGTGCTAACATACACTTTAATGTGCTAATGTGTGCTGTTAAGTGATGAGCTGCTATAAATAGACGTGAGGCGGGAGGTGCTGCCGGGTCTAAGTGGTCCAGGGATCAATCACGCCCGATCGCCCCAGACACTTAACCCTCAACACGTTTCCCTGAGAGCACTTTTTGGGGGCTTAGCATGTGCAATTTATTCATTTGAATGGCGCCCGAGTACTTTGAGGGATCGGGAAGTGGCGCCGTCCGTTATGTCGTTCTGAACGTTCGAGTGTGTGCATGAACGAGGGATATTTTGACACTCTCTCGGCACACGGAAGTCTTTGATCAAGAAGATGAATTCACATTCATTTTGGGTTATTTTATGTTGTTTGTTGTTACAGAAAACGTTCAAATCCAAAGTGTCAAATGGAGCCGCTTAGAGCCGTGAGACGACGCGTGTTCAGGCGATTTCAACCAATTATGACGTTAAAAATGGAGACAATGTAAATGTTTTACCAAAAGTTTTTTTTACGTTATCGTTTTAAAAGCTGCACAGAAATGGAAATTCCCTAAACTTGTTTGTTCTATTTTGACATCAACTGATCCAATGCATGTTCTACAGTCATGCAATTGTGCAATATATTCAAATTGCAGAGAGTTACATTAAAAATCCCACTTCTCCAAACAACCGTCAAGTTAAACTAGACTGGTTTCAGCGGGCAGCTCTGTGGCACGACTCTGTGCATTTGTAAAGGAGCGTGGATCGCCCGTAAAAAGCTTCTCCTGAATGAATAACAGCTGGAGACACTCACACCACGTCTCCCGCGTAGTGCCGGATGCGAAAGTCTCTGTCGAACTCCAGCGTCTTGTCCGTCGGCGAGAGCTGCAGGAGACGGACGAGAGAACAACGGGTTAAGAAGAGCAAAGGAGGATCATTATGAGTTCTTAAGGAATACTTTGACCAGAAAGAGGATTTATTAATGTGTTTCCAATCTAGACGTTATCACTCGTGCACTGATGATTTCAAACGCTTTGGGGAAACTCATCGTTTCTCGTCTCTCATCTCTAGAGGGTTGGACTTTGGGCTTCGATGCGTTTGGGAAACGACGCCCAGGTCGAGTCTGAAGTTGAAGTTTGATTGATTTGAGTTCAAGTCTGAAGTTCTTCTCAGCACTTCAACAAAGTTTCAGAGGAATTAAAAGTAAGCGGTGGATTCTAAACTAATCGGACAAAAAGGACAGCGACCCAGCAGATAATATAATTATATTATAGTATAAGAATAATAGAATATTATTATATTACAGTATAATATAATAGAACTAATATTATAGTATATTAATAATAAGAATGGAATAAAATAACATAAAATTATTGTATAATATAAGAATAATACAAATAATATAATGTTATATCATAATATAATAGTACAATACAATAAAAATAATAGAATATAATAGTATAGTATAATATAATAACAAAGCTATAATAATATAATACAATAACATGCTATATTATAATAATACAAATAATATTTGCAAGTAAGTGTCACACGTGTAGCTTTTCCACATTTGGGTAAATTCAGTCCATCTCAGAAATGAATTGCTCTACAGACGTGAAACCTAAAACGCTAAAGAATTATTTGCAAAACTGCAGAAGCAGATGCAGCGACGCAGGAAAACACACAACTCTGTCAGGATGGATAAAGTCTCTCTGAGAAGAGGAAGAGGGACGAATGTGGCGTGATGGGAAGAGACGGCAAGCAAAAGAAGAAGAGGAAGAAGAAGAAAGAGAGTAAAAGTGTGACACTGATGGCTGTATGTAGGCCAGAGAGCAGGAATGGAAATGCAGGACAGGTCACGACCTGGCAACCGCTTCTGATGAGCGATAGATAAGGCTTCCACATCTGCAAAGCTGCAGTTTATGACGCGTGTGTGTGAGTGAGAGAGATACATGGGAGACACAAGAGTGGTATCCCACGCTTTCATCATCAACAATCCCCCAAAAAGAGAAAGAGAGAGAGAGAGAGAGAGAGAGAGAGGTTAGCATATGAGCGCCAAGAGGAGAGGAAGCAGCGAGATTAAAGCAAACGATAACGAGAAAAAACGTTAATGTTAAAACAGATAAAGAAGAAAAGTACAGACACACAATGCGGTCATCATGCATGTGCCCCTTCATTTAAATGAAAGCTTATTGAAAGCTGTGTGGCTGCACACACACCTCCACGTCTCTCACATTTATTATTATTGTTTAATAATAAACAAACAGACTCCCAAACAGAGGAGGTTGCCAGATTTAGTCAGTGGGCTAAAGGATTATTCTCTGTGGTGATATCAAACCTGGCAACCTCACACAGAGACTCAAGCCAGCAGTCCCCTCCCCCACACTTTCACCATTTTCAGGCTTCATGCTAAGCTAGGCTAGCCCCGACTGACTCGGACACTTCCATCCTCAGGACAAGAACTTAGCTACACACTTTGCACAACTCTACTCTGTAAATACACACGTGTCACTTTAATAGCATCTTTATTTGTGCAAGTTAAATAGTTAATAAACCCTTTTTGTACGTTTCCCTCTTCTTTTGTCACGGCCGTGCGGCGAGAGAGAGAGAGAAAAAAAATAAAACTTTTACAGTGAGACGTTCCGTTACTTTGGGTCTTTGTAAAAATATTGACTCATCGAAGTGCTCACACACTCACACACACACACACACACACACATTTACCTCCCTGCCACTTCAGAAATCTACCGACGCATATAAGTGCTTCCAGTAATAGTCTCTCTTTTTATTTTTTTCATTGCCGACAGTAAAGTGCTCACTACACAAAAGGAACACAACATGTTATTTAAGAGAAAAGATGAATTATTGGACCAGTGAGCTTTCATGAGGCCTCAAGCCTGTGAGGAGTTTTAACCGTCTCAAGATTAGGAGAGAATCATTTTTCCAGGAGATAAATGCCACGAAACAAACACACACACACAAACACAAACAAACACACACACACACACAGAACTGGGAGAGAAACAGATGCACTCTCAGACCGACAGCCTGCATCTGCTGGAAGCCACACGGCCCCTCATCCATCTCAATCAGTTACACTCCAACACACACACACACACACACACACACACACACACACACACACACACACACACACACACACACACACACTTCTTGGCAGCTTTATTATTAGCACCTCCTCTGTGTTTGGAACTCAGCCTAGTGTTAAGACCGAGGGTGTGATGGAGAAGGCTGTGGCTGTGTGTGTGTGTGTGTGTGTGTGTGTGTGTGTGTGTGTGTGTGTGTGTGTGTGTGTGAGAAAGAGAGGACGGCACACAAATAGAAACAGAACAAGGTCAGAGTGGATGAGGAAAGGAGGAATATAAGGATGTGCCAAAGAGTGTAAGAGACACATTTACTATTCAGAGGAAATGTAGCCGGCGGTGGGAATAAACGTGATATTTATGAAGCATCGATTTCTTCCTGAGAGATATTACATCCTGCAGCTCGGACACCATTATTCCGGGACACATTGGGAGAAGTCATTTTTAATTAGTCGATTAATCTCCGGTAATTTAGCAGAATTTAATTAATCATGAACTGTTTCACAAGCAGAATACAGTTTCTTAAATGGGAGTTCTTGTTGATTTGTTCTGTTTTCAATAATTGTATATAATAAAAAATAAAAAAAACACCCACCTCCATCTGACCCTCCCAAACTATCCACTTCAACCTGTGCCCCTCCTGCTCTCTAACCCCCGGCCCAAGCAGCCATACAGGCAGCGGCCGACTCGTCTCCGGACCCGTCGGGGTCCCAGCGGGTCGCTGGAGCCGGTCCAGGCCGCAGGAGGAGGAGCCGGGTCGTGCCCAAAGCGCAGAGTGGCAGCTGTCGGGGTATTGAACCACCGGCCTCCGTCCGCGCCGCCGAGCAGAGACATCGTGATGTCACGCTTTGGTTTGTGGACGCCGTTTTCAAACCTTTGAGACGCCGTATACGACTCTGGTAGTAGCAGAGACCTGTCAATCACCTTGTAGCCCCGCCCCTAAAGCGTCCCCTGCTTTATGGTCTGTTTGACTCTAAATGACCATAATGTACTAAATGAACATCATGCTGTATTGAAGAAGACTTGAAACTAGAGATTGAGACATAAACTCATGTTTACAATGTTTACTGAGGGAATACATCAAGAGAAGTAGAGTCATTTATATAGACTTCTATACAACCAGAGGAGTCGCCCCCTGGTGGTCAGGAGAGAGAATGCAGCTTTAACACATGAAGCATAGACTTCTATACAACCAGAGGAGTCACCCCCTGGTGGTCAGGAGAGAGAATGCAGCTTTAACACATGAAACATATACTTCTATACAACCAGAGGAGTCTCCCCCTGATGGTCAGGAGAGAGAATGCAGCTTTAACACATGAAACATATACTTCTATACAACCAGAGGAGTCGTCTCCTGGTGGTCAGGAGAGAGAATGCAGCTTTAACACATGAAGCATAGACTTCTATACAACCAGAGGAGTCGTCTCCTGGTGGTCAGGAGAGAGAATGCAGCTTTAACACATGAAGCATAGACTTCTATACAACCAGAGGAGTCGTCTCCTGGTGGTCAGGAGAGAGAATGCAGCTTTAACACATGAAGCATAGACTTCTATACAACCAGAGGAGTCACCCCCTGCTGGTCAGGAGAGAGAATGCAGCTTTAACACATGAAGCATAGACTTCTATACTCTTCGTCCTTGCTGCTGCTGACCTTGTGCACTCCCTGCAGCTAATGAACGCAGTATCTCTTGAACGCTTTACCACTTAGTGCAGACCCCTTACATGCATTAAATACAAGCGGCAGCAGGCCGAGGACACACACACACACACACACACACACACAAAATTAGTATGCTGCACCTGTACACGGCGAGTGCTGTGAGACGCTGGAGAGAAGTAAATCTAAAAAAAAAAAGGTGATAAAGGAAGTGTGATGGCGGGTCTAGTGAAGGATAAATAACCGAGGAGAGAGGAAGCAGAGGCTGCTCCAAAAATAAAAACTACCGTGTCAGCATATGATTATGAAATAAAAATAAAAGAATAAGCACATCTGAGAGGATCAAAGCAGCGTACAGTGATAAAATAAATAAATAAATAAATAAATAACACGAGCAAAGAGGAGACTGAAACCATCCACTGGTGGAAATGAAAGATTTTACAGCGAGTGCACATGTTGATGTGTCAGCTACGTTTTGAGGAAAGGAAAAAGGCTGACGTTATACTTTATATAACATACAAAGCCCATAAATGTATTTATTCCTTCTCTCAAAACCTTCTGACTTCCCTATCCCGTCTCTCCCACTTTATTGTGTGGCCACTAGAGGGCAGCAGAAACAAGACTGAAACGGTCGTGAAACAACAACAAAATAAAAGCTGCTAAAAGTAACTTGTGCAGTCTCTAAATAACTATACGTTAATTAAATGAAATACTGTGATGTACGTCCTGTAGGTCGGCGACTTTTCTTTACAGACTAATACGTAACTAATGTGTTCATTCTTCAGCGGCGTCGGCTTTCTTTTTGCTTTCTTAATTAATTTGTTCTAATTCAACAGCTTTGACAAAACTTGGTTTTATTTCCCCTGGTTTGTAATCAATATCATTTATTTTTTGGTGGTTTATCCAACAGTGTGAGTAAAAACCTGCAAAAGGCTGCTGTCTTCAACCACTTTAGTTTAGTGTAGCTGCACAGCTGTGCGCCTACACACACACACACACACACACACACACACTGTGGGTGTGTTTCATCATTTTTGGACAACAATGGAGCCGAGGAAGACGGAAAACAAGTCAATAAGAGAAATAACCAGCCAGATTTTGTTTTGCTGCAATGACCTAAAAGAAGAATAAAACACTGTATGACTCAAGTAAACAAGGACTCAGTTTTTTCTTGGGGCAGTAAACAAAAGTAAAACGTTTTTTAAACGAGTTACATTTCAGTGTGATGAAAGTGAAGAGACACACAAACACAACCTGATGGAAAACAACTGGAGAGAAAACTAAAATACCAACAAGCCCGTGGCTCCCGTGCATAAAGAGCAGCTCATTAATGCACAACAAGGCTGAGGAGCCTGGAGGCCAGTAAAACAAAACATGTCATCACAGCAACATGCAGCCACAACAGAGAGCATCTGTTAGCAACCTGAACGCACCGCCTCTCCTCTCCTGCTTCTAGTCTGTTAGCTGCTCCTGAAAAGGGCCGCTGCAACGTGTGCAACGTGTCATTAACCCCAGAACCCCAACACAAAATATACATATTATCTTAAAACTGCCAGAAGCTGTTAAAGCAGTTATTATCGTCAGATGTTCTTCTTTCCGACGGTCCTTGAACTAAAAAAAGCAGCCAAAACGAAGCTTGAAATTCTGATATTGCGTCAAAAGCTGTCTCATTTAAAATCTCGGCCTGAATAAACCTTTTGCTGAAACCAGATCCTGTAAAAAAACATTAAATTCTGCGCTCCTCAACGCAACTAGGAAGCCATGGTGGACTCAGCTGAGGAGAGAGGAGAGAGGAGAGAGGAGAGAGGAGAGGAGAGGCTGCAAGTAGAGGCTGCACAAATGCAAATAGTTCAATGTACAGATTTAGAGGAGTTTTTCCAACACTTTTGGGCAATTTGAAAAATGTTGGATTAATAAATTCCAGTGTTTTCCAATTTTGTAAACTAGATCAAAGAAATTCAACTTGCATTTCTTTTCTTTTCTCAATGATTTATGGCATTTTAACGGTGTTATACCTCGAAAAATAAGTTCCGAGGCCCCAGAGAGCGACATGCGACATGCGACATGCGACATGCGACAGGAGCTCGGGGCTCAGACGAGCGGCGATTGAAGGAACGAGGAGCGCTAACAGCCGGGACGAGGGGAGCCGAGTGAAGACGAGGAGTCTGAGCCGCGGCACGGATCGCGTTACAGGAACATCTCCGAGAATAGATCTCCGACTCTGTCTCTTCCGAAGCGTCGCTCCTTCGGCGCTCTCGTCGGGTTTCTGCATGAAATTCGAGACGCGCGCCGTGTTTGTTTCTGTGCCGAGAGACTCAGAGATTCATTCTGTGACCACGGAGAACAGCTACTTGACACAAAATAAATGAAACCTCAACTCAAGGTCCAATTCATAGGACTTGTTTCTGAAGCTTTTCCACCTCTGTGAACCTCACGTCCTTCCATCCACGGCCAACTGTTCTTGCACATAGAAGGAATATGACTCACACAGAAATACCAATAACAACAGCGGCACAAATAAAAGGAAAGAATAGACAGGACTGTACACGAGTAGGTGTGTGTGTATATACTGTATATATATATATATATAAAGCACCAATGACCAACAATAAAATAAAATGCCAGGTCCAGTGTTCTGTCAGTTATATACAGATATGGATGTACAAGGACTGGATGGTTATGAACAATATGTAAAGATGGATTTATATTGACATTGCAGATGATATGTATATAAAAAAGGTGCATTAAAAACGGTCAAATGATAATCTATTGGCTAATATGGAGCAGTAATTGGACTTTCATGCAGGAGACCAGGGTTCACGTTTGCAGACCAGAAAAAGCAAACAGACGCATTTCACCTGAGACGTGCCCATTTTATTTATTGTTAGTATAAAACTAAATATTGACGAGTGGAGCCTTAAAATAAATGCAGGAATCTGCCGCCTCTCCATCCGTCCTCAGCCTGTCCTCTCCCTTGATGTGCATATCTCACTTCCTCTCACATTTAATTCCCAGTCTCTCCCTGTGCACCTCCCTCCCTCCTTTCTCTCCCTCCCTCCTTTCTCTCTTGCACTTCACGCTATTTTTATGTTGTTATCCCGGCAGACAGACTTGAAAGAAGCCAGGTTGAGCTGCGAGGCTGCAGCGCCACGCCGGGTGTTTCAAGTCTGCTCTTTGAGATCTTCACAACCTTTTTTTCCCCGTGAGCCAATTTGCACGACGGAGGTTGGTTAGGACGTCTATTTTGGGGTCGCGCTAACATACAGGGAGAGGCATTTTCTCGCTCTGTGTTTTTGTTATTTGGTTCAAAGTAATTCACAAGACTCAAAAGTTAACAAAAGAGGTGCTGAAACAAAATGTCTCATGTCCAGATGGGACAATTACTCAATCTCAAAACGAGACAAAGACAAAAAAGACCCAAAAAAAACTAACAGAAAAAACTAGAATTGCAACCTCGCATTTCTTTTTGGCTCCACCAACCAGTAAGGTTGCAGTTTACATCCATGTCGATCCAGAATGTCATCATGTTGAGCATAATGACCAACAATGTGTTTTGTGAGGTTTATCTGACCTTTGACCCCACCAACTCTAACCAGTTGCCTTTTGAGTGCAGAGGGACGTTTGTTGCCTCAGAGGAAGCTTTTTAGCAGAAATATAAATTAGGCATTAGCTTCACTTTGTATCTTTGAGTGTTCAGATCTACAGTCCGGCCATATCTCTCTCTCTCTCTCTTCTCTCTCTCTCTCCCTCCCTCTATAAACACAGCAGAGCACCAGCTCCATACACTCCCATTGGCTGGCAGTGACATCACTTGTGCACATAGTGTCGAGTCAGTCTCCCTCTCTCCCGCTAACAGCTGATGCCCCCTTGTGTCCGAGCAGAGACTTGCAGTCATTTAAAAAAATAAAAAAAACACACATCTGTGTTTTTGTTTATCAGCTGTTCCGAACACACTTTTTATTTTTTTTACATGTTTACATGTTCAACATCTGCAGAGGCGCTGAAACACGTATCCAAGTCATGTGACCCCAAACAGAACACGTCAGTGTGACCATGAGAGGGAATTACACCGTAAGCCTTCCTGGTTATGAAAGGCAACGGGATCATGTTCGGCACTAATGGTTACTTACCGCTCGGCCTCGTCGGCCCTCTGCTGCTCTCGGGTTACCGCGGCGCCGCCGGCACAATCTCAGATAAAGCTTTGCCGTTTATGTGAAGGTTTATTGCTCATTTTATTGTGTCGCTTCATTTGCGTTTGTAAATCACGGCCAAGGTTTGTGGTGTGTGATAAAATCCACACCTCACTAAAGAGAGATCAACACATTTTGTGATCTGTTCAGCATCAGAGCCGCAACAAATTATTATTATTTTATTATATATAGATTACTAGATTGGTCTATAAAACGCTAGAAAATAGTGAAAACGATAACTTTCCTGAACGCGTGTCATCAGATGAAACTTTATTGTTCCTCTTTTCTGAACCGATGTGAGGGTCAAAGGTCAGAGGCAAGTTTGTAATTTGTAGTTTTGGGCTATACAAAATAAATTGAATTAAATATATTGTTTAGAAGATTTGAGACGCAAGAACCATAACATTATTAGTGTTTTTGCTTCATTGATTATCAAAATAGATTTGTTTTATATCAAAGGAAAGATTAAAAAAAAAACATGACTGCACCTCTAGGTGAGACGTCTATAATTGGTCTTAAAGAAGGATAACAATATTGTAGCTTACATATATTTATGTACTCAGTGAATGACAGATCCCAGACCAGCTTGAAAGCGAGCAGCAGTCAGACCGGCGCCCCCTACCTTGCGGCTGGAGTAGTGCGCGTGTTTGGCCAGCTTCACGTTGAGTCCTTGGAGGAAAACCTCGTCGGTGACTTTTCCCACATTCATGCAGGCCTCGTCGAGCACGGAGAAGATGCCTTTGTGCTGCTGCTCCACCAGGTCCACGATGATCTGGTTGTTGAAGTAGTCGATCTGACAGAGGAGGAGAGACACATGGGGAAGAACTTTAGGAGTCTGAAGGAAATTCATCATCAGAAATGTGATAAAAAAAATATACACATATATAAACAATAATGTAATAAATACATATAATGTGTATAATAAGTAACACAGGCACCAGAGCAAAAATAGAATAACATAAAAAATTTAAATAATTTAGTTTAAGTAAAATAAAATAGGAAAATAGGCAAGATATTGAAAAAGTAATGCACGTGATATTAATCAATAGACATAAGGCTGTATACTAGACAAGTGAATACAATTATTCTTTGTGAATCTAGAAAGTCAAAGTAATTAATTATTTTCCTGTGTACTATTTGGACAGATTGACAGCTGGCCAGCGACCTTTAAACGACCTTCTTTAAAGGAAGCGTTAGAAACACAGAGCAGACGCCCTGAAACACAGAGCAGACGCCCGGAAACACAGAGCAGACGCTCTGAAACACCGAGCAGACGCTCTGAAACACAGAGCAGACGCTCTGAAACACCGAGCAGACGCTCTGAAACACAGAGCAGACGCTCTGAAACACAGAGCAGACGCTCTGAAACACAGAACAGACGCCCGGAAACACAAAGCAGACGCTCTGAAACACAGAACAGACGCCCGGAAACACAGAGCAGACGCTCTGAAACACCGAGCAGACGCTCTGAAACACAGAGCAGACGCCCTGAAACACAGAGCAGACGCCCTGAAACACAGAGCAGACGCCCTGAAACACAGAACAGACGCCCTGAAACACAGAACAGACGCCCGGAAACACAGAGCAGACGCCCTGAAACACAGAGCAGACGCCCTGAAACATAAACCCGCTGCGTCCTCCTTACATGCTTCCAGGGGATTCCCTCCCGCTGGTACTCCTCCTGCTCCTGCTTCAGCACCAGCTGGATGAAGAGCTGCTGCAGCTTCTCGTTGCAGTAGTTGATGCAGAACTGTTCAAAGCTGCGGAAACAGGACGGGAATGAATGTTATGAATGAAGCTGCGTGTTTTACTCGTTCTATACAGGGAGATGATCACAACCATTTCTATAACTTGAACTTGTTATTCTTTAAAGTCACTGAGGAATAATAAAAAGCTTTCAATAAAAAGTTTTGCATATATTATTGTGACTTTGTGTATTTGTTTTGTTTGAAGCGAGAAAAATATTTAGGAGCCGGGGATTGAACCACCGACCCGCTCTTCCTCCTGAGACGCAGCCGCCCCGTTCTTACTGCATAACGGAGATCACAAGATACCGAAAGATTTACACCCCAAAACAGACACAGCAGCTAAATGTTTTCTATAAAGATGCAGAAGGTTTGACTTTTTTTATATTGTAAATCAAAATCTTAACCTGTTGTTCTGGAAAATCTCAAAGCCATAGATGTCCAGCACGCCGATGACGGTGTTCTTCCCGTGGACTCTGGCGTCGTAGTTTTTCACCTCGATGATGTCGTTGATCCGTCCCACGATCCAGCAGAACAGCCTCTCGTACATGGCCTGCAGACGAAAGCAGCGGGTCAGTGTGCGGCTAGTGTGCGGCTAGTGTGCGGTCAGGGTGCGGCTAGTGTGCGGCTAGTGTGCGGCTAGTGTGCAGTCAGGGTGAGGCTAGTGTGCGGCTAGTGTGCGGCTAGTGTGCGGTCAGGGTGCGGCTAGTGTGCGGTCAGGGTGCGGCTAGTGTGAGGCTAGTGTGCAGTCAGGGTGCGGCTAGTGTGCGGCTAGTGCGCGGCTAGTGCGCGGCTAGTATGCGGTCAGTGTGCGGCTAGTGCGCGGCTAGTGCGCGGCTAGTGTGCGGTCAGTGTGCGGTCAGTGTGCGGTCAGGGTGCGGCTAGTGTGCGGTCAGGGTGCGGCTAGTGTGCGGCTAGTGTGCGGCTAGTGTGCGGTCAGGGTGCGGCTAGTGTGCGGTCAGGGTGAGGCTAGTGTGAGGCTAGTGTGAGGTTAGTGCGCAGTCAGGGTGCGGCTAGTATGCAGTTAATGTGCAGCTAGTGCGCGGCTAGTATGCGGTCAGTGTGCGGCTAGTGCGCGGCTAGTGCGCGGTCAGTGTGCGGCTAGTGTGCTGCTAGTATGCGGCTGGTGTCTGGCTAGTGCGCAGTTAGTGCGCAGTTAGTGCGCAGTTAGTATGTGGCTAGTATGCAGTTAATGTGCGGTCAGTGTGCGGCTAGTGTGCTGCTAGTATGCGGCTAGTGCGCAGTTAGTGCGCAGTCAGGGTGCGGCTAGTATGCAGTTAATGTGCAGCTAGTGCGCGTCTAGTGCGCGGCTAGTATGCGGTCAGTGTGCGGCTAGTGTGCGGCTAGTGTGCGGCTAGTGCGCGGCTAGTGCGCGGCTAGTGCGCGGTCAGTGTGCGGCTAGTGTGCTGCTAGTATGCGGCTGGTGTCCGGCTAGTGCGCAGTTAGTATGTGGCTAGTATGCAGTTAGTGTGCAGCTAGTGTGCGGCTCGTATGCGGCTAGTATGCGGCTAGTGCGCGGTTCGTATGCGGCTAGTGCGCGGCTAGTGCGCGGCTAGTACGCGGCTAGGATGCGGCTAGGATGCGGCAGACAGATCAGTGGCCGTGCTCGAGGGCCCAGAGTAGTCTCGCGGACTTGGGGCCTCTGAGCCCGAAAAGAAAGTCACAGCATCAGTGAGTCAGTTCAGCTCCCGGCCCGCGGTGCAGCTTCAGAGCGCTGCCTCCTCCACAGTCTCCTCTGTCTGGAGTCACGACATTGTGACTCATCAGTGTGAATCAGTGTGAATCGCAAGAAGAAAAAACAACACGACCAAGCACCAAGTGAAATGTCACAACCCTCCGGGCAACAGCTGGCCAATGTTTGGGTGTCTTTGTGTGTGCCGCCCACGACAAAGACAGAGGACCAGCAACATGTCATTGTATACCCTCCCATCAACAACAACAACAACAACCACCACCTTGGCGAGCGCGTCCCGCCCGTAGCCGGCCTCCTGCGCCGTGTGCTCCTTCTCGATGACGTCGCGGCCCGTGGACACGGTGCGGTAGAGCAGCGCCTTCTCCACGGTCTCCTCTTTGGCCGACAGCAGCTCCCGGATCACCGACACCAGCTTCAGGTTCTCGATCAGGGTCACGTCGCCGTCCACGGCGAACGTCAGGTTGCCCTGGAAACGAAGCCGGAGAGGAGAGAGGATAAAGATGGAGTGAGATGAGATGGAACTTTATGGATCACGGTGAGAGAAAAAAAAACAGAAGAATAGCAAACAAAACAATAGAATAAAAATGGAAAAACTATTACCGTACTTTTCGGGTTATAAGACGCTACTACCTTCGGTCAGTGTCCCCGTTAGCTCCCCGCTGTAGCCAGCTGGGGCTCCTGCTAGCGCTCCGTCACTTCCCCGCTAACATCCGCTAGCTCCCTGAAAACCACCGAAGGTAGCGGGACCAGGCTCGACACCCGACTTGGGCAGAGGGGACGCGGGCAGTAGCAGCAGCAGTGGCCGGTAGCAGCAGAAGCGCTAGCTAGCAGCGCTACTAGCAGCGCTATCTAGCAGCGCTACTAGCTTGCTACAGCGGGGACACTGATCAGCCGTAGGAGCGGCTTGTAACCCGAAAAGTACGGTATTAAGTGTAAAATAAATAATTCTGACACCATAGAAAAATGTAACACAACAATAATAAGAGTAAGGTCAATAAATAATGTAAAAAAATGTCAAAGTTAAATGCAACAACAACACCAGTACTTCATGAAAACTAACATAGAAGAGGAATATTGAAAACGTAGTAGAAACTTAAATTGCACATAAATTAAAAAGGTAGTTTTATATTGAGTTAGCCAGACAATCTTCCCGTCCCTATGCTAAGCTAAGCTAATAGCATGCTAGTTGCATCGATCTTTTTCCTCAAAATCTTGGCAAGAAAGCGAACGTCGTCTCTCTTTATGATGAGTCACAAATTACACAATTCTTTACACATGAAACTTCCTGACCTGTAGACCTGTAAAATAAAACTGTTACTGACTTAATATTTTTAAAGATTAATTTTGCATTGCACTCTGTGTCCAGCAGCAAAAACAAACAAAAGCAAAAACAAACATGTTCAAATCTGGACTCTCTCACTATCTTGGCGAGCGCTCATTTGTCTAATGCCTCTAAACAGGAGCTCCCGCACTGGGACGGCTGCTGGGAGGGGAGGAGTGATTTTAGTGTTTTTTCGGGGTTACCAGATGCAGGATGGTGGCCAGGATCTTGTAAACGGTCTGAATCTCGTCCCCGGTGAAGCCGATCACTTTCATGGCGTCGGCCACGGCTTTGAAATCGGCGCCGTCGTTGATGGAAGACTAGAGGGAGGGAAGGGGGAGAGAGAGAGAGAGAGAGAGAGAGAGAGAGAGAGAAAAGAGATAGAGAGAGGGGGAGAGAAGAAAGAGAGAGAGAGAGAGAAAAGAGATAGAGAGAAGAGAGAGGGCGAGAGAAGAGAGAGAGAGAGAGAAAAGAGATAGAGAGAAAAAAGAGAGAGGGCGAAGAGAGAGAGGAGAGAGAGAAAAGAGAGAAAGGGAGAAGATGGGGGAGAGGAGAGAAGAGAGAGGGAGAGAGAGAGAGGGCGAAGAGGGGGAGAGAGAAAAGAGAGAGAAAGGGAGAAGATGGGGAGAGAAGAGAGAGAGAGAAGAGAGGGGGAGAGAGAAGAGAGAGGGAGAAGATGGGGGAGAGAAGAGAGAGGGAGAGAGAAGAGAGAGAGGTAGATAGAGAGAGAGAGAGAGAGAGAGAGAGAATAGAGAGAGAGAGAGAGAGAGAGAGAATAGAGAGAGAGAGAGAGAGAGAGAGAGAGAGAGAGAGATGGAGGGGAAACTGTTATTGTTCGCTTTCAAACTGTTTGCCTTGAAAATAAATTGATAATTTGTTTGTTTTTTTGCAGCTGAGGCGTATTTACATGTAGAAGAAACACATTTTGTACCGGTGTTTCGTACCGGGGTCACGACCTTTCCTCCTCTCATCCAGCTCATCTAGTCAACCGGTTAATTAAACTACAAACCGGAGCTGAACTGTGATGTTTCCCCCCAGCGTGTTCGGTGACTTGGTGTTCCATCATCCGGCCGTCTGTTTATTTTCAGCGCTGCAGCTCATTAGACTCATGCTAAGCACTTTCTCTCCATGAGACCCTTTGCCCTCCTGATTTGTGCGGTTGGTTTCATCTGTAAGTCGTGTAATTTAACGTGTTCCTCCCTCTGCAGAGAGCCGCTCTCTTTTTGAGCGGTTCTCTCTCTCTCCTTCGGCTCTGTGAGTTCAATTAGGAAGACGCACCTTGATTTGACCTCCGACCTTGATGTAGTTGTACGCAGTCGGATCCTTCTTGATGTGAAGCGAGCGCAACAGGGAGTCTGGAGCTCCTCTGAGCAGCTGGGGACCAATCAAAAGACAGACACACTTTGAATGACAACACCGGCACATTTGTTGGTTTAGTGTAACCTCTGACGTGATTACGCTCACGTGATGTGACGGCATTGTTCGCCGTGTTTGAACTCATTGCATCTTTTCTTCCAATAAATGACGGAGGCCTCGCTTCCAGCTCCCTGAACTTCCTCGTGGAGGAACAAAAGGTCCCTTGATGACTCAGACATTCTGCACGGATTCGTATTTCCTGCTGCCGAGTTTAGCCTTTCACATGCTCAAACTAAAATAAATGACTGCAAGCGCACACACACTGTGTGTGTACACACACACGGTCTATTCACATGCAAACACACACTTACCTGGTAGAATGAATGAAAGCTCCGCTCTCCTTCCTGCTGGAAAATAACTCTGGACTGTTGGAGGAAAAGAAATAATTTTTAAAAAAACGACAGTGTAACATAAGAATCTTCTTAGAGCAACAGATGCTAAACTCTTCAACATCAATGAACCTCCAGTAAAAAGTGCTTGTTTTTGCCACTGACCGGCTCAGATTGTTGTCATAAGTGTCTGACAGCATTATGGAAAGAACCCTGAAGAGAAATAAAAATAGTTTTCTTTAAACGCGAGTGAGAGAAGGAGAGTCGGTTGTCAGAGTCTGTTGTGATCTAAAAACGATCTTCAGTGTGGACGCGACGAGACTTAAGCTGAAGGAAAAGGAAATGTATTCATATTTCTGTTTAGGGTTCTTTTCATGGCGTTTTTTTCATGGCGTTTGTCTCAATCTGTCAGTGGCAGCGGCGTTCTCCTTCGAAATTTGACTATTTTTTACAAAAGAATGTCGCCATTCGTCACAAACACATTGAAGAAAAGAAGTCCAGGTTGCAAAATGCAGCACATCATCCCCACCATATAATACTAAATTTGGTTTTAGACATTTATTTACATGTGTCTACCATTGTATTCATATATTGAACTTCTTTTGTGAACCTAAGACCTTTGGTAAAACAATTTCTAGCACCAAAACAGTTGGACCACATGAGTAAAGTTATGTTTTCACAAGAGATATGAAGAATTTCCAAAATCGAGATTCAAATGTTCAGCTTTAGAGTCATATTTTCTCTTTACACTTTTGCCTTATGACAATGGTGGCCTCATTCTATAGAGAGCTGAGATTGTTCTGCAATTTTAGATGTAAAACACATGTCAAATATGCAAGTGCCTTTAAAAAGGTGAATTTAAGAAAGTATGTAAAATCAAGAAAATGACCCGACCGCCCTCCTGTACCTTCTCCAGCAGGTAGTTGCTGATGTGGCCTCCGATGGGGTCTCCCTTGAAGTCGAAGTTGATGTCCATGTACTTGCCGAAGCGGCTGGAGTTGTCGTTGCGGCTGGTCTTGGCGTTCCCGAAGGCCTCCAGCACACAGTTGGATTTGAGCAGCGTGTTCTTCACCCTGAGGGGAGGACGGCGTTACAGGAGAAGAGGTTAAAGGGTGAAAAAGAGGCGCGGCAAAGACACCAAATCGACTTTATAACGCGAGGATATGCCAACGTTGTGTTTATAGCTGGTTGTGCTGCCCCCAAGTGGCCATTAAGAGGAAATAATGCAGGTTTAATATGAAGTAACATGTAGAGTCATAAATAAAGGCTTGAATATAACGGAGACTCGTCACACACACACACACTCTGTGACCTCCTGCTGCCTCCTCATCATTTTAAACTTTAATCTACAGTCTCTTACTTTGCAAATAAACTTTGTGCAACGAGGTGTAGTTTTGCATGAAAGTGTGTTGCCTTTAAAACACCAGGTATCAAGTATCAATCAGAATAAGCTGCTAAAAGAAAGAAAAGTTAATTTAACGGATGTTAAAAAAGTGTCGTAACATTGAAAAAATTAATTAGTTTCCACTTTTACTGAGATTAACCACCAAGTATTCATACATTTTCAGGATTTAATTCAAGTTAACGCTTTAAATGCCAGTTTGGTTATGTAATGCCTGTTATCTTTTTTTCATGATTAATGTTTTTCTGCATATGAAATAAGGGGATTTTTCCCCCCACAATCTTGGATATTAAAATTATTAGAAACAACATTGATTTGGATGCATTGCATCAAGCAACAAGCAACGCCCCTGATATTAGCACGCTATTTGCCCCATAATCTAGTGTCAAATAGTAAAAACTACAGATTGAAAGCCTGCTATAATACAATATAATAATTTAATTCATACTGTGATGGCCGGTGGTGTCAAATGCTTATTTATCGAGCGCTGCAGATACATTTGAGCGTATAGAATCTGCCGCGTACAAAATTTACAGTTTTGTATTTAAAGTCGACCCGAAAACATTTTCCCTGCACGACTCTCATCTTCACCTCTGACCTACATTTAGTTTACTTCACTCTTAACATCCATCGATTTCAACACACTACCGTTCTGTAATGTGTATCTCCTCCCACTCAGTTATCAGTGATATGCTTTGACTAGTGGAAATATTAATCCCTGAAATATAACAATGAGTTACTTCTCACTACAACATCTAAGATAAGATAAGATAATAACGCTGACCTACAAAATAATCATAAATGAGTGTGTGGAAATGCAAATTTGAGGCTTTTTTCCACTCGCATCTACTTATCACATGTATGTCATCTGGATAAACAAAAAAACACATCTCTATTTAAAAAGGAATGACTTTGACTTGGTTTTTTTGTGATAACATTTCTAGTTTCTAGTTTGACTCCCTGATAATATTTGATATCATATTCAGGTCGACCAGCGGCTCACCTTTCGACCTCGGCCCTCTGATTGGGGTTGGTGATGGCAGCGATGTATTGCATGATGTACTTGCTGGCTTCGGTCTTTCCTGCTCCACTTTCCCCTGCAAGCAAAACAAAATAAACATAATGTAAAGAGTAAAAAAAATTTAAATCAATTCATGCATTTTTGTGTCGATAATTTTGAGGCAGTTTGCTTTGCTTTCAAATTAAACCGCCAAACATCAAGTGATTTAAATCATTAAACATTCACATGTAGCGAAAATAAGTTAATTAAGTTGATACATTTCACTCCATTTCAACCCCGATTCCCATCTGAGGATTTGACGGCCATGTTTTATTTATCATAGACAAAAGAAATCATGGGATTTGAAATTTCCGACAGGCCCCAAACGTAGCGCGTGTGACGACCGCTTCTTTTAATCTTAACAATGACCTTTATTCTACAAATCTCATTTAAAATGTCGCCACCAATAAACCGTATGCAGGAACCAGATCCTGTAAAAATAATAATGATCTCAACACAAAAGGGACGCGACCAAGAGTCACGTCATAACAACTACTGTTAAACTCTGAATGAACTGAACGGCTGAATACAGAGCAGAGGAGGAAAGTGGAGGTTGTAAAAATGTTAATAGTTCAACATGAATTTAATTTGGAGCCCTCAATTGTGGTTTTATATTAGTAACACACGTGCACATTTTGAAAAAAGTCAGATGGAAAGATTCCCTTTTTTTTGTGCAATTTTATTTTAAATAAATAAACAGGTATTATAACTGTTATTCTGACATGTTTGACTTCTCTCTACTTCTAGCCATCATTGTGCCGTTTCCATAGAGGTGCAGGATTTATATGGTGACACTGACACTGCTCGGGCTTCAGAGGGTTAAGACCCCATAACCAGAGACTCATTTGGGGTCTTTTTAAAAAGGGGATCAGTTCCCCCTCTGACCACTAGGTGGTGCTTCGTCCTCTGCCTGGTTTCTCCACAGCTTGTGACCACATAGAATATTAAGTTTTATGAAATCAACAAGGTGGATTGCTTTGATCAACTTGGGAAAAAGTTAAATCAATATCTGTTAAGAAGTCTCTCCTTTCAAGACAGAAACCACCCGAGTTCAACAGGAAATAAAGCAGCATGACAGCAGGACTTTATATTTATATTATAAGGAAATAGGCTCTCAAGCTGTTGTTCTTTTGAATAGTCCGAGGGAGTAAGACGTCCCTGTGCTCTTTGTGCGGCCCGTGCAGGGGGGGCTCCCCCGCGTTACCTGAGATGACGATGCAGGTGTCTTTGTTCCTCCTCTTCATGGCTTTGTAGGCGGCGTCGGCGATGGCGAACAGGTGCGGCGGCCTCTCGTACAGCTCGCGGCCCTTGTACTGCTCCACCACGTCGCGGCCGTAGATGTTCATGGCGCGGTACGGGTTGACGGACACGACCACCTCTCCGATGTACGAGTAGATCCGGCCCTTCTCGAACCTGAGCACACACACACACACACACACACAAATATCAGATTTTATTTATATACATTTAGATATACTTATACAATCAGACACATACCCGGGGACGGTTCTTCACGTACAAATTGACCAATTTCTAATAAACTAGTGAGAATAAATAGTAGTTTCAGCATGCATTTTGTATTTAGTCATTAAATAACAAATTATTATTAACTTACAAAATTGCAATCATTTTAAATGTAAAAATCTGCTCCATAGAAATCAATATTATAATGTATTGGGAGGCTACAGCGCCATTCAGGGTCAAAGTAATGATTAAATACTCTTGTCATCAATATTGCAAATCATATCTTGTGTATATTTATTTGTGTTCTGTATAATATTGTGAAGTTCTAACATTCAAATAAGCCCACTGGGTTTTCTGCCTTTTCCTGCATTGTCATATTATGTATTTCTATTTTTGTAATTGTGCAAAAGAAACTGAACTAAATTATCTTTATTATTACAGTATACATGTGTTTTATTTGTGATCTTGTTGTTGCCTTTGTGATCCCAACACAAAACATCGGCCGTCATAAAAGAGTTTATGAGATATTCACATTGTTCAAATGTAAACAAGCCGGTACACTAAACTCATCTTTATATGAGCGTCGTGTCACAGCCTTTATCAGTGGAATAAGGAAGTCACCATGTTGGACACCAATAAGGATCGTCTTGCTTTTGTGTTAATCCTCCACTAAAGAAATGGTTCTCCAGGTCGGCGTGGAAGAGCTCGACCTCTACTTTTATTATCATTTGTATTTCTTCTCATTTTTTACTTCATTTTTAGTTTGTTTGCTTTACTTTCCTGTTATTTTCTTCCTTACTATTCTGAACTGATTACCCACATACACAAACAATGAAAATACTCGTTATCTGATCTTTTGTATGTCATATTGTGCATATTCATCAATAAAGAATATATAAATATAAAAAAGAGCAGCTCTGAGTGAGGAAACGTCTGCTAGTAATCCCAATAAAACAGGCTAATAATCCCAGCATGCAATTTTCTGAACGAGCAGCTGTTCCATCATCTGCAGTTACCCACTCAGTCATTACATCCACATCACTGATGATGGTTTATTAAAAAATAAATAAAAATCACATTAAGTATTTTGTAAAAGCACCAACTAATCTCTCTCTCTCTCTCTCTCTCTCTCTCTCTCTCTGACTTCCTTCCTCTCCAAAGAGGACCATGACTCCGGCGTCTCCCCACAGAAGAATGGCCTCTTTCTTCACAGCTGCCAAACCCTCGGCCGCTGCCTTCGCAAACAACGCCAAAAGCGTATTATTCCAGAGCGTCCTGATGGGCCCACGCGAAGCATTTGTGGGTTTGAAGCATCTGCCAGAGGAAATATATCAAGCCCTTGTTTTGTTTTGTTTTTTGCTCAAAGACTTGCCACATATTGAGAGGCCATTTTGTTTAAATTAAAACGCTGACTCGCTGGTAGGACCGCATATAAAAGCACAGAAGAAGAGCGTTGACGTTGCCGCACTGAGTCGAGGCCGTCGAGTCGACCGTGACACTCTTCTTGTTTATCTGTTTACTCAACCTTGACGTTTTACTCCATCTTATCTTCTCTAAACCTTGGAAACGCATCTTGTTAAAACGCATTCATACCGTCATAGAGAGATAAGGATTTTATTGACACATTCACAAGTGAAATAGGGAGAGAAGGCTTCAGCACCTTTGGTTTGTCACTACTTCAAAAGCAAGGCAATAAAACATTGAGGCCAAAATAAGAGACACACTAAGGAAGAGTTAAACACTGATAAAACAACACAATAGATGAAACAATAAAACTAATCGATACGATAAAAACTAATATTACCGTAAAAGTCGGGTTACAAGCCGCTACTACCTTCGGTCAGTGTCCCCGTTAGCTCCCTGCTGTAGCCAGCTAGCGCTCCTGCTAGCGCTCCGCTAGCTCTCGCCAGCTCTCACTTAGCTCTCCGCTAGCTCTCGCCTAGCTCTCGCCTAGCTCTCCGCTAGCTCTCGCCTAGCTCTCGCCTAGCTCTCTCCGCTAGCTCTCTCCTAGCTCTCTCCGCTAGCTCTCTCCGCTAGCTCTCTGCTAGCTCTCTGCTAGCTCTCTGCTAGCTCTCGCTAGTTCCCCGACAACCACCGAAGGTAGCGGGACCAGCCCTGGCTCGACACCCGACTCGGGCAGAGGAGACGCGGACAGTAGCAGCAGCAGCAGCAGGGAGCTAGCAGCAGCGCTAGTCATCCAACTTAATTGTAGGGTTGGTGGTTCGATCCTGAAGAGAATTTAATGATTTATATAGCATTGGCTGAATAGTCTGTTTTTAAGATAACGCTTGCTTCATGCTGAAGGATGTGTGTGTGTCTCAGGTGTGAGAAACCGCAAAACTCTTACTTCCCACTCTGTGGTTTTGGTTCCGCAGACCAGACACACCAATTGCACTTGACCTTTTCCGACCCGGTCAGACAGAGGCCGATGCAGCCTTATATGTACATGTTGGCCGGGTTTAAGCCTACAAACTTGCATTTATCCTTAAACGACCTTATACGTGGCCTTTTGTCTGGTTTCCGTCTAAAAGACGGGGTTCCTCTTTCCTCACAAATGTCTGGGGGTCACAGTTTCATGTTGTGACGGTTGCCTGGTTACAGACAGAATAACTCATCCTCCATGTACTTATGGACCGCTCCCCCTTTAATGTATTTGAAAAGCATTGGAGTCAGATAAAGAAGGAAGTCAGATAGAAAGAGGATAAATACCCTATGGAGGCGTGCTGACCGTGTGAAGGGCAGACTAGCAGGGGAGCGGAGTCCAAGGCCTTGTATTAGGTATGCATTTCATGTATGTGTGTAATTGCTAAATAAATAACCTTGACTGTAATATAACCTGTTCTGTCAATTCTTGAACACTCGAGGAATATCCCGGCGAGGAGAATTCCACTTCAATCCCTACCTCCTCATGACCAGCATGAGCTAGCTAGCGCTGCTGCTAGCTTGCTACAACGGGGACACCCACCGGCTTGTAACCCGACTTTTACGGTATATTAATGTTATGCGTATTTCCTTTGAGGACCGTCAAAATAAAGCAAACTACCAGGTGGTGATTACATGCACAACAGTGTACATTACATCACATTACATGTCATTGTGCTCATAGAAACAACGATGCTTTACACTCTCACCACAGTGAGCTCATCGTGTGTGCCGGTCGGTATTCACACTGAACACAAACTGGCGCTACCGGCTGACAACGCATGAGACGTTCATGCGTCCAGAGCACGACGATGGAGCACAAGAGGCGTCAGTGTACAATGATGTCATCGTAATCGGTGGACGCCGTTACACACACCCGGTGCACTTTGCAATCAGTTAATCATTGTTGACAGCGTTGCATTGTGGGGGACTTCAGTCAGTCAGTCTCCTCTTAAGTTCACCCTGCTGAGCCCTTATCTTAACTTTTGAATACCGAAGTACAGAAGATTTCGTCTCCGATCACTTCCATTGGACGAGCTTCAGGAAGGGATGCGTCATTGGCCGGTACGAACAGGAGGAATGATAACAGAAAGCAAAAACCCGTTTCAATGTTCATACCCGACTGTTGTTTTAAGAGAGAAATCGGATGTTCACTGTGAGCGATTACACAACTCAAGTCGCAAGTTAAAGACATGCTGCACATGGAAACCACTGCAAATTATATATATATATATATATATATATATATATATATATATATATATATATATATAATAATAATAATAATAATAATCTCTGCAGCATGCATCGAAAGATTCTCAAGAAAAATTAAAAGTCTACATCATTTGAGAGCTAAAACGTGCAAACTGTTACAGGTTTGCAGGTGCAAACACTGTTCAAGAATGTACTGCAAAAAGTGTATGAATTACTTTTTATGAGGTTAAATATATATACATATATAAAAAAAAGCAAAGCCACATTAAAGTACAGAAATAAAAGATGAAAACATCTGTCAGTGTACATACTTCAACTGCTAATGCAAGCTGCATGGAATGAGCAGGGCCACTTTAACTCAGCAGCTAAGCTAACATGCTAGCTCTTCCTCCCCTGGCGCTACAGAAAAAGACCCATTGTGCCCCATCCATCAGTCAGGAGGCTGCTGTGTGCCCGCTCCATTGTTCTGATGTCAATCGGGGGTCTTTGTCTGAGACACACACACACACACACACACCACACACACACACACACACACACACACACACAATGAGCTGCCCACTTGTAGACACACATGTAGAGAAGCTTCTATGGGATGGGGAACAATGGTTTACATGATGGGAGGAGCTTATCTGAAGACAGGGTTTGCTGTCCATGCAGGTATTTTACATAAATAACACAAAGAGGAACCAACATGAACAAAACATGGGTCATAAAGTCCTGATAATATTTGTCACAACGGAATTTAAATATTCCACAAATACCGACTGATACGAGACGACATTTTGCCGTACAGGTGATATCGAGTACCTGCTTGTATTGTTATATAATTGTGGGCTGTGATCATGAAGCCGTGAGCAGCAGGGATTTAACGATAAACTGACCGGAACGCTCCACTAAAACTGAAGAAGAGGAAGAAGATCTGAAATCGTTCCACGAGTCCAAGGAGCAGAGCCGGATAGTCGCGTCGGAGCTCAACGATGCTGCGCCACGATTGGCCCGTCTGTGTTTGAGGGGCGGGACTTAGCGAAGGGTCAATTCAACTAAAGCGCCAAAATCAATTTAGGTCAACCTAAGCTAACATGATCTCATGAAGTCCGAACAGCGGGACTTACGTCTCCCCATCAGTTATCCGCGTGACGTGGTGCTTCAGGTAAAACAATGACCTCATTCCAGCCGACGTCAAGGGGGTATTTGTACGACTGCGGGTCATCGGGAGTGTCGGTCTGTCATCGTGGTTTTCTCTTTTCCCACCCAGTAACAAAACATTCCACACTGGACGAACAAACCGTCCGACATTACGTCGATTCTTTGTGACGCTGCAGAGTTTGAGTCAGAGAAAAGCTCTGAGTTTATAGATAAAGGCCACAAATTTTTATTGTTGACTTTACCTTAACCATCTTCACCAACATCTCTGCTCCCTCCACCTTCAGATGTACTCACACACACACACACACACACACACACACACACACACACCGAGGCCAAGATGTTGAAAAAGGGACTTCAAGGATTTGTCTTATGCAAGAACAAAGGAGGGAAATGTGACAAACCGAGGAGCTGATGTCTGCTTTAAAAATACCAGAGGAACCCTAATGCCCCACACACACACACACACACACACACACACACACCCTTCAGATGTGAATTACAGAGCAGAGCCAAGCACAACCACTGTCTCCACTGTTTGGGTGGGTCTTTCTTCATGGTTGACTTTGGGAGGAGCGCCAGCCATTTATGACATTTTCTCACCAAACAATCTCCCCCAACCAATAAAATACATAAAACTTCTGAGGAGAATCAGGAGGTGAACGTGGGGACGCCACCGCTCGACATCTCCGCCCCCCCGAGGGCCCGAGACTCACCGGCGTAATTAGGACGTTTTATTTAATGATCTGCACACAAATTTATCGCTCGAGTTAAAAAGAGGCAGATGTGCTGAGCAATTCCCAAAATGAAAAAGTGCTGCATCCATGCAGCGTCGTTAAAAAGTTTATCAGCCTGTGAGCTCCTGCTCGTAAAGGTCAGGAGAAAGTTAAACCAGACTTCAAGACACTTTGTCTGATGCCAGAACAGTTGGAAGAATCAGATAGAAGAAGAAGAATCAGAAGAAGAAGAAGAATCAGATTGAAGAAGAAGAGTTTCTGTTCCGTCTATATCGGTTCTGTACGGAGCAATCTGTGGCCCATAGTGAATGTGTGTGTGTGTGTGTGTGTGTGTGTGTGTGTGTGTGTGTGTGTGTGTGTGTGTGTGTGTGTGTGTGTGTGTGTGTGTGTGTGTGTGTGTGTGTGTCCGTCCTTCAGGGTCATTGTTGGAATTATGAAGGGTATGGAGATAATCTGTGTCTGTTCCACTTTTATCTCCGAGTTCATTTACCATCACTGCTCTTGTTTGGCCTCACAGCAGCTTGCTGGGCTTATCCCCACTGGGTAGAGGACATCTACATCATTTATATATATAAAAAAAATTACACATAAGCTGTTTTACATTAGAATAAAATAGTCTATAACATCTGAAAATAAATACAATATTTAATTGAATGACCAGTCATATAGAGAAGCATTAAAAAAATAAAATACATCTTTTTTTTTTCTTCCCTAGCATATATTTTAGATTTATATACTGTTGTTAACTTGCTGTTGCTCCAGAGTGCCTGTTATATTGTTCTGATAACATTACTTTAAAATAAAAGCGCGCAATACACTAGTTTTTACTTCATTATTGAATTTGGCGCATAATGCAATTAATCTCAGAAAAATTATGCGATTAATCAGTTAAATTTTTTTCAACTTTGCCCAGCCCTAATATATATATATATATAAATAAAACAAATATGTTTTTCATCAGAACAATTGACATTTTGGTATTCTTATCTGAATCTCCGTCAGATAACTGTGTGAATGAGCAGCGTTGACATGATGAATGCCACCTGTGTGTCCAGGAGACTCGTTATCATAACTAAGCCAATCACACCATTTAGGGCTGTGCGTCCTGCACCAGTCGTCTGATATTGATCTCCCACTCTCGGAGTTCCATGAACAAGAAAAGTCTGTCGTTTTTAAGCAGCAGAATTAAGGGAAAAGTTCATTAACAGAAGCTAAAGACGGAATAGAAACGGACCAAAAAGGGTCAAGGTCACGCTGATCCTGATGAGCCGAGCTGACGACAGGTTGTGAAAGCGCCTTAAAAAACACAGCGAGACAGAAGGAAGGAAACTAAGACGAGGTCTCGCTGATTGACGGCTAAACTCTGCTGGTCATTGTGCGTCACGTGACGTCCATTCCTCGCTCCCGAGTGGCTCGTAAAGCCCCGCCCCCCCCCGTGGAGAACAGTGCACAGCGGCCTCCTTCACGGCCGCCGCACATCTGGGCTCTGCATTAGGGGGGATTTTCCGCTGCTTTTGTAAAGCCTGCTTAGCGCTAAACAGCAGCTCCCGGACCGCCTGCAGGAGAGGAGACGCCGCCCGTCAACACGCAACACATCCAGCCTCCAGAAGGGCCCACACCCAGCCTCCAGAAGGCCCCACATCCAGCCTCCAGAAGGGCCCACATCCAGCCTCCAGAAGGCCCCACCATCCAGCCTCTAGAAGGCCCACACATCCAGCCTCTAGAAGGCCCACACATCCAGCCTCCAGAAGGCCCACACATCCAGCCTCCAGAAGGCCCCACACATCCAGCCTCCAGAAGGCCCCACACATCCAGCCTCCAGAAGGCCCCACACATCCAGCCTCCAGAAGGCCCCACCATCCAGCCTCCAGAAGGCCACACATCCAGCCTCCAGAAGGCCACACATCCAGCCTCCAGAAGGCCACACATCCAGCCTCCAGAAGGCCACACATCCAGCCTCCAGAAGGCCACACATCCAGCCTCCAGAAGGCCACACATCCAGCCTCCAGAAGGCCCCACATCCAGCCTCCAGAAGGCCACACATCCAGCCTCCAGAAGGCCACACATCCAGCCTCTAGAAGGCCACACATCCAGCCTCCAGAAGGCCACACATCCAGCCTCCAGAAGGCCACACATCCAGCCTCCAGAAGGCCACACATCCAGCCTCCAGAAGGCCACACATCCAGCCTCCAGAAGGCCACACATCCAGCCTCCAGAAGGCCACACATCCAGCCTCTAGAAGGCCCCACATCCAGCCTCTAGAAGGCCCCACATCCAGCCTCCAGAAGGCCACACATCCAGCCTCCAGAAGGCCACACATCCAGCCTCCAGAAGGCCACACATCCAGCCTCCAGAAGGCCACACATCCAGCCTCCAGAAGGCCACACATCCAGCCTCCAGAAGGCCACACATCCAGCCTCCAGAAGGCCACACATCCAGCCTCCAGAAGGCCACACATCCAGCCTCCAGAAGGCCACACATCCAGCCTCTAGAAGGCCCCACATCCAGCCTCTAGAAGGCCCCACATCCAGCCTCTAGAAGGCCCCACATCCAGCCTCTAGAAGGCCCCACATCCAGCCTCTAGAAGGCCCCACATCCAGCCTCCAGAAGGCCCCACATCCAGCCTCCAGAAGGCCCCACATCCAGCCTCTAGAAGGCCCCACATCCAGCCTCTAGAAGGCCCCACATCCAGCCTCCAGAAGGCCCCACATCCAGCCTCCAGAAGGCCCCACATCCAGCCTCCAGAAGGCCCCACATCCAGCCTCCAGAAGGCCCCACATCCAGCCTCCAGAAGGCCCCACATCCAGCCTCTAGAAGGCCCCACATCCAGCCTCTAGAAGGCCCCACATCCAGCCTCCAGAAGGCCCCACATCCAGCCTCCTCCTGAAGCCAGAAGCTAGCTTCCCTGCTATCCCACACAGCCGGCCTGCACCGAGGCTGGAGACAGATTCAGACTTCTGGACGTATTTAAAGAAAAGAAAATCCTAAATGAAGAATATTGATGCATCGTCTTGATAAAGCTTGATTACATTTCATATTATCTACAACGTAATGGCTCTGGTTTGAAGACAAAACCGTGTCCCACTTTCCTGTCCTCTAATGACGCCATGTCTGACTGAGAGTACATCATATAATGTTATCTCATTGAGAGAGAGAGAGATCCCATCTGTCATCACAACAATAAGCCAACACATGAGGATGTGCACCATCACTGAAACAAGCACAACTGTTTTGTCATCTTTACCTTGAAGCAGGGAAACTAATATACCGATTGTTCTTTTAACCCAACACAATCCCCTTTATTCTGTAATAGGCTTCTCCACTATTACCACTGAATCAAAAGAGCCGTCTCCTGGATGACAAGATATGTGGATGCACCATAAAGCAGATTCAAGTGCAATTTAATACATCATGTTGTTTATCAAATGATTTATTCAAAGCAACTTGGAAGTGAAACCTTAAATCATTTGTTATTTAAAGCTACTGCCTTCCATTTGGTAGTAACTCTGAGCACCAGGGTCCCTTTAGAAAACCTTGTTTTACTGCAGCAGGGTCTGACAGTCTGGTTCTCCTGTGAGGAGGAGGAAGAGGAGGAGGAGGAGGAGCACCAGAACCAGACCATCTTCTCTCTGACGGTCTCGTTTTAAATCCCTGTATCTTTTACGTGTACTGATGCAAATATGTCTTTTAAAAATGCCCAGAACCTTCTGTTGTGATTATGTGCACGAGCTCGCTCAGAGACGAAGCCGTGAGGCCCGTAAACAGTGCCGAGCGCGGGTTCCTCCCATTCTACAGGATGTTCCCATGAGGCCGGCAGGTCCGGATACTTATGGGAAATGGGAGCCATGTGTAAACAGCCTGGCACACACACACACACCCACACCCACACCCACACACAAGCATGTATTTCCACAGATGATTTAAATCTGATTAAATTCCCAAAATGTAATAACAGAGCTTTCTGGTGAAATGAAGGGGGGTAGAAGCTGTTTACGCTTTAACACACAACTGATGTGAAAATCTGTGACCTTGGCAATGAAAAGAGACGACTGGATGAATTTGGAGGGAGAGAGAGAGAGACAGAAAGAAGAGAAAGTAAACCCATCCACAAGAAGACATTACTCAACCCACTAGGAGGCACGACTGCGGTAAAAGAAGGGCACAAAAAACAGAGATGGACAAAGAACAACACGGATAAACAAAAAGGTTTATTTACTCTACAGAGAAAATACTTTTAAAGTGGTGAAAGAAAAGTAAAAAGTACAAATACAAACATACTCCATAACTGCGTTTAAATGTCTACTTATCAAAGTATTATCCACAAAATGTGCGTACAGTATCAAAGGTTCTCGGCCCTGTGACTGATAAATGATCATATATTACATCGACTTGGAGGCGGAGCTTGTCTTAACCACTTGATCCACAGTTTAGACCAGCGGTTCTCAAGCTAAGGGTCGGGTCCCTCCAAAAAGGTCAAACCCGAGGAGTCGTGAGACGATGAGTGGAAACACTTTAAATGTTCAGTGAGGATCGACGTCTGATTCATGTGTATTATTATTATTATATGTGACAATTAAGTACTTCAAGTTGAACGGATACCAGTATTGTTCATTTCATTCTCGCTCCCCCGGTCCGTACATCCTGCCTGCTCGCTGCTGCACATGTGCAGACCAGTAACTACACACCTGCGGTTACACACTCTCGTGCACGCTCTCGTGCACGCTCTTTTCCCCCTGTTGATGACGCATTGTGGACAACAACTCTGGCAAGAAGAGCGCTAGTCAACGTTAGCGGTTAGCAGCCTTGGCTAAAGAACGGCTAACGGTAACGGAGGTTGCGTTGAGTTACGTGATGGTGCGTTCAAGCTCTCTTCAGTTCAAATGAGCGTTGAGGTTAATTAGAACTTCAAATGTAGTTTTTGGCAAGAAACTTGAATAAATACAGTTGTTTGAAGGAGATGTTTTCACAGAGAGAATTATGTTTTTGATAATGTAAAATGTTAATTTGATAGCTAGTAACTGTGGCTCTCAGATAATTATAGTGCAGTAAAAAGTGCAATATTTCTCTCGTGACGTACAAGTATTAAGAAGCATTAAATGAATATACTAAAGTAAGGTACAAGTACCTCAATATTGTGAATGTATTTAGCTACTTTCCACAACTGTCTGAGGGTATTAAAAGGTTAAAACAAGTATGGATTGGATAGTCAGTAAATACACTGTGCGTGTGCATGTGCATGTGCATGTGTGTGTGTGTGTGTGTGTTGCTGGCTGTGAAAGTGAGTACGCTGCTCCACCCCCCCGTGGCTCAGGTCCAACAGGTGGACAAGAGGACAATGCAACACTGAAGGAAGCAGCAGGATGACGTCACAGCTGCCTAGGACACACACACACACAAAGACAAACACTCGCACAAACACACACACACACACACACCATTGGCCATTGTTACATGCATCGTTAGGGATTGCCGACATGCGAGCTGATTCCTGAAAAACCTGGAGCGCTCGCTGCTTCAGTGAATGAGGCTCAGATAAGAGATTAGGGTGTCGCATGAATGCATAATGTGTGTGTGTGTGTGTGTGTGTGTGTGTGTGTGTGTGTGTGTGTGTGTGTCGCAGAACAAGGCTTCTGGGGAGTTGTGTCTGGGGGTAATGTTGCAGACCGAGGATGCGGTTGCTTGTTGAATCATGAGCCCGGCAGCTTTAACGTGACGCCCAACAGCATCAAATCCTCCAGCAACTGAGACGATTACTCTTCATTTTTAAAACACCACGATATTAAAAAAATATCCAAGAAAACCAGAATTGGAATAGGATTATTAGGGTGAACGGGTATTAGGCTGAAAATGATTATCACAGATGGCAAAGCAACACCTTTGGTACTGATAGCAGAATTTCAAACAAAACGTTTGAGGAGAATAAACTATAAAACAATTAAAAGAATAGCTTAAAATGTCTGTAATAAAGCATACTATGTACCTGTCAGACACACACATGCATTAGTACAAGAGGAATAAAGTTATACGAGACAATGCTAAGACGCGACGGCACAACGTTCTCCATCCGACCCGCCTGCCAGCTCGGGCAGCGAGTGCACAAATGAAGCCGCTCAGCTTGTTTTCGGGGGGAACGAAGCAGCACGAGCGCAGCCCCTGTTTATGTAAGGATGGTAATGTGTTTCAGATTACAGGCGGTTTGTGTGGAAATTCTTGTGGCGAGACTGGACTTTTCACTGGCAGGGCGCAGCGGAGCGGGCCTACGAGGCTTTCTCTCAACAACTAAAAAAAAAAAAAAACTCAGTTCAGGAGAGACTTTTTTTTTCTTCTTCTTCTTCTTCTTCTTCATGATTAGCAAGAAATGTCCTGGGAGAGTCTGGGGAACTGAAGCAATATTTGCATAAATAATTTTGACTGCTAAAACGTAAAAGAAGCCCCTCAAGATCCTGGTCCTCCGCTCTGGAGCCCAAAACCCGCCGGCGGGATCGGAAAAGCATGTTTTTCTTTGGACGACCCCGTTGAACACAGCCAGAAGCCGTAAAACCCAACGCTACCATCGGGATTCTCATCTTTCCGACGGCCCTTTAACACACCGTTAGAAAGCGACCAAATCAAAACTTTAGTCTCATTTAAAATCCAACCAGATCCTGTAAAAGACATTTAATTCACGGTGCATTGAGGAGGACTGGAGGGACTGTAAGTAGACAAATATAAATATATATATATGAAATAAATATATATATGCTCCCTTGCTGCCAAAGGAAAGAGCTACTGGACCAAAGAGCAGGAAGCTAACGGGAGGACGTCTATCTGAGCGTTCATCTATAAATATTTATCTTCCAGTCACAGGCCACCGCTAAAAATAAAAAACTTTAATAAGCAGGTTGGGATTAAATATTCTTCGAGGCATTTCCATCTTTGCTGCAGGGCGAGAATGGAGCCGTGTGTTCTGCACATGGACTTTGGTTTTTATTGCCGAGGATGGAGTGAACAAAAGGCTTGAAAGAGACGAAATATGTGAGACGGAGCTGAGGGAAGCACCGGGGGCTCAGACAGGCTTTGGAGGCTGAATGATAATACTTTAAAAATGATATTTTTCCCCCCCAAGCCCTTCTTCAAACCTACTCCCACAGACATTTGCATCCTCATGGTCAGTGTTTTACCTGCAGTTATACGGCGCTTGGCTTGAAGCAGGGAGGCGCGCCTGTTAGCTCAGTTCCACGTTGTCTTTTTTTTTTTTTAATCAAGCTACATGTAGAGTATAAACCGCTTTACCTCGCCCTCAGATTTCTGACGGAGAACTGAAACATTGCTCTTTTCATAGCTGCAAGACTCCATTGACAAAAACAGTCATTTAGCCTCGCGGAAACAAGGGAGCTGCTGGTCCGTCATCGCCTCCAGCGGTACGTTTGGTTTGTGCTATTGAGAGACTTTCTGATCCCAACTACCGTACTTTTCGGGTTATAAGCCGCTACTGCCTTCGGTCAGTGTCCCCGTTAGCTCCCCGCTGTAGCCAGCTGGGGCTCCTGCTAGCGCTCTGTTACTTCCCCGCTAACTTCCGCTAGCTCCCTGAAAACCACCGAAGGTAGCGGGACCAGGCTCGACACCCGACTTGGGCAGAGGGGACGCGGGCAGTAGCAGCAGCAGCGGGCGGTAGCAGCAGAAGCGCTAGCTAGCAGCACTACTAGCAGCGCTACCTAGCAGCGCTACTAGCTTGCTACAGCGGGGACACTGATCAGCCGTAGGAGCGGCTTATAACCCGAAAAGTACGGTAACCTAATGCCCTAATGCGAACTAACGTGGTTCTAAATGAGTAAAACCCGGAGTTAACGGTTCTGCTTTTAGAATGAGTTCGATAGTGACAACAGGCTAATGAATTAAAGCTAATTGCTTAGCCGCGAAAGTGTATTTTAAAGATTGTAGAACTTCTTGTATTGCTGCTCAAGAAATGCTTTTTGTTTACATGCAACAATAATAAACCAATGAGGGTTATTTTCTTAATTAATTGTGGGGGGGGTTTCCTCGCAATATAAATCAAAAAGCACCAATAAGAGTACGAGTATCGATACCCATCCCAGTATCCCAGTATCACCTGTGCCATCACTGAAAAGAAAGACTTATTTACAGAGCCGTATCTCACAGGAGGGAGTACAAAGTCTGACATTTGACCTCAAGTTTCTTTTCTCTCTCGAGCGATCCCTGCTCTACCTGAGCCACGTGGGTACTTTGACCCTCCGATTGTTCGTCAGGAGAAAAGAGTCGGGTTGTCCCGTTCTGCGCCGCACCTCTTCTGCTCCACTCCAGCCGTTAAAACAGGAGAGCCATTGTTCCTTAAGAGAAAAAGGTGAGAATACTTTGCCTGTAATGTCACCATCAAAACCCAGGAAACGCCAAGAAAAAGAAAAAAAAGAGACAACGTTCACTTCCAAAACGCGACCCCTTGCAGAGCACCACGTGCGCCAACGCTACCTTGGCATCACATCTCCCACAATTTCGGGTCTCAAGTACACGTGTGTGTTTTAACTCTGCACGTGGGATTCCCAACTGGGCAATGAAGAGGAGCTGCAGGAAGCAATGAAATGTGAGGAGCAGAGGCGAAGGGGGAAATGCCAGCTTTCCTGCCTCGCCGGGCCTGCTCCGTATTATTGGAGACTTCCTGTTCAAAGTCCTCTTTAACTCCCCCCCCCCCCCCCCCACGGACGGGTGCAAAGGTCAAATCACTCGGAGCGGTTCATACAGTGGCTTTTCAGAACGCATTGACATTTATTTCAGCCGGGATATTATCTTGAAACACGATTATCTTTTTTCGCCCCGAGCTAAAACGCTCAGGTTGAACACGTTTGCAGCAGGTAGGGTCGCACGCCACGTCTGGGCAGTGCACAACCGTGTTGTGTGCTCTGCTGACTCTCCAAATACTGCACTCCCAATTGTGTTTAGCCACGGGATACAAACCCCACCCGTCATGCACTCAAACACGATTAAAACAAACATCCCCGCCCGGTGAAGCTCAGACTTCAAGTTTCATTCATCTGCCCGAAAACAGAAAAGTGTTTATCTGGAATATCAGGCGAATTGAAGAGCTCATTCTGTAATTATTTGGGAAACGCATGGCAGGAATGTTGCTTTTTTTTTTCTCCCCTGGATTCCAAAGGGACCGACAAAGCGCTGCCTTATAAAGACATCGGGCTGCCCGGCACACAGTAAAGCTCCCGGGACCGTCGGACCCGCGGTCCACAGAGAGCCTTCGACTTCCTGCAGACGTTATTTTGTCTGAAGTCATCTTCAGTCAGAGCGAGACCGAAGCCCAGCCGTCCCGCTGGAGCGCTTGTGAGGAGGAACAACGGCGTCGCCGTCGTGAATTGCGTTTATTTGGGCACGAAATGTACACATGTGTGCCTTTTTGCTGCTTTTTTTTTTTTTTGCAGCTTCAACCAAGAGCATTGTGAGCAAATCGCAGTTGAAACGTGTATTTCGATGCCATCGTTCCCTCCGGTGTGTGTACAAGTGTCATCGTATCTGCTGACTGGTCGATTCAGGCAAATTCCCAAAAGACGCTGCAGGAATGTGGCTTGAACTTTTATCCTTCCGCACATCTCGAGACAAAAAAAAAAAAAAGAGACTGGGCATCTGCTGGGCTCTATTTAGGGACTGGGAGGCTCTCTGGGACCGGCAGCTCAAACCTCAAAAAGTCAAAGCAAAAGCAAATGTCAACCAAATGAACAACCGTGTCTGAGGGAGAGGGAGGGAGAGAGAGAGAGAGAGAGGGAGAGAGCTGCCACTTCTACCAACTACCACAACTCAACGTGGCAAGCTCTTAATGGCACAAGTAGAAATTCAGTGGGTTGCTCGTCAAACTCGGGCACCGGGGAGTCATGAGGTCTATCCGCGCACAAAGTGCTCCGGTTCCTCGTCCAGAACTTGTAAATAAAACTAAAAAAGTATTTTTAGAGCCGAGCTTTTTTCCCCCATTTCCCACAATGCCCTGTGGCGTAAAAATACAGCCAGGAGAGCCGTGCAGACGAGCTCCAGCCCCTGTGTGGTTTGAGACGACTGTTCCAGGACCGTTAGAAGGCCCCCCGGGGCCTTAAAAGTGGTCCACTCCCACAAATGGGCAAAGCACACGCCCTTGGACGAGAAGGGGAAAGGGAGCAGAAAAAAAAAAGGAAGCGCTCCTGAACGGTCACACCCTCCACAAATAACAATCTGCACACGCCGCCCCTCCGGGACGTCTGGCTGGAGGGGAAGCCAACAGGAGGAGGAGGGCGGCTGCTGTCTGGCGGCTCTCGGCTCTTCCTAGCCGGAGCTTCTGGTCGCACGTCTTCATGGAGAGGTTTGGCCGCAAACCAGAAACGGACGCGACCTTCGAGGAAGCACTTGACTCTTCTCTGAAGACTCGTGTTCGGCTTCACGTCACTGTGGTGAAACGCACGTATACAGAGACGCTTAGAGAGCAATGATTCTGTTCGTTATCGATTCATCTGCCGAGGATTTTCCTCAATTAAATCGATTCATCGTTTGGTCGAGAAAACATCGGAAACATCTGAAAAATGGCTTTTTACTGTTCAACGAACACTCTAAAAACACAGATATATTAACGTCACCGTGTAGCAAAAGGTAAAGCAGCATATTCTCCCATTTAAGAAGATGAAAACATCAAAAGTTTGGCATCTTTAGACTCTTATTGATCGTGAAATACAAAAAAATCCCAGAGAAAGACCTAATAGTTAGAATTAAAACGTCTTCAAATAGCTGGTTACAACAACTTCTCTGACGTGACATATTAACCTTTTTTAAACAAATTGTCTATGAATTTAACCTCAAACTGTTTGTCTTCATGTGAAAGAAAACAAAATAACCTGATGGTATAAAAGGAAACAGACATTTGGTGTGGAGGACGTTCCCTCTTGTTAGTGTGAAGCTTAAAGGCCTGCAGCTCACTCCACTTGGCCATACAAGGGGAACAGGCGTCCTTCATCAAACCCTCCAAATATTTATCCCACAGGTCACCGCTGCGTCTGGAAGACTGTCGGAAACTCTGTGCTTCAACCGAGTGAGGAGGTGAGGAAGTTTTTGTTACCAGCGTCGTGGTATAGCTGCAGTACGAGCAGCATGCACACCGCAAATGAGTATGAACAAAAAAACAATACAAAGAATCTGAAAATATAGAATAGCATCAGATTATCAGACCTTCATGTCTACCAGTTTCACGCGTGATGCTTTAATCTTCTTACGTCTTGTAACGATACAGCGAGGGCGTCCTCGAACAAAGACATTTTTAGCCGACTAATCGATTTAGTTTATTTAATAAAAATCGGCAGATCTTTAAAAATGAGATTCTCCGAAAAAGCACCACTTTTGTTTCTTGGAAATAAGTCATTCGGCATGAAAAAGCATTTAAAAACAAGACTAATTGACTAATGAAACGACCGATTAGTCGACTAAATGCCCGATACATCCATCTGGATCAATATATTGATCAATATCATCGATGCACATCATTAAGATACGGTAACAAAGCTGTCCAGTAGCTTTTGAATGTATTTTTCTTATTCTGCTGCTGTTTTTATTTAATAGCTTGTTCTTGCACTGTGGTCACAAGTGAATTTCCCCCTCTGGGAATCAATAACGTCTTATTTTATAGATTATACATGAAGCATAATTGTAACCCAGAAAAGTAAAGTTAATAATTAATTCAATAGTAAATCTTCTCAGCCTTATTTTCCAGGCTTTGGAGACAAAGTTATCAAACTTGAAAATACATTTTTTTTTTTAAATGAAAAACAACCGTTCCAGAATATTCAAACCATAAGTCTCAAACAAAGGAGACCAGATTACCACAAAAGCAAAAACAGCTCAGCTCCTAAGAAGAAGAAAAATATGAAGGGACTTAGACGATATATCACTTTTAATCGTGTTAATATCAAACCAGAACTTGTATAAAGTCAGATCAGCTGTTCCATCATCATGCTGTCAAAGACCCACTCCAGTAGGAAGGAGTCTCCTGCAGCAGAAACACACACAGTGATGAATCCTGTACTGTCCACAAACACCTCAAACTCACTTTTTCCATTTATTTATTACAGAAGTCAGATGAGGACAACCTGAGAGGAAGAACCAGAACCCACAGCTGCTGTGTTCCTTCACAGAAAACACACACAGAGAGCATGCTGAACACAGAGCCACTGACAGCGCAGCTGATAGAAACCGGCCTGCACGAGGATCGGTCTGCAGGACACTCTGCATGTGTGTGTGTGTGTGTGTGCGTGGGTGTGTGCGCGTGCATGCTGGGTGGAGTCAGCATGTTTCCAAACAGAATTACCGGTTGGATCGAAAGCAGGACTCATATGAATGCGGTGGCATCGCTCCAGCTGCTGTACTACAGAGCGGTGGTTGCAGGTGCAGACGATGCCAAGAGCAACAACACACACACACAAATAAAACGTCACGTCACGTCACGGCAGGTTGAGCTCATTGTGCGTCGGCCGATGTCGGAACAACGCGAGTGTAGCACCTGTTGTTGACGAGGACACGTCTCCGGACAAAGTGATGCTAGAAAGACACAACGTGTGTCCTCACACCCGAATGTGTGTGTGTGTGTTTTTTTTCTCTCCGGAGCATGCGTGGTACTTTCCACACACACACACAAAAAAAGGTGAATGCCCGCTTACCTGAGTTTTAGGTTCGCCATGAACTCCTCCAGAGACACGTTGTCCAGAAGCACAAAATCCGCTTTCCCATACTCCAGGCTCTCGTGCTCGGCCATGCTGATACCTGTTGTTGTTGTTGATGCTTTTTTTGGGTTGTTTTTCAGCTCGTGGAAAAAATAAAAGTAAAGTTTCAACAAGTTGCTTTGAAGTGCCGACAAAAGGTGCGCATTGGCGGGCTCCCCTGAACGCCTCCTCTCCTCAGTGGACGGACGCGTAAATTCGTCAACATGTAATTTCACTCATGTTTGATTAAGCTCGAAAAAAAAAAAAGTCCTTTTTTTTATTTAATTTATATAAATACACGGTGGTGGCTTTAAAAAGTGAAACAATTCGTTTCCCCTGGCAATTCCGCCTGTCCTCTTTGAAGTCGTGAAATATCCCAGAATGTCCTCATGTCAAAGTTTCCTCTTTACGCCAAAAAAAAAAATGCAACCTTCCCGTTACATCGTGCGCGAGCTCCGTCCGTTTTCCTGGAGTTTCTCTCTCCTGTCGTCGACGCATCCACCAATCAGATTGGAGCCGCCTCTTCTTAACCCCGCCCCACACACACACCCGCCCTGCTGTGGTGAGAGGTGCTGGTTGCACTGGTCAGATGTGTCTGGAGACCACAGCTCCACTGGTGCAGAAACATATTTGCGCGATGACGGGGTCTGAGTTGTAAAACAGTCGCAGAGGAAATGTGATGACTTGATGCCCTCTGTTACCATAAAAGGAAAAACTACAGCTCATCAGATTTAGTTCTCAATGGGATGTGAAGGAGAGGAGCGAGCTTCATGTTGGAGCGCGCGCAGCCCGCTGACTTTGACCTGCTATCGATCTGCGTCGGTTCCTTTGATGTGTGGCGACTGCGCCGCACGAGGCCTCCAGTCTGGAAAGCTAAGAAGCTGAACACCAACAGACTGCCACCAGCTTTCCACCTGTCTGATTACACTGTGTTAGAGCGCCACCTGGTGTTTAACACGGGCAAGTACCTGATAGAGGGATAGAGGGAGGGATGGGTGTGTGGAGGTAGATACTGTAGGTAGATAGATAGACAGGTAGGTAGGTAGGTAGATAAATCCATCTATAGGTAGGTAGATGGATGATAGATAGATGGATGGAGGTAGATATATGAATAGATGGATATATATATATATATATATATATATATATATATATATATATAATTAGTTAAAGTGTGTGTATAATATTAACTTTATTAATTCCGAAGGAAACAGAAGAATTAAAAAAAGCAAAAGAATATATACTCTATTGTTTTTTTGATACATTTATTTACTGAATTAGCATTTTCTTTTGTTCCTTTTGTTAAAACTACAAAGTGTGTATATATAATATGTATATATATATATATATATATATATATATATATATATATATATATATATATATATATATATATATATATACATATTTCATAGGTAGATGGATGATAGGTAGATAGATGGATAAATCTATCTATAGGTAGGTAGATGGATAGATGGATGATAGATAGATGGATGGAGGTAGATGGGTAGATATATGAATAGATGGATGATAGCTAGATAGATAGATGGATGGAAGGATGGATGGATGATAGTGTTAGAAAAATTTACTCGACAACTGGTCGTAAAATCATTCAATCCGGACATGTATTCGTTGCAAGGAAGGAGCAGAGAAGAATTACAGAACATGATAAACAATTAATATATGATTAATAAACAGAACACATGTTTATTAACATAACAGTGAAACAGTAACTGATTAATAGTAAATATGTTTTTTCTTCCAACAATAGCTAGGTAGATGGATAGCTGGATGGAAGGATGACAGACAGGTAATTGTCTTTTTTTCAGCAAAATGTCTGACTAATACTATATGAATTATGGTACCCTTAAAGTAGATAACATAAATAATAAAATAACCATTTTCTCCTAACTTGTAGACGTAGCAGGACACCTCCTGACCTGTGATGATGGATCAGAGGGCAGCAGCTCTTCCTCCACAGTCTTCTTCAGTTCCTCCTGCAGGTGACGATGCACTCCTTTATTTTTGAGGAGAGGCGATGTACCAGCCTCTCCTCAAGAATAATAAAGAAAGACTCACAACTGTCATCATCACTGCAAAGTAAACACAGAAGGAAAAACTAGCTGGTCATCATTTTAACCTCATTATTCAGCTTTATCTGTCAGGATTAAGTCCTTTAAGAATCATTCTATTTCATGTAAAGAACGTTTCTTGTTTCCTTCTGGCCTCTTTTCTGACGGCTTGCATGCATCTGATTGAACATTCACAGCCGAAGAGCTGATGGAGACTTCATATCCAGGACCTGAGTCATGCTGCTGAAGTGTTGTTTCTTCACACCTGAGACTCCATCTCCTGCAAAACAGCAGCGTCAGCATTTTTATTTAGCTTAGATTTGAAATGCTGCAATGTATAATATTAAATGATTAACATAATAAAGTTGCAGCTTATGTTGAGTCCTGACGCAGACAGAGGCATCAGAGACAAAATATTGTAACATTGGACTGTTTTTTAGGTCAATAAAGCTGAAGATAAAGCTGATTTTTATTTTAGTAGCTAGTTTTAAAACCACAGTAAGACCATTAGGAAGGGAAACGGACTCCACAGAAAATATGATTAAAGGTTGAAAGAAAATATATTTAATGGAAAAAATTAGAATATTTGGTTGCTCGTCAAATATTTAATTTAGTTGGTGGAGTTTTAACTTTTAAATGATAGTTTTCATACCATCCGTGACTCAGTTTTGCATGTATGGTTACAGATAACAACTATTTCTGTTATTGATTAATCTAAAGATTATTCTCCCTATTAATCTCTAAATCGTTGGTCTATAAAATGCCACAAAAACATGGATGGAAAGTTCTTAAAGTCCAAATTGATGGCTTCAAATGGATCTTTTTTCCGACCAACAGGCCAAAAACTAAAGACATTAAGTTTCTGGACACAAAGACAAAGAACAGCAACACATTTCAGAAGCTGGAGCCGCAGAAAGTTTCATATAATTCCTTAAATTTGACCAGAAACGAGTAACCAAGATACATTTTAAATATGTTAATTAATTGCATATTAAACTGATCAATAAAGGTATAACATATCATATCACATTGTCATATTGTACACTGATTTGTTTTGCTTGCAAAGACGTGGCACCCAGATCCTTGTGAGTAATTGCCTTTAATAGAATATAATGTTCTATTCTCTTTATGCGCTCAGTGACACACGAGCTCAGCTCAGTTCTGTCTGTGCAGAACAACATCTGGGGAAAGGAAGGAAAAAACAAAAAGCTTTTGTTGCATAATGTATGAATCTTAAGCTCCGTCTGCCTTCTGGCTTCGTAACATCGGAGAGCAAAGCTCGTCCTCAGACTTTGAAACGTTGCTCAGCTACAACCATCTGGGGACAACAGTTGCTCAGTCATGAAAAAATGGTTTCTCGCTTAAATGACTGTATTAATAGCTTCATTTTTTGGGGGGAACGAACAAAGATTTTTGTTTTTCTGGGCGGGAATTACTTAGAAAAGTTCACATTGTCACTGTAATGAGAAAAACACATGCAGATAGATGTATTAATTAGAACAAAATACTTTAATTATTACCAAAATACTATAAAAATGTAAATATAAAGAACTTTAGAATAAGGGTGTGCTAAATATTAAAGGAATGCATTTATATTTAATTAATATTAATAGTTCTCTCAATTATGTTTGCTGATACTTTGGATTTAAGGTATGATCTATGTGAACTAATTAATTCTAGTTTGGGTTAATGAATTGCATAAAGAAGGTGGAAAGCTTATCATGTGTTAAATAATGTTAAACATCTGAAGAGCAAAAGGAAGTGTTACAGCTTCAATGATAAAAAAGTTGCTCTCATGTTGTTACGGGATAAAAATGCCAGCGTAAAAAAACCTGCCATTTAGTTATAAATACACATTATAAGTCTTTTAACCAGTACCTGCTCATAACTACCAAATATTCATTCATTTTCAGAATTGTAACCCTTAACATGCCTCTGTTGTATAGTAAACAGTTTAATGCAGGGATAAACAACACATTTATTTTGAATATATTTGATCAATTTGAATTAGTGAGGGATGGGAAAGAAATCGTGATCCTCTTTCAGACGTGACTCTTTCAGTTTTGTTCTGATGAGACTGGACGGAAACGATCATTGGCTCTGAGGTCCTGCTGATCCATCGCCTCCTGGTCCTCAGTAGCCTGGTTCTCAAAGAAGCTGTCTGTGTAGTTCAGCATCTGCTCCACAGCAGTCAACAGCAGGATGTCGATGTCCTGGTCCAGCTCCAGCTCCTCACTGTAGCTCTTCACCAGCAGCACACAGGACAAGGGGATGCCGAAAGACTCACTCAACTCCCGGGCCTGAGAGAAATAAATGGGTTAAATTCACTCATAGAAGATAATCCGTTATTAGTGCCGCAGTGGGAAAATTGCAGGTTTACAGCAGCAAGAGACACATAGTAAAATAAAAACAAAAACTAGTACCGTAAAAGTCGGGTTACAAGCCGCTACTACCTTCGGTGGGTGTCCCCGCTGCTGCTAGCTCCCCGCTGCTGCTGCTGCTGCTGCTAGCTCCCCGCTGCTAGGTCCCCACTGCTGCTAGCTCCCCGCTGCTGCTACTAGCTCCCCGCTGCTGCTAGCTCCCCGCTGCTACTAGCTACCCGCTGCTGCTGCTACTAGCTCCCCGCTGCTGCTGCTACTAGCTCCCCGCTGCTGCTAGCTCCCCACTGCTGCTAGCTCCCCGCTGCTAGGTCCCCGCTGCTACTAGCTCCCCGCTGCTGCTACTAGCTCCCCGCTGCTGCTGCTGCTAGCTCCCCGCTGCTGCTACTAGCTCCCCGTTGCTGCTGCTACTAGGTCCCCACTGCTGCTAGCTCCCCGCTGCTGCTACTAGCTCCCCGTTGCTGCTGCTACTAGGTCCCCACTGCTGCTAGCTCCCCGCTGCTACTAGCTACCCGCTGCTGCTGCTACTAGCTCCCCGCTGCTAGGTCCCCACTGCTGCTAGCTCCCCGCTGCTGCTGCTAGCTCCCCGCTGCTGCTACTAGCTCCCCGCTGCTGCTAGCTCCCCGCTGCTACTAGCTACCCGCTGCTGCTGCTACTAGCTCCCCGCTGCTGCTGCTACTAGCTCCCCGCTGCTGCTAGCTCCCCGCTGCTAGGTCCCCGCTGCTACTAGCTCCCCGCTGCTGCTACTAGCTCCCCGCTGCTGCTGCTGCTGCTGCTGCTAGCTCCCCGCTGCTGCTACTAGCTCCCCGCTGCTGCTGCTACTAGCTCTCCGCTGCTGCTGCTAGCTCTCCGCTGCTGCTGCTAGCTCTCCGCTGCTGCTGCTACTGCCCGCATCTCCTCTGGCCGAGTCGGGCGTCGAGCTGGGACTGATCCCGCTACCTTCGGTGGTTGTCGGGGAACTAGCGGAGAACTAGCAGCAGGGCTAGCTGGCTACACCGGGGAACTAGCGGGGACACCCACTGAAGGTAGTAGCGGCTTGTATCCCGACTTTTACTGTAATAAATATAAGTAAACAGTAATAAAAACAATAAAAGAATCCACAATAGCAATATTATATATATACAGACAAAATAAACAAGATTAAAGTGTCCTCGTTGTCGTTATTTATAGAGCCTCCTAACATGACTGTTACCTTCCTCTGGAGGTAAACGCTGCGATAAACATTGTGTAAGTCTTTTGCTGCCAGCGGACAGGCCTCGTCTACTTTAGTCATCAGCAGAATCTGAGGAATTCCTGTAAGAGAGCAGAAGGTCGGAGAAAAGACCAGATGTAAATAGCTGAGAAGATACAGTGAAAGCTTACTGACTATTTATTATTATTTTAAATTTACTCAAAGTTAATTCCAGTCGCAAGATAAATATTGTTGATGTTGAAGTTCTTTTAATTTTTTCTTTATTGAATATAACTATAAATGTTTTGAGTGAAATTGTATTCTATCACGCTGCATTATTACGCTGTAGTACATTCCTGTTTTTTATGACATTTATATATCACAAGACACAAGTCTAAATATGGTCATAGCAGCTTTGCAGCTGCCCTTTTGTATCTTTCTTATCTGTATTTTTCATAGCTGTAAACACAAACACGCTATTGCGCATATTGTAACCACAGGCACCTGTTACTCAGTTACTCTTGCAGGTGTCGACCACATAAACCACACAGTGAATCACATCATTCAGAGTCGCTTTCTTGTTGAAGCCAGGAGTGTCCCCCTGGATGGGCGTGAAGGGATTCAACTGAGGAACAAATAAAGCAGAAGCAGAATGTAATCACTCAAAGCGTCCTACATTCTTACCGCGAACTTAGTTCCATGAAGATGTGGGTAATTAGGGAGATAGATATAAGAGACCTGGTAGCGATCCTTTATGTGACCCTTGAAGATGTGGACCAAGTCCTCAATGTCCAAACCAGCCTCAGCGTTTTCCTCCAGCCCCATCGTGTCACACAGGGTCAGAGGAACAGCTCCACCGCCTTTCCCTGACTTGATAGTGTAGATGCGGAACTGCAGGAGCGACATGAACATAGTTTAATGGGACAAACTGTATAACGTGGAATCCGTTCAAATCAATGCACGTTAACCTTCATATGCACGACAAAACGTAAAATATTGTCCCTTTTTCCTCCCGTTTTTGTTGCAGGTTATAAGCTGACATTCATGATTAGGCTGCAGCAAAAACAACGGACACAGTTCCCCTTCAGCATATCTGCAGAGTGCCACAAAGAGTGAAGCTTGCGCCAGCACCTGAGTGGTCACACTCCTCCCTGCCGTTCCTGCGATGGCCTGAGAGGTCATGTTGCCTCGAAACACCGAGTTGATGGAGTTGAAGAAGGTCGACTTGCCGGCCCCGACGGGCCCCACCAACACAGCTCGGGCTCGTTTGACAGTGTTAATCTCTGGTTTATAGCTCAGGATGGTCTTCATCAGCTGCTGCCTTCTCCTGCAGGGAACACAAAGGACACACAAGACATTCAAAGAAGGAGTTACACCACTGGAGGTTGACAAAGAATTTAAGTTGCTCTTTAAAGTCCAAATTAAAATAGGCGACAACAATCTAACAATACAAAATGTGTACATATTTTACTTTGTTAAGTGCACCATTAAATAAGGTGGAGTTTCTTTCTTTTAGCCTGGAAACTGAAATACTTTTGCCATTTAATATTTCCACGTACTCCGGGGTCCAGTGAATGTTCCTCCCAGGTTTGTCCAGGAGATCTCCCAAGCCTGCAGGAGAGTTCATACAACTTAATTGTAACATGATAACAGTCCACTTTAGTAAAAACAATGCGATTCCTAGCAAATTCAGTATAAAAAGACCAATTCACTTGCATTGCATGGATAAAACATCCTCTTCATCACGCACCTTCAACTCGATACACTTCAAACTCAGTCAGTGCCAAGTCTTCTCCGTGCATCTTCGCAGCCTGAAAGGTGAAGTTCATCCCCGGGTTGGACTGGATCTTAGCAGCGTTCTCATGCAGGAACACCAAGGCACCATAATGCGGACCGGTGACTCCATCTGTGAAAGCACACTTTTGGTCGATACCCGCCACCATCAGTGGTTTGTTCCCACCTGAGCGGATGCTGTAGAGGAAGGCGTCCTCGTCATAGACTTCCACTCCGCTCTGGGTGTAGTCCTTAGAGGTGTAGGCCCCGAAGATAAACCCAGCTTCGTTGTAGGCCACGAGGACAGTGGGGCCCTGGTTGTCACAGTGGTTGTGAAAAGCCAAAGCGGTGAAGCCGTGGACGCTGGCTTTGTGGAGGAGGTGGAGTCTGACATGACCCAGGAGAGAGAACAGCTCCTTCCGCTGATCTCCAGACAGGCTTGAAGTAACGACAGGCATGATGGCGGGAAGACTGTCTAAAACACACCGGAAGATGCAGCACTATGATCAGATATGTGATGAAATGTGACGTCTTAATACCAATACAACCATGTGAAAATATTACATTATAAGTAAAAGTTCTGCATTCAAAATGTGAAACTTAGTGCAGAGGTATTATCAGTTAGACATATTAGTGTGCAGCTGATAGATTGAGAAAATTGGTTGGATTTAAATGTTGATAAATGTTATTCAACTCCAGCTGTCAGATAAATGTAGTAGATTGAAGTATTAAGTAGCCTAAAATAGAAATACTCAAGTTAAGTACACCTTTGTAAGTGCAGTACTTTAGTACATTGACGTAGTTACTTTCCACCATTGCTTAATGTCACGTGAAATGTCAGAAAATCAGATGTACCTTTACAATATGTGAAGATAACACTAGAAAAAATATGTGACAAATTGTCATTTGCTTTATTATCTATAATTTAAGTTAGTTTCATTTTTGCCTCTGAATAGATGTTTAGAAAGCTGAAAGACAAACTGGTTCAATTTGTATGATACATCATGTAAACATTACAGGAAATACTGCCGACATCCCACAACTATATTTGTTAAAAAAAAAAGATGAATTCAAAGAGAAAGCGTAAGTATATCGACCGAACAAAACCACACTGATCGGTAATTGAAAGCTAACCAATGACACAATTACACCCAGTAACAGTGGATGCAGTTGAAGATAAATTACCTGCAGTAATGGGCCTAGAAGTATTTTTGGTAAACTGCAGCAGGAGTTGTAGTTCTGTTGATCCGAGTTTCTCCGTCGAGGGGAAAACAAAAATGAAACTTACAGTGATTTGAAAATAAGAAAAGGAGTTTTATGGGATTTTTTTAGGTTTTTATTTTTTTAGGTGCGGCAGGGCCTGAGGGGGGGAAATATGGAAGCCTGTTTCCACCACACACAAAAAAAGAAGTCATAATTATGAGGGGGGGGGGGGGGGGGGGGGGGGGGGGTGGAAACGGGAAATGATTGAAATGATTGAAACATATAGTGAAATATTGTTGTTATGTATGCGTTATTATGCTGTGATTTTCCTGGTCTGGCCCACTTGAGATCAAAATGGGCAGCATGTGGCCCCTTCACTAAAATGAGTTTGACACCCCTGGTTTAATGCATTGTGTCAAACAGTGCAGTGATCCATAATACAGCAGTGATGCCCCTAGTGGACATCAGGGGCATGTTATTTGCACCATAATTTGGTGAGAAAACTACAAAATTGAAGCCATGGCTCAAGATTGATAGCCTGATATAATTGGATGCATAATTTTATACCTCGATGGGATGAAAACTTGTGGTTTTAATGGAGACATCAGTTGTGATGCTTTTCTTGACGGTTTGATTCAGTCTCCGGTCCACGAATAACTGAACACATAGACAACAATATCAGATGAGCATTATTTTGTAAAAAAAAAAAAAGAAGCTCAATTTAACATACAAAAGAAATAAAAAATAGGAAGCAGACAATGTGTGAGACCTTGAATATGTCTGCATGGCCTTTTCAAATACAGGAGATCTTTTGAAGACATCACCAAATACCAACGTAAGCGTTTATTTCACACTTAAATGTTCAAAGTCACTCTTCTTCATATCAGCACGAGGAGAAACTCAACCAACGTCCGAAAGCGAGCTCATCCGTAGGTCACCCACTAGATGTATTAAGTTGAACGGCATCTTTCCCGCTCAGTCGAGGTGTTACTTTCACAGACTAGTTGCAAACGTAGACGTGCAATTAGTACGTTATTATTATTTTTTCAGTGTGTGTGAAAAGTGCAGCGTAAATCGTTCTTTAAAACATAATTTTACATAAGAGACTCATTTGCATGGCTCCCCTTGTGTTTTACAGTTACGTGCAGATACTGGACATGATGTTCCTGTTGCTATGGAGAGTCTATCAGCCGCTTGTTTGCATGAGATAAGGAGAAGGGCTGCTGGAGTCTTTCCACTGTGGAGGCCTGCAGGTAAACATCCTGGTTCACGGCCGTCTGGAGATCAGCTGCTGCTGTAAAGTGAGCCTCACGTCACATCCGCCTCCTGCAGGATCTTTCATTCACAACAACAACAACAAGAAGGGCATCCTCAAAAACAATGTGCCCGACTGGACGCTACTTCTAAATTATATATATTATTATGAATATAAATATTAAAGCCAGTGGCTCGAAGACAAACTGGCCACCTGTTTAATTCCTTTTCTTGAAAAAAACTACATAAAGGAGATTATGTTGTTTTTTAACCTAATTTGCATTTGCTCATTTTGTTGAACTTACTCTTTTATTATATATTTAAAAAAGTATATATATTATATTGTATATATTATATGAGATATATATGATATATATATATAGTCCAATTTAAAGACTTGCTTTAAAAGAAGTTCAAGCGAGATGCAGTATTTTATTGAGTTTGCAAAAAAGTACTAATGGAAAATGTCCCCTTTCAGAATGTTATGTTTATCCATTATGAAATACTGTATATTATATTGTAAATGATCAATTGATTAAGCAGCATTTTAATGTTGCAGCGCGTTTATTTGCAGCTCATTTCACAAAAATTCCAATACACAACTGGCAGACACACACACACAATAATTGATGCCAAGGTATACACAGAAAGTGTATTATGTGTAGTATTATGTGTGGAAAGTACCTCAAAAACCTACGTCCTCTTGGGCTCTGGCCCAAAAAACTTCTACAGACACAAATCTTTCTGTGGTGGTAAGATCTTTGTTTGTGTGCCTGAAGGTCTGCAATGACTGCAGGAAAAAAAAACTCCACCTTTTGTTTCTTCCTTTTCGACCCACAAAGCTGCAAGAAAAGACAACAAGAAAACACCGCAGGGACACACACACACACACACACACAAATAGCACAAGAGAAGCATGTTGTACTTAAGTTGTTCTTTATTATTCGGACTGTATTCACACTATGTACAATCTTTTCAGTCGCGTGTAGCTATAAAAATAACCTTTAACTTACTGTATGCTCAAGATACATTTAATACAAAAGAAAACTGTGCATTTTTTTTTTTAAACACACACATTATGGACCCAGGAGACATGTTTCTCCTCATATGGCACAGTGTAATAAACAAGCTGAGCCCGGCCTCCTCTACAGGCCGTGCACCGCCTGCTGTGGCTTTCATAACACTGGCCTCTGCTGCACTCGGCTGGAAGCGCTAAACCTCACAAACACAAGTGGGGCAGATCCTCTGGTGGACTCTAAAAGCTCTAAAAGCTCTAAAAGCATGCTATGCTACACCACAGAGCACACGGGCGCCATCGCCGCTCCTTCAATCCACTCTCTGTCTCCCTGATTAATGCAAACGAATGCACAGAAGAAGAGTGGATCACATTCAGCCTGGAAAAGACCGACGCCGAGATGACGCCGCGTCTTATCGGTCGACGCCAAATACTGCGATTTAAAAAGGGAGAAGCGCCGACGAATATCCATGCAGAGAGCACGACAACGACTCATTTTAAGTCGTGCATTTGATAAAATCTACGCATCCGACGGTATTACAGTACTCTCAAAATGAACACGTGCAACAAGAGTACTAGTTCAGATACTTCAAATATTTCGAAATGAGCCTTTGGGTGAAGTTGCTACGATAAAGCTTGGGCGACATCTGCAGCGGTCTTAAAACTGGAACATTTTAAACCCTCTCCTCTTCCCACTGTTGTAGCCACAACATGTAACGCGTCCGTCCTCTGCATCTCCCCAAGTCCTATCCGTTAGTAGCTGTTTTCTATTTCCCCTACGAAGAACCCCAAAAAGGACAACGAGGACTAAAAGCAGCAATGAAGATTGCTAAAAAAAAACAAAAAACGCCTAAAAAGGGTTCGGCGCACACGTCGGAATATGAAGACAGAGAGATGTGAAGGCTTCGTGGTCTGGAGGGCGTCTTCACTTGGGGACCTTATGGACGCTCAGGTCTAGAGGCTCTGTGCTGGGTATGCACCAGTCGTCCACTTCTTGGCTCACTTTGTAGTTCTTCAGAGCGGTTTTGTTGTACACCGGCAGCCTCTCGATGGAGTCCGTGGACAGCGCCTGGAGGGGAGACAGGGACGACGACTTGTAATTACAAATATCCCGTCGCACCTTCACGGGTCTGCAGGCAGTTCTTCTCTCTGCTTTCACGCTCTTTTGGCGTCGTCTCCTCTCGGTTTC